>JAWNLS010000691.1:0-155000 GCA_035042185.1 Drosophila kambysellisi | reverse complement strand
TTGAATCCAAATGTGCAGAGATTTCGTTGCATGCAACAGTTTTGTTGCCTGATTATTGAAATATATCCAAAAATAAAAAAAGTAGACAATTTATTGATTGATATTGATTGAGAAGGCCAACAGCGCGCTGCGTAAAGCAAAGACTAAGAAACACAAACACACACAAAACACACACAAAACACACACAACACACACACAAGGCACACACACACACACACATACACACACAGAAGAATCGATTCTTGACTGAGATTTCACAAAAGACACGCGCCAAAGTCGTCAACAGCAACCAACAAAGCCAACGAGAAAAGCGCAACAATTGCTTTGGCTTTGTTCGCTTTGATTTACAAACCCGTCCGCCTCCTCTGCTCCTCTGTTCCTCTGCTCTTCCCAACCCCAACTAGTGCCCCAAAATGTGCTCGTTGCAACTGTTGCGGCATCCGCCGCTTGTCGCTCGTCGCCCGAGCGATTTCCGTTTCCGTTTAGCCATTACTCGACCATTGCTTGCTGGAGAATTTTATCCTCTGAAATGCGAGGCAAGTGCAACAGCAGTGGCAACATGGTTTGTTATTCAACTATATTGGATTGCTAACCATATACTTCTGCTTCCAGGGAATATGTTGTTGCTGTCCATGGTTACCTTTCAATTTTCACCATAGCTCTGCTTTGGCCATTTCTATTTTAGCAAAGAGGATTTGCAGCCCCGCCTCCCTCTAACCACCCACCCACGCACCCATTTTCATATCTCGGAAAATTACTTTCATAAGTTGTGTGGAAAGCCAAAAACATATTGGTTAAGTCTGTTTTTGTGATTGTTGCCAAGAGTGCAAGAGTGCCCCTAATCTTAAGTGCTGGCAACAAGCTGCCATTTGCCCATGGCTAATTAGTTAACCACGGAGCAAGTAAGACAGATCTGGTCGAGAAAGCTCGGCAACGAGACTAACCCAAAACACAGCAGTGAAATCGATTAAAACACAGGTTTCAATGAGTTTCTGCTTTCCACTGGACACAAAATTTGCAAATGTATTCGTTAATATCGATTCGTTGAGTTAACTTTAAGTACTTAAGCCTCGACTCCGGAACGTTTCAGCCAGCTTAAGTACTTGAAGTATAACATGCCACAAAAGCTGCTCTACACAAAAGTTCCTAATGATACTTGCCGCCGAATTGCCACAAGTTTGTGTCCCAAAAACAGAAGGACATTCTTAACTAAGCCTCCTCATATAAGTATATATATATGTATTCATATTCATACACATATTTTGAAAGGATCTTTGACAAGGATCAGCTTTGTTTTGAACAGAGTATAGAATCTGTTCTGATCCGGTAATCGGTATTTTCTTGGCTTGTTTCCATTTCGCACTTTATTCACATTTTTTGGCTTTAAAGCTGTTGACTCGAAAAAAAGCCACAAAAGCAAATCGTTGAATCTATTTTTTTGCTGTGCGGTTTTGCGGTGGGTTGTTGTTGTTGTCGTTGTTCTGGTTGTTGTTGGCTAAATAGTTGTTGAGTGGCTCGAGGCTAAAGTTGATCGGCGCGGAACTTTATTAATTTGTTATCCTGTCAGCTTTCGCTTTCATTGCGTTTCATCAAACAATTGCTGCAGCCCTTTGCCAGCGCCTCCTGTCTCCGGCACACATTGGGGCAGGCTCCCTTCCTCCGAAGGCCTGCTTCAGTTGTTGTTGGTTGCAGACCACAGAAATTAATTACCGGATTAAGACAACTTCATTGCCCACGATGGGCAATTTTCTCATTCCATACCAGTTCTCTTTTCGTTTCTCTCTCTCTTTCTCCCTCTCTCTCTGTCTCTCTCACACACCCTCACATCCGCTGTCTTTCTCACACTCGGTTATTTTTCACATTTCTGCACATTTCTGTTGTTGCTTGTGTTTTTGTTATTAACATTTAATGAGAAAAGGTCACGCACACAGCGCCGAGAGTTGGATCCATCCACCTATGCCCTGGCCATCCTCTGACCAACCTCCAGGACATTCAGGTTGCTCAGAGGATCCTTCGCCGGCAACTATCGAAAGGTTTTTGTTCGGCAAAGAACTGGTGTGGCAATTTCAATTGGCTGCCGCTGCTAAATTAAGTGCCGCACTTAAATAACTCGAATTAAACATTAATAGGATACTTAAAAGTTTTCGTTTTCGTTTCATTTCATTTCATTTTGTTTCGTTTTCCCGCTGCTGTGTCGCTTCTGCTTTTATTATTAGATTCCATTTACTTCTGCCGCCCTCGACCAGCTCCGTCGCCATCCATCCACTTGCGGCCAATTTTGTTGCGTTGGCTGGCATCGCTCGGGGAATCGTAGAGCCTTTTGGAAATGTATCCGCAGTCCCTTAAACCGTGACCCTCCCCTCTCGATAACCACCTTTGTCCCATTGTGTATTTCATATTTCTATCCCGACGTGTCAACGCGAGAGACAAACACAGAATGTTAAATACCAATAGACCCATCCATTGAGACCAAAACGTGGACCCTAATGAACAACTAACTCTCAACTCAGCTCAATTGAAAGATATATGCTATAGTAAGGTCAGTGGTTGCTCCTTTCTTAGATTTAATATCGGCAAAGAGAATTTCATATAACTTCTATCAACTTCCAGCTGCAGAGTATAGGAGAAAAGTTATTTCGAATATCGATTGTTCAAGTTTTTAAGCCAAGCAGCCCAACAATGTGTTAACTGAGCCAATCAACAGTTGCTACCCGTGGCAGCATCTTGCTTTGTAGTTCCTTAACTCATTTCCCTTTTAGCCAGTTGTTGAGTCACTTAAGCCATTTCCTAAGTTGTTGTTGTTCTTGTTGGTTAGTCAGCCAGTTAAGCTCAATGTCATTGCAAGTCCGCACCTTTTCTATCTCGGCCAAAGCAGCTTGTAATCACCCCTGGCCAACGGATGTGGGGAGTGGCAATGTTCTCGGAATGTTGCTCTCGTAGCTGCTCCAAAAATGATTATGCAAAACAGTTGCAGAGCTCAGAAGCGTTAACAATGTATATATATAAATATATATATATATATATACGAGAGCACATTCCACCATGACAAAAATGGCAACGAAGTGGCAAGGACATCGCCAACAATGTTTTAGGAGGCTCCCCTCCTCCCCCCCTACGTGTGGCATGGATGGTGGCAACGTTTAAAGGGCAGTGGAAACTTCAGCTTTGGGTGGTTTAGTTAGCTTCATCTGGTTTCGCTGCAGTCACATAATAATAATTAAATTAATTATGAAAAGCGTTGCAGGGCTCCAGGGAAATAATATGTAACTAAAATACGGGACACACACACGGCACACACACACACGCACACACACGCACACACACACACGCACACACACACAGAGTACATGTTGTGCTGAGGTTAGTAGTCCCTGGAGAGCGAATAACCCAACTCCGCCTTCTCCTCCACCATCTCGAGCTGTGCTCTGCTCTGGCATTTATATCTATTTATATATCTATATATATTTATATATCTATTTATGTATCTATTTATATATCTATTTGTATATCTATTTCTACTTGCTTTTCAATTTTGACCTGGTCTTTTATATTGTCAACTGTTGTTCTTCGTTCATTGGCTTCATTTATGCGTACATCTCTCAGCAACTAACTGGGTTAACAAATTAGCGATGGGTAAACGGATAGATGGACCCAAAGACAGACGAGACAGACGGATAGATAAGCAACCGGTTGCATTGTTGCAAGTTTGTTTTGTTTTGCTTTGTTTTGGTTTGATTTTCATTCTTCATTAGTTATTTCAGTTGCTTTGTTTGTTGTTTGTTCACAATGTGTCTTCTGTTGCAGGACTCTCACTCTTTGCAACCTGTGTGGCAGTCACTCGAGTGACTCAGAGTTCGAGTAGATTGCATTTTTTGCTCTTCAATAAATTCCATTTGTTTTGTTAATTTATTGCAGCCTGAACAAGTTTTAAATATTAAAAGGGTATATTGACTTTGTCTAAAAGTATGTAACTGGCTGTAGGAAGTATTAACTCAAACGTATTTTAATATTAAAGAATTTTTTTTATTTTTATAAATATATATAAATATATATCCCTGGCAACTAAAATGTTTATCTTGAATTAAGAAATAATATCTACATGACAAAAAAAAATGTTTCTTAAAATTACAAGGGTTTCTTTTGCATTTTTCAGAAACAATCGGAAATTTTTCTGAAAAGTAGACAACAATCTGGGTATTCCCTAGTCGAGCTCTCCTCTCTGAACCAATTCAACTTGTTTCTTTTGTTTCGATTCAATTAAATTTAAAATTATTAAGTGTAGTTGAGTGGATAAATCATTTACCAATTCAAGTGCACTTAGCGAATTTTATATATTTAACGCACTTGTCGAGGCTTAACTGAAGATGAGATGAAATAAATATTTGAGCACCTGGCCAATCCTCAATCCCCAATCCTCAATCCTCATTGAGTGCGTTATTTAATTTTAATTACACGACTGTTGTAATTTCATACGCCTATGAAAAGCCCCACACAAATATATTTAAATGTTGCATTGTTAACACGCTAAATTGCCCACACACACACACACAAACACACACACACACACACATTAACAGTTAAGTTCTGCTAGCATATTTTTGTTTCCTTGACTTTCCCGGGTCGTGCGACTTGCTCGACGTCTGCCTGTCACAAAGGGCAATATGCAAATGGCTCTGCATAGCAACGGCACCACAAACCACCCACCCACCCACCCACCCACTGCCATCCCATTTACTGGTGGCAGCCCTTGACGGGTAACGTTTCTTTGCAACGTACAACGCGACGTATGCGTAACTTTTTAATTTATATTTAAATCTTGCCACGTTGCGCAACTGATTCAGTTAGCATTGAGTTTCCTGCAATGTGAAACGGCCTAAAGAAAATTAAAGAATGCGCTGGAAAAGCTGACAGCCGGACAGCTCACATATGTCTATGTATGTATATGTGTGTGTGTGTGTGTGTGTGTGTGTGTGTGTGTTTGTGCTTGCTTAATGGCTGCACATAAAAATGTTGCCCAGAGCCTCACAGTATGCTAAGCATATCAATAAAGACCAAACACACACAATGAGGCAGCGAAATCGCGCACCACAACAGCTGAAAACTACACTCACAAAAAAAGAGTATTAGAAAGCGCAATTGGACTTACTATTCAGAAAATATATTTCTAAAATTTTAAAAATATATATTTGTTTTTATTTTTTTTTTTAGTACATACATTCAAAATATTATATTTTATCTTGCTTATATTTATTAATACATTATTAACTAATACATATTTGTTAATACACATATTTATTTTAAGTTATCACATTTATAAACAATCATATTTTAGATAGTTTATAATTTTATAATCAGCAGACGACTAAACTTAATTATAAAGGACGAATCAGTTAATTTACTTACTTCGGTCTGCATTTTAAAAATTATTTTTTATTTTTATTTTTATTTATAAATAAATAATAAAAAAAACCCATATTATTTGGATTTACTTATTTAGCTTTCTTTCTTTTATTTAAAAGTAATTAAGTAATTATTAAAACAAGATAAACTTTCTTGTTTTAAGGGAGATTATTTTTCTGAGTGTAGCAAGGAAATCCAAAACTGGGAATTAGAGCGCTCAAGGGAAGTGTGTAAAGCAAAACAGGATAGACCGACAGACGGACAGACTGACAGCACTCGCCTGCTTTGCATTATTCAGAGGTGGTTGGGTGGAGGTTGGTTGGAGGAGTGAAGAGTGCAAACAGTTTAAGTGACGCAGCCAAAAAGACAGCCTTTCACAGCTGCTGCAGTTCCAATGTTGCCTCTGGTTGTCTATGCTCAAGTGTGTGTGTGTGTATGTGTGTGTGTGTGTGTTTGTGTTTGTTTGTTGGGTCTGGTTGCTGCTTTTGCTGCTGGCGCCTGCATGTAAATAAACACATCATCTGGGAAGACAATCGCTTCCAAAGGAGAGGCCTGACTGAATGAGGGCGTCTTGGCGTGCATGCTGAACATTCTGTGTGTATAGCGTGTGTGTGTGTGTGTGTGTGTGTGTGTGTGCTCGTGTGTGGTTGTGTGAAATTCTTGTTACATATTTCATGCCAACATCGACTACAACCAGACCCCAGCCAGCAGCCAACAGCCGCAATCCTCAGACTTTGAGTCGTCTTTAAGTGGATGTGTGCCGTGCAAATGCTTTAATTGGCTTAAGCGCATTCAAAGTGGAGGCTGATGTTGCTTGCCCCAGGCTAGGATTGGGTCTCCAAGTGAGTCACTGCTTGATGTTTGTATGCACACTTGTAAGTTAAGCACCCTGGGAAGTCCCCTTCAAGTTGGCAAATCCAACTCCAACGAAAATTGCGAAATTTATAAATGCATCCGCTGCGACCCCCCGTGTCAGTAAAACTGATGGGACAGCTTCATCTTAATCAGACTCCAAAGAAGCCAAATAAACCTGGTGCATTCCAAAGTCTACTTGTTGGCATTGCTTGCGAATGGCTTTTCGAATTAGCCTCGTTTATCAGCTGCTCACAATTAGATGGCTAATGCCATAAACAAGTCACAACTGTGGTAAGCCAAATATGCTTAGATACCGCCATGATTGATGTACTGACAGACAAACATAACCCAAAAATGTAATTCTGAATATTTGCAAATGCCACATGAAACAGATGGCAAGCTCAAGAGCTCAAGAGCTGCTCGTATGAGGATTGGGATTTGCAAGAAGATTGCTTTCCATTTGGCAGCCGAATTAGTTTCTGGTGCCTTTGCGATTCACAAGGCTAATGTGTAAAGTTTGCCCCCAAATTGAGCATATTAAATGTGTGTTTAACTTAGCCCAACTGTGTTAACTTAATGATAACCATTAACATTATGCAAATTGAAGAGCGTGCGGCTCACTTAATTCCATTAAGGTTAAAGTGTGAATAATTTGTGAGTCTTTTCGATTCAACCGACATGTTATTCAGTATATTACGGGGCTGATTGCTGTATTTATTTTAAATTGCTATCTTCAAAGAAAGTGACAAAAAGAAAACAAGTAAAACTGCTCTTGACGAAGAGACCCCAGATGTTGAATGTCTTAAATCGATTACGGCACAGTTTCTAGTCTTATTGCCCAAAGGCTTTCCACACTCAAATTTAAGTTATGCTGGGGTGCTCATGTTTTATGACTGTCAAAAGAACAGAAGGTTAAAAAATAAAAAATAAAAAAAACAAGTAAGATGCTGTAGTCGAGTTGGCTCGACTACGATAAGCCCTTAACCCAGTTGTTAAATATATTCTAGTTTTATTGGCAAATTTCCCTTTAAAATGATTTGCCTCAAATATTCAGTTCTGCAAGTGCATTTCTTACAGAGTATTTTTACTCACAAGCATATACATACATACATACATACAGACATACATACGTACACGAAACAGTACTTATCGGGGCTCTGCAGAATACACACAAATATATTGACGCTAGCGTCGATTATCATGCCATCTCTTTCTCACACATGCGCTCGCCTATTTATGCATGCAGAAAATGCTTGCGGCTGCTGACAGCAAGATCAATATGGAAATATATTTTCGACTATAACTTTGGTGTTTCTTATCCGATCATAAATTGATCAATAATATGTATATGCATATTATGTATAAATTAGAAGCCCCTGCCTCTTAAATTGTGGAATTTATTGCTATCGGAAATCGAAATGTATCGATTATTCAAAAACTTAGGCAGATATCGATAAAATAAAGCAAACTTGATTTGCGCCTGGTACACGAGAACTTATATTCCAAATTCGCTAGCTCTTATAGTCTCTCAGATCCGCGCGTTCATACAGACGGACGGACGGACAGACAGACGGACAGACAGACGGACAGGGCTATATCGACTGGGCTGTTGATCCTGAACAAGAATATATATACTTCATGGGGTCGAAGATGCTTCCTTCTGCCTGTTACAAACATCTGCATAATACCATTATACCCTTTTTCCCATTTATAATTAAGGGTATAAAAATAAATAAAATACAAATGAAAAACATGCACAAACTGAAATCAGTGGTTCGCGTCGAGCCTCGACTTTTATTGCTCTTGAGGATAGATTTATATCGATATTCACGAAGCGGTCGGAATTATCGATCAAATTGAATAAGATTGATCTGCCCATGGTATATATTTCAAATGTTGGTATATGGTTAGATCGACTGGACTTTTAATACTGATCAGGAATATATATTCCTTGCACAATTTCATGATATCCTTTGCAGCTACTTGAACATTACTCAACTTGAGAAATCTGAATGCATTTGTTAATTAGTATTTGGCAGGGATTCGTTCTCGTCTGTCGTTCGATAGGTGTTCAGATTGATGGGTTCATTAAGCTGGATCCAAAAGACACAAGCTATATCACAAGCCTTTAGTCTCGCTACTGAACACTAGATGCCGTTATTATCATTTTATTGGGCACATTTTTAGTGCACTTGGAACTTAAGTGCGCGGTGGTTAAATGGACTTTTATGTTGGTTAATTTTACGAGCGCACCGTGGCACGCATCACCAATGTGGCATATGGTCACTGTTGTTGGTAGCATTTTGTTGTGACTAAGGGCCTCTTCACATCATAGCCTAGTTCAACCCAAATCCTTTTCGCTATTCACCGTCAAGTTGGCCAACACACTGCGAGAGAGTTGCTAAGCGGTTGTCAAATGTGTGTCATAACATCGCGAGAGGGCATCGTAAACGGTGCAGAGCTGAAGGGGGCAGGAGGGGGCAGGGTACATCGATAAGCCGTATGTGACTCACGTTGCGTATGTGCAACATAAAAAATATAGCAAGCAAATGCAAACATAAAATGTTAATATCACCTAATGTCATATATATGAATATGATCAAATAATATATTTTCTTTGTATGCCTTGAGAGATGCCGGCGAATCAAAGTGATAACATTTAAGCCACCTTCAATCACTGAATGAGCCGTGTAAACTCTCCCTCAAAGTCTCGCAAAATAATTTACATGTAACATCGTCTAATGACATTTATGTACCCGTATCTTTTTCCCAAGAGAATATTATATTTATAAGTAGCTAGCTGCACGCCGAAACAAAATCGACCTAAAATGAAAATCCACCTGAAACAGGAAAATTGTTCCTGTTTTTAGAAGTAATTTCTAAATCTAGGGTAAACAAATTTTCCACAAATAAGAAGACTTGCCCTAAGTCGATAATCTCCCAGATATCCTTTTTTCAATTTTAGGAAATAGGGATTAGTAGAAACCATAAATTTCTGGAAAAAAGCATTTCCAAAACTCGGAAACAAGCAAATAAATTTACTGGCTCGTAATTTGTAACCAACTCAGTGAGAAGTCACTCACTTTTTTCAAATTAAATTATTTAAATTTATAAAGTATCTAAAATGCTTACATATGTGAAATCTTAAAAATATATGCAGCAAAAAACTTGTTACTTTTAATGCTGTATTTATACATGTATATAAAAAAAACACGTCGTTTTTTAGAAATATACTCTCTGAATAATAAGGTGAGTTACCCTTGGAGGCAGAGAGTACGAGGATTTTCTAAAAATAGGTGCGATATTTTCTCGAGTGTCGCGTTCACTTGAATCGACCAATTTCACCTTGCAGCGAAAACGTTGCCAGCTGCAGGCAAAGTTTGAAACTTTGGTCGCACTTAAGCTGCACGTAATTTATACATGAAACCATGTGTGTGTGTGTGTTTGTGTGTGTGTGTGTGTGTGTGCCGGTTTGTAGCGGCTTGTGGCGGTACACGATTTGGGTCACAGCAGCGAAATCAATTGCATAACCGGAAGACCACTAAAACAACGTTATCTTGGCGAAGCGGGAAACTTGGCTACAGCCGTTGACACAGTTTTGCCACATCGCTGACATCGACATCTGATGCCAATTAGTGGGAAAACATTGCCAGCATTCGTTGGACAGATTAAACTCAGTGATGCCAGCAAAAGTTTCACTCATTTACTCCTAAAATATTTACGAGATTGGTGCGAGAAACTGTATATTGAAAGGAATGTGGCAAATGTTGAAGTGTAAAGAATGAATGCAAATGTTAATTAGATCTAGTTGAACTGTCAGTTGAATTTAGCCAATTAGGTTTCGTACAATTGCCAAAGTGACTAAGTGGCAAATGTCGTGACATCTGTGCAGCAGACCGAGCAAAAGTTTTAAATTATTCATAAACAACTTGCTCACTTACAGAGCCCACGGAGAGAACTGAGATGCGCTCAGCAAGGTACCTGTTTGGTCACACTGATTTGAATGTAACGGTAATAGAATGATCAGCTGTTAATTTCATCAATAAATCTCCACTTTACATAACTCTGTTAACTCCTACTCATGTATGTAAACACAATATTGTAATCGTAGGATATATCGATAGTTTCCACTATCGGTGAGTCTCAGTTAGATAGTTGAGCAAGCCAGAAGTGCCTAGATCTGAAGTTACACGTAGGCATAAAAAACTCCTTATGCATCGAACAGTAACTGTCTATATATGTTTACAATATAGATTATATACACATACCAGTTTAAGGCTGCAAATTGAATTTGAAGACCATGTGCAATAAATGATATAGGGGAGCCTATAGTGAATTTACGTCTTTAACTCAGTTGCGACTGGTAAAAGTTAATTTCGCTTACGTTTAGATTCAAAGGAAAGGCCCTCCAAAGTAAACATAAGAAAATAAAAATAAATAATAAAGTTGGAATGCTCTAATCAAGACAACTCGACTAAGAGATACTCTGCTTTCTAATACTTAGTAAGCTTGGGCTGACAAAGTCTGTGTTTCTTATCCGACCCACATGAAATTTGTACAGCTCATAAGCAATAATTAATTGGCATGTTTTAATCTTAAAAATTGTGGCTTTTATTGCTATCGAAAATCGATTTGTATCGATATGTGCGCATATACTGATATGTGATATATATACTTAAGTAGCATCGAACATGCTTCCCTCTGCCTCTGTACACTATTAATTTTAAATGGGTTCAAAAACTGAACAACTAATGAAATAAAATGAAATCAAAACAGACTCAGAACCCGACCGATATTCCAAGAACTACTCTATTCCTATATTTTTATCGTCCTTTTTCTGCTTTTATTGTGTGTTGCACAGGGTATGCTCATCATAAGAGTACACTTCTTTAAGAGACGCAAACACATTTGATATTTTATAAGGATAGTTCAGCCAACTTCTGTTTCTGTTCTTTGAACAATTTGACACGCCTACTTTGAAAGGCTGTATTCCTTTCCAGCGTTATCCAGGATGTCTGCAAGTAGAGCATTTTCCTGTGTTGCGTGCATTTTAATTCGTTTTGTTTTCGCTTTGGGACAAACAAAACAAAACCCAGAGCAGAGCAAAGCAAACACACTTTCTCTTTCCCATTCCCTTTCTCTTGCTCTTTCTCTTTCTCCTCACACACACACACACACACACACACACACACACACACACACACACAGATAGACATTTAGCCGCCTCATTCGTATGTAAATATGAAAGTTCAAAGCACATACCCCTAAAGTGCCCACACCCGCATACACTTACACACACTCAAACAAACACACACTCAAACACACACACACACACTCAAACACACACACACACACACATACATACACACCATAGGCTGCTACTTGATGTTATTTTCAATTGCTGCGCCTGCCGAGTTGGCTCCACATTTTTTTTTTTTTGCCGCTCCCTTACAACTTGCTGTTTTGACTAAACGACCGCTAAGCTGTTAACACTGTTAACAGTGTGTGGCAGTGGCCAAAATAAGAGGGAGTGGGGTAGGCTCTATAGAGCACAAGTAACTGTGTTAAATTGGCAACGCCAATTCCAAAATAAGTCAAAATGGAATTAGCTGAATTGCTTGCATTAAATGTTAACTTTCTTAATATAATTAAATATTTTTGCGGCATTTTCTGAATGGTAATTATTCCTCAGAATGTGCAAGTACTTATGTGTGTGTGTGGCTGTGTGTGTGTGTGTGTGTGGCTGTGTGTGTTTGGTGTGTCGTATGAGCACAAATCTGTTGCCAGCTTGCGAAGGCAACTGCTTTGCCTAAGCCAAGTTAAGAAAAGATTCTGTCTGGCTAAGCCCTAAGACCCACACACACACACACACACACACATATATATATATATATATATATATATGTATGTATGTGCAGTGATACACTTGTGTACACATTTGCGGCTCATTTGATCGGTTCGCTTGGCCAGTTGGCAAGCGGCTGTTTTCCTTTTCGGTTGGGGCAGCCTTCGACTACAAATATTTGCCAAAATGTTTGCTAATTTAACTCAAGTTGCTTTTCCTGTATGTGCGTGTGTGTGTGTGTGTGTATGTGTGTATCTTTTAGTGAGCGTGTGCGTATTTTTTTTGCCATAAATGTTGCCAACAAACTGTGCAAACACAACGCAAATCAAAGTTGGCCCCAGCACACAGTCCTTGCTACTTGTTTGGAAAGTTTGTTGGCCCCTCCTTAAGTTGCGCCACATAACTAAAATCCAGCTTGCAACTTCTAAGGCAAAATATGGCAATAATGTTGCACATCAAAATTCATTTACCCGAGTATGTTATTTTAACCAGTTAGCCAGTTAGTCAAAAAACTGTCTATTTAGAGCAGGCCATATCATTTTCTAGAGTAGCTCAAATTATGCGCAACACTCCTGGTAACAAATAATAAAATGTTTTTTTTTTTATGAAAAACAATAAACTACCGAGCTGAATAGTTTATTGTTTTTCATAAAAAAAAAAAACATTTTATTATTTGTGAAACTGACAGCAATTTAAAGGGACGCTAAGCAAAATGTTTTAATGACTTTGACAGCATTTATTTTAGGGCCTGCTACAAATGGGTGTATACTTAATGAAGTAGTACATTTGATATTCACACATACACATCTATATATATATATATATATATATGTGTGTGTGTGTAGCAACATTACGCATTCTTATGTAATAGAGTTGCTAATAAGTTTGCCGGAAGCAATGTAACTTGTTTTATTATTTGCTTATTCAGGTGAGGTGTGTGTGGGAAAGGTAAGGGATATGCATGTAGATGATTAGAGGGGTCTTCACACACCTGCAAGTGTGTGTGTGTGTGTGTGTGTGTGTGTGTGTGTGTGTACACGAGTATGTAGAAATAAGCTTCAGCTTAGTGAGTACAACTTTTTCATCTAATTTTGCCTTGAAGCTGACATTAATGTTACGGCAAATGGATAAGAGATTGCACAGGCCAGTCAGCTAGAGTGTGTGTGTGTGTGTGTGTGCGTGTGTATCTGAGCCTGTGAGTGTGTATGCAACATGTCGCCAGAGACTTCGTTGCCAACAATTTTGGCATGACAGCCACGTTTGTGACAAGTTAGTTCCATTTTAGTGCGGCTCACATTTGATTTATTAATAAACAAAGTGTCACACGCACAGATCCAAAGCCCACACACACATGCACCAGGGACACAAGTCTATAATATACACTAAATACTATATATATATATATATATATGTATATATATATATATATATATATATGTGTGTGTGTGTGCAATTGATATGTTATTGATTTGCAGTTAGGCAGCACAACTTTTGTCGTTTTATTGTGGCCATAAAATACTCATGCATGTTAGAGTTGGCCACCAGGTGGCGCTGCTCCACAAATGCCAAATATCAAATGAAGGAAGAATATTTTCACATTAGTCTCCCTTCTACCTCAACCCCTCCTCGTGTTCATGTGTCTGTGCGTTTTATGTCCTCTGCTCTTGGCTGACCATTTGCTGCTGTTGTTGTTGTTGTTGTTATTGTTGTTATTGTTGTTGTTGTTGAGACCTGCAAAAATTCAACAATAAACGACATGCTGCAGCTAAGTGGATCAAGTCGATAACACGTCGATAAAAAAAGGATACTCTGGTCGAGAGCGCTCGACTAGAAGATACCCAAGACTTTACCTATCTTAACTTATACACAACTTGGCTATGCAAGCCAACAACAACAAAAATTGCGTATTTGTGTGTGTGTGGGTGTGTGTGTGTGTATACATATACAGATGGAAAATGGTTCTCAAAATCTTAAATTAATCTGCTTCTAGACTCAGTACGGTACACTCAGAAAAATCGCCCTCATTCCTAGTCAGTCGTCTTCAAAACTAAAATCTAAATAATAGGATTTTTTTAAACTAAAAATATGGCCATTTTTTTACAGAAATATTTTCTATTTTTGTGTTAGGATTTAAATTGTTGTCCGCTTTAATGGTAATGGGTTCGCATTGCCTTGGAATCGTAAGTTCTTTCAAGTTAAGCATAAGAATTTAATAAATAAAATGTATAAAATATATATAAGTGAAATCTAAAAATACTAATTTTAAATAATAAGTACATAAGAATTTTTCTTCATTTTTTCAAAATTTTAGAAAAATCCACTTTGAATTTTAGAAATGCAAACCATAGTTTTTAAAAAGCGACAGCCAACAATTTTAGAAATTTAATTTCTCAGTAATATTGTGACTAACCATTGACGCCCAAAGTATGGCGATTTTTTTTATGAGTGTATACGAGAATTTAGATTGCAATGCAGATCAAGAATGCCTTAGGGGCCCGCAGATGCTGCCTTCTGTCTGTTATATATGTTGACACAACTTTATTATACCCATTTTTAATGGGTCGAGCGAATAAAACCCGTTAAGGGGAAATGAGCGCCAACTGGCGCAATTGTGACAGCTCAACTGACATAATGATGATGTTAACTGGTTTAGCCTGGCTGCGATATGATTTCGCCCACATATTCCTATGCACAGTCAGACAGATACACACACACACACACAAACACACACAGATACACACAGAGGGGCAGCAAAGCAACTCTTGGATTTATTATTTTTTTATTTTTATATTTGTGTTTTGCGAGTTGTGCTTTGCTCTAAGCAAAAAACTCATTAAATTACAATCAAAATGAAAGCAGCAGCAGGACAAAGATTACTACACACACACACACACACGCATATATCCTGATACACACACACACACTGATAAACCGGGGCAGGCATCAGACATTGTCCCATTGCGTTTCCTGTGCACATTAACAATTCAAAAGCGTCTCACAAATAAATGAGAAATTGCTAAACAACAAAACAAAAACATAATCAACAAGATAGAACGTTGCAGTCGGACGTAACCGACAGCGGAATACTATTATACCTTAATTTGTGTACAGTTAATCGTTTATCGTTATCGGGGGCGGGAGTGGGCGTGGCCCAAAAAATTTTGGAGTTCGATCTTAGTAGTATACCTTCTAAGTTTGGTAACTGTAGCTCTTAAATTGCGGGAGATACAGGCATTTATCGATTTTTGTGGGCGGGAGTGGGCGTGGTCCAAAATTTTTTTTCCACATTTATGAAGGGTGTTACTAGCAATATACCTTTAAAATTTAGTGACTTAAGTTTTCAGATTGCGTGAGATATAAGGGTTTATCGATTTACACCAACAGGTGTATCGGTTCAGGTAGGTGGAGTGGGCGTGGCCATCCAATTTTTTTACCGATCGTTGGAGTAGTCACCAGTAACATACCTGCAAAATTTTGCGACTCTAGCTTGCAAATTACGGCAGATATGCGCATTGTAAATTTCTAGGGACGAAGTTCCTGGGGGCGGCGGATGTGGGCGTGGTCCAAAAATTGGTATGCCAATCTTTGAAGGAGGTTACCAGCAAATTACCTTCCAAGTTTGGATACTCTATCTTTAAAATGTTCGGAGATATACGGTGTTATCGATTAATAATCGGAATTGTCGATTATAGGCGCAAGTGTGGGCGTGGCACCACAAATTTGTTATCGGTTCTTAAAGGCGACTACCAGTAATATACCTACCAAATTTGACGTTCCCCACTCAAAAACTGCGGAAGATATAGCCATTTGAAAATTTTAGGGGCGGGGGTGAAGGGGGCGTCGGAGGTAGGCGTGGCATATGCCGATCTTTCAAGGACCTCGCCAACAACCTACCAACCAAATTTGGTGACTGTATTCATTAAATTGTAAGAGATATGGGGATTTATCGATTTGCTAAAATCGAATTTATCGATTTTCTAGCTCCCTAATGGACGTAGGTCCAAACCCAAGACACTTTAACTTTTGAGGGTACTTTCCAGTATACATTCCAAGTTTCAAGTCTCTATCTCTAAGGGTGTCGGAGGAACGCGCGTTCATACAGACGGACAGACGGACAGACAGCATGACGGACATTGCACAAAACCAATATACTATTATTACCATTCTGGTATAATAGTATAAAAACAGCAAACGGTAAACGGTAAACGTTAAACAACAGCAATAACAACAATGATAACAACGACTGACACCGGGGCTGATGATATGCATCAAACTGAAAAAAGTACTTAGTTTGAATAGTAATTAAGTATGCATTCTGTTCATAAAATAAATGTGTGTTTTTTTTAACTTTATAAATGTTCGATTTTGACAAGTCCTGAATTTTGTTAGCTGTTCTTGGGGAGCGCATGTTGAAGCATGAACTAATATGCTGCCTAACCACAAGCAACCTTACCCACCAACCATTCCCCCCACACACTATGCTCCCACTATGCCACTAAGCCTGCATGCAACTGTAAAGTTAAGTTAAGGTGAGTTGAGTTGAGTTGAGAAACAAAAGTCGACAGTTAAAGCGACTTTGTTCATCAGCGCAAATATGTTGAAACGTCAATATTTGTGTGCCGTGCAGCACCGAACAGAACGGAAAGCACAGCGAAGTGAGGAGATAGAGACAGAGACAGAGACAGAGACAGACAGAGATAAAGAGAGAGAAACGGCAGCTTAAAACCAGCCCAAAGCCAGTGCGAAAGTTTTCATTTTACGACGCATTAAAAAAGACCATAAAAACAGTAACATTGCCAGCCAACTAAATGAAAAAGAAAAAAAAAACACGAGAAAGAGAAAGAAAGAAGAAAGAAGAATGCAGAACAGAGCTCAGAAAAATGAAATAAAAGCAGATGAGAAACATTTATAAGCAGACATACCTATGTACATATACATATTTATATACATACATATATGTACATATACAGTTAAATAATGAGTACAGGAGAATAACAAAAGTATAAATGAAAAAAATACTAAGCAACTTTTTTTTTGAGGGAAGAAGAAGAAGAACAACAACAACAACCAAAGCAGCAGCAACAACAACAAAATGCATGCATACATATGTACATGTATTTGTATTACATATGTATATACCTACAAACATTCCTGTGCATACATACATACTATGTTTATTATATTTGTAAGCTCACACACACACACACACACACATACACACGTAATTGGTGCGCTGCTGCTGCTGCTGCTGCTGCTGTTGATGATGATATTTTATGGCCACTGGACGACATACAATGAAATAATGGCATACAGCAACAGCAGCAACAACAGCAACAACAACAACATTAGCAACATCAGCAACAATTGGAGATTACGTCGGCTCAAGTATTTTATGGAGCTATTGCCCATCAACGTTATTGTCAGCTCTAAAAGTCTGGCAACACAGCAACAACAGCAACAGCCACAGCCACAGCCACAAGAGCAACAACAGCTGCAAGTACAAGAGCAGGAAGAAGAAGCACCAACATCATCAGTAAACACGCATCAGCTGTATCCACCAGATGCCGATGAGACCATGGCAAGTCTCTCCCGCTCGCCCAGTTTCCAGAGTGAGGAGCTGCTGCTGCACCTGGTCGGGGGCCAGCTGCTGTCTGAAGCGGAGCTAAGCGACGGACACAGGTAGTACTCGCCAGTCATTTGAGCAACATACAGTGTGGCCTCGCCCACATTTTCATATACATACATATATATCAATATCAACATCAACTGAAAGTCCCATGGAAACATCGTATAAAAATTTATTCCTATTTTTTAACAACAAAATAAGGAGAACAAAAATTAAAAACCGTAAACAACATGAAAGTACGTATATCTTAGGCACACCGTGAAGAAGAAGATTACATATGTCTATAACCTCAAAATGTAGGGAGCAAAAAAAAACTATATCCACTCCGCAAACAAAAGAGTTGTTCATAATCAGATCTAGTCGGATCTGACATATAAATAAACTGCCCAAAGCAAACAGCAACATATATTCACAGTTATATCAAGATAGCTTCAAGTCATGGTTATATTAACACGACTTATGACGCTGATCACGAATATATATGCTTTTGTATAAGGGTAAAAATAATGATAATGGTTTGTTTTAGACCAAAAAGATCAAAATAACTAATTACTTATTTAACAAAACGTTTTTCATGATATTTTTTTAATGGTCGTTTCAAAATTATGTTAAAATTTGCTCAATTTTCTTTGTTGAAATAGGTAAACACTGGAAAAAAAAAACGTTGTCCATTTCATCCCTTTTCGTTGTTTGTTGAGCGAAAGATTTGTTGTTGGTAATGGTTCGTTAAGCGAGAGTCCACTGTGCTTACATACATATACATGTGTGTATGTATGTATGACTATAACTCAATAATTAATTCTGCTGGCCATCGGGGAGGGGGGTGTATACTTAATATGCGTAGTTAATGCGTCATCTCATCAGGAACAGCCGCCAAATTGTTGAAAGCTCGGCATGTTTAGCCCAATACGTATAAATTATTGATATAGCACACACACACACACACACACACACACACACACACACACACACACACACTCCCACACACACACTCCCACACACACACACACATACACTAATATATAATATTAATAAAAGAATGCCTAATTTGATATTCATGCATTTATCAACATCAACATTTGAGCAACTAATCCGTTAAATCACAACAAAAACACCCAATTGAACGATGCTTATAAATTGAATTTAATTTTAAACGAATTTTTATTGAATTGTTCAACAATCGCAATTTTACAGATTGCCAATTGCAGATTAATCAACATTTTGTGTGTGGGATTTAATCAATTGGAAAACAAACTTTGCTGCTGCTGATGATTATTTGCTGTTTAAAGTTTACCCATTCGGTTAACAAAGTTAACAATTGAAAAAACGTCAGATTTGAGTAAAAAAATTAAGTTAACAAACTGAACAAAGCGTTGCTTTGTTTTAAGTTGAGGCATCACTTGTGATTGGTTTAGTTTCAGAGTAACTGGCTTACTAGAAATGGCTATTAATACTCCTGTTATCGGAATAACAACATGACATATACATATACACATATACACATATATACATATATATTGTGTTAAGTGAATACTGTGAATGAATTCAATGTGGGGCACAAAATGGAAGGGGAAGGGGAAGTTGTTGAAGCACAATTCTGAAACAACAAGCAACGAGACAAAGCATTGTTCGTACAGGCAGCTGATAAGCAGTATGCAACTTGTTGCATTCCTCTTGCCCCCAGGCAATGTATACAACAGCACTTAAGTGAAAAGAATGCTGATGCTGTCCAAAGTGTTCAACTCCAGTGGGGCACCACTTCAGAGTTTGATTGAGATTAGGAACGGCTTCCTTACCATTCAGACATGTACTGGACAACAGTGTCACAGAATTTGGACATAAAAAGACAACTGTTTCTGCTTTTTGCAGTAGGTTAAACTCTTCAGCCTCTTTTGGATTCAAGAGTTTTGTAAACTCTGAGCTTGACTTTGAAATATGTACATTAAAAAAAGAAAGTAAAGCAATCTAGCAATTTTAATAGTTAAAACTTAAAGCTGCGACTAACATCAATTCCATTGCGAGAGTTGCTAAAAAATATAAAAATCAATACTTATTATTTATTAGTACTAAGCTGCATTGTGGAGTATTTAAACGATTCTTTATTTTATAAACAATTTAAGCATAAAATGTGTACTTATTTTTAAGCGAGAATTAAGGGCTTAAAATCTCATTTAAAAATGAATTCGTATTTTAAATGAATTGACAAAAGAATCGATTCAATAGCGAAAAAACACAATACTTTTATTTTTATTATTATTATTATTATTATTTATTATTTTCCGAGCATGTCCATTTTTTAAACATTTTTTAATACCTTTAAAGCTAGAGACTTTAAATTATATTCGATAGACACAAAAGCTGCTACGTCGACTAGGCTAGGTTATCGATAAAATCGATAATCGATAATCGCCAATCGATAAATCCACATATCTCACTATTTTTGTGCTGAAGTCGTTAAATTTGGTTTGTAGATTGCTGGCAATGTCCTTCACATATCGGAATATAAATTTAACCCTAAGAAACCGAACTAAAAATGTAATGATTAAGGATTATGTGCCACACGCGATCAGCAGTTCACTACTTTGTAATATTGTAACTATTTTTATTTCTATTTGCTCACATGTGCAACTGCTGCACAGTCCTGTCTTTTTCCCTCCATCGCTCATTAAAATCCAATCGAGTTGTGTTTGCAACTGTTGCACGGTCGCTGCTGCGGCTGTGGCCTTGGCAATGGGGCGGGCAGCTGTCTGTCGTCCGCAGATGGATGCCGCATAGCGTTTTATCGTTAATGTTTTGTTGGCTAAAACGGTTTCTATTTGCCAACGTTGCCTGCAACGACCACCTGCTGAGCTGAGCCGAGGCGAGCTGCGAATCACAAATCGAATATCCTGTGTGGCAGAGACTGCCATCAGATGAGCAGCCTTGGCATCATGGCATTCACGTCCTATCGACGCTATCAACTGTCATCAGCGCTCAGTTCATTTGATTTTTCCTGCTCTGCTTTTGCTTTTGCCCATTACGATATCTACTTTGATTTAACCGCATTATCCTTGATGTAAGGACGCTATCGCTGCGGCTCTCACGACTGCTAATTGCTTTGCAATTACTCGACTGACTGAGCAGCCGAAGGTCATTCCAGGCACAGCATGCAGCCGCTGTGGCAGCAGCAGGAGCAGCAGCAGGAGGAGGAGCAGGAGCACCAACCAAATGTGATACTCAAGTGTACAACATATCAAATCTCAATTTATTTTCCTTCCTGTTGCGGTCTTGAAGCGGTTTCAACTAGAGATAAGCGCGTACAATTTTTAAAAATCAGTGGGTGGCAGGAATCACGAATGATGCAATGATCCAATCCCGATTAACCCCGTCTACCCCGGAAATTTCCGGCAATCCCGATTAATGTCAAGCACGCAAAAGTGCACTGACAAATATCTTATTTAAGGAAGTTGTTACTAAATACTGATATTTTTCTTGTATTGTAAATGTTTTATCATACAAAGTTAAGGTAACAGTTTCTGGTATTTTTTAAATATGCAAAATATTATGCAAAAATACATTAAGTCAAGGAAAATGTTGTTGTCGCTAACAATGAGTCCAATTTGAGAATAAGTTTCTTATCCGATCTTGATGAAGTTTGTTCAATTTAAAAATAATATGTCTGCGCCTTTTAATTGCTCTTGGAAAACGATATGTATCGATATGCGGGAAACGGAGGTAGTTATCGAAAAAAAATAATTACACTTTCTGTAAGTTTCTCAAAATGTTCAGATATCGTTAATAAAGTGATTACAAATCGAAGAAGACTTATAAAATCAAGAATTAATATTTCAAAGGATTGGTAAACATTTGCAAAATATACCTTTGCTCCAGGGAAAAACATATTATAAAGACAGTAAATAAAACATATTATATATTTAATGTCTTTATCATATGTTGTCTCCTCCCTTACTGACAATAACCCAACCTAACCTGCTGCAATCATACGAGAGATCAGCTGATTGGCTTAGGCACTACTTGAGATACTTTTCCTATGGTAGACCATGACGACAAATACATAAAAATATATAAGTATATTATGCTTCTGACCAGTGCCCACATATCAGCTAATTACCTCAATTATCATTTCCACACAAATATTGTTAGAATCACTTTCAGAATATCCTTAAATTTATGATCCAAATTAAATTGGGCAGAAAATTTCAAGCTACACATTTCTGAGCAACGCGTTTGATTCAATTGGAAACTCATTTGACTTACTGCCTGCTTGCTCAACAGCGAGTCACTTTTGATTTGGGTTAATTGCACTCAAGCATCGCCCTCAAATTTATATACAGAAACAGACAGACAGACACACAGACATACAGACAGACAGACAGACAGACAGACAGACACATATACATAATTATACTGAATTAGGTAAACGCTCCGAGTGCCAGTGAATTGCCAGCGTCGACAATTTAAATAGCTGTTTTGCTTAATTTATTTCAATAAGGCAACCATTTTCGTTCCCATCCCTCTGCTTGCCACATTGTCCACGCTGCCACCTGGCAGCATCAATTTACACTAAAACACTCAAAGGAGCAGGCTCCAGTGGCGAAAGTGGCAAGGCACATAATTTATAGACAGGGCTTAGTTTGCTTTGCTTTGGTTAGTTGTTGGGTTGCTAAAACATACAATATGCTTGTACATATATATAATATATATGTATATTTATATATACATATGTATATATATAATTTTATATATAAGCAATTGTGTGCGTATTTAAATGATAGGCTGCCTGTTTACTTTGGCATTGTGACAGACCGTCAGACGAGACTGTGCACAAATATAAATATTCAACGAGTTGAGGGCCAGAACAATGGCTCAGTATAGGCCAAGAAGTAAACAATGTATCAGTTACTGCAATTAGTTCGAGCCTGGATGGTTAGCCAGACAGAGCAGAAAAGTTATTCATTTACTTTACCAACAACCAGTTGCGAAAAATGCTCTCAACTCTCCAAATGAAATATATTCAAAATGCATTTCAAATTATCAAATTCGAACAAATTGAAGCCATTTAATATAAATTAATAATTATTTATTAATTCTTCTATTGTAAATTTGTGAATTCAATTTGGGCAACATGTCAAAAAAACCAAATACATTTGTAGCTGTCAGTTAGAATAATCAGGGTTAAATGAACCAACTCGGATTAAACTCATTTGCATAAATTACTTCAGATATGCATGCAATTAAATGGTTAGCCTCAATGTACAAATCGTATAACATTTCCAATTATGCCAAAATTCCAAAAATGATGCATTAATAATGGGTAACTGGACACAAAGAACCCGTTCACCCGTTCAAACAACAAACAACAAACAATATTCAATTTAATAATGCATGACGCCCTCAGGCGGTAAAGGTGTGAACCGACTGCGGGATACACTGTTATTTTTTAAGCAGTCATCAATCAATAAAATGAATTCAAGGCTTAATCTCGTATGTCAGTTCGATTAGAAGTTAGTTACTCCTGTGCTCCCTTCTGAGCCAACAGCTCCTTCATCAACCCTGATTCTCGACCAAAGCAGGATTTCTTTTGAGCTTAATTCACGTTTAACTGGAATACTGCATCTGTTTCTCGCTAAGGCGACATTAATCCGAATAATCAAGCAAACAAACAGTTGTAATTTTCAGATAATTACAGTTTGCTGGGAGTCGCACAGCAGGTTGATCAGGCAACTGCACAACCCACAAATAGTGTCCCGAGAGCAACAAGACTCCAGAACTGAGACTCGCTCAGCTGGGGGCATGCACCCCCAACGCTAGAGATATTATACTCTGAGACTAGGAGATGAGGGCGTGGCACCAGGAGCCATAACTCATTTCTGGGCGAGAGACACAATAGATTCAGTGCACAAACCTTAACATTAGTAATAATAACAACAGTTAAGGGAGAAGTAAGACACATATAGCCAAGTTAACGGACGGTATTTTAACGGAAAGCAAACTTCTATTAAGATATACTGGAATTTGGCCAAAATGTGAGAATAAAACAATTCTGTGTTGTATGATGAAAACTGAGTTTGTCAATTTATGTAATCTTCTTGATTTGAGTTGAGTTTTCATTAAATTAAGCCACACAAGATTAATTATGTCCATAAATAAAGAGCAAAGCAACCACGGAAATAAGTGAATTAAATGAACACAATCCGCAAAGATTACCAAACAAATGCAATTAATTTGAACAATTGTTTCGGTTCACAACCAACTCAGTGAATTTGTCAGAAGGACAACACACAATATCTGGTTTACATTGCCTTCCGGGTCGAAGTCAATCCAACTGACAGTTAAATTAAAATTTCAATTAAAATACAATTTATTTTAAAAATTAAAAACAACAGTTGGATGTTGTTTGAATGTGTTTTCCTTTCAGAATCTTCGATAATAACATAATTTGATCCAGATAAGAAGGATAATAAAAAAGTGGTTCGTGCAAAAAGTCATCCTTCGATTAATTGTTGTTGCAAGTTTCATTATCAAAACAGTAAATCTGAGGCATGGCTCGGCTATATATATTTTTATATAGGCATCACATGAGTTAATTACAAAACCCTCTGATAGGATAAAAATAATGTTGTCCGTCAAATGTCAGCTTATGAAATTGGCTAATTAAAACGCTTAGTTAAAAGCGCTGTCATTCAATTTCGTCTGTGAATGGGGCAAGGGCATTTGAATTGGAACTGGAGTCAAATGCCACATGCCACATGCCACTGAGGTCACTTTTGAACTGATTGCATTTACAGCTGTAAGCTGGTGTCAGTCTAAAGCACCAGCTGAACGTGGCAACAACCCCAGATTCCTGCCTCATAGTCAACTATCTGTCAGCAGTTAACACTGCAGTTGGTCAAAATCAACGAATCTGCTCCAAATATGCTAATTGCATTCCAATGTACAACATCTGCCCCCAGCTCATCCCCATTTGTTCGCGCACTTCGTTCCTGCAACACATATGCAAATCCAGTGAGCTTTGTGGAAATCATTTTATCAGCTTGCCACAGGCCTGCAAGCTTATTAATTAAGCATTTTCCACACATGTCCAAACGCTGCTCTCTCATTTGAGTGCCTGGAAAATTGTTGTTATCGCAAATTCCAACTTTAAAAAAAAGAGGCATCGAATACTTTGTTTTATTAAATTGCAACTTGGCAAATACTTGAAATTTAGGGCATAGTTGATTTTGCCAATAATCGATAAACGGAATGTTTGTTTTTGCAGAACCCACAACCGGGATGAGTTTGGCACTCAACGCGTCTACAAGAAAACGTCGCCAAATTGTGTCCTCACCCTGTATTTGCCGACCCGTGAGATGATCCTGACCGATAACAATCCATCCGTGCTGCGTGGCATTGTCTTTGTGGATCCGAAGGCCATTCAAGGCTATCGCGTTTATGCCCAGCTAACGTTGACATTTCGGTAAGGCAGCATTTATTTCCCACACACACCAACACACACCAACACACACACACACACACGACTCGCCTTCTCATTGCAGATATGGCCGAGAGGACGAGGAGGTGATGGGTTTGCGTTTCTGCAACGAGGCCATTATGTCGCTGCATCAGATTTGGCCGCGCCTTGAGGAGCCGTCGCGCGATTCGCTCAGTCCACTACAGGTAAGTTGCCACTCAATGTTGCAATCTTAGTTTAATGAAATCACTGCCTGCCTCCGCACTCTGCTTGTGTTTTTCGGCCAAAAACAAGTGAAGACTGGCAGCAAGTTGTTGCCAGTCGCCAACTTGGCTAACAAGTTGCTGCAACTTCTGCTGGAGGAGTGCACATTTTTGCCACTCACTCAGTTAGCTCAGTTAGCGGCAGCAACAAGTGGCAGCTGCCACTCTGCCTCTATTATTAATTTTGCACTAAATGGAATTCAACACCCATTTCGTAATTAACATATTTGAGAAAGAGAGAGAGAGAGAGAGAGAGAAAGAGATAGAGATAGCATCCTAAGGATGCTCTTGCAGAAATTTAGCAGTCACGAAGTGTTGCTTTTGCAACTTTCAGCATAGGAATAAGTTTGTTTTTAACTCTCACACTCGTACAGTCTTCACTAGCTAGTGAAGTACACATCTAAATCCGTAGTTGTACTTTGCATTCCAATTCCAATTAGCAAAATTAAGCTTACAAGTATCATGCGGAAAATCGCTAGGAAGGGGAATCCCCCTTTAATGGGTAATTCCTTAATTAGCAAAAATCTTAAATTTGGCTTAATTGGCAAGACTCATTTTTTTGCATTATTTTAACAACTATTTATCATTATTTTGTATTTGCATCCTTTTAATAAGTTTCAGTTAATTATTGTTCCTCATTTGTATTTGTTGTTTTCAAATTTGGAATTTCAATGAAAAAGCAATCAGGTAACAGAAGCTGCTATCGGCTTTTACCAAAACTCTACAAATAAATACATGTGAACCAAGTTAATTGTTGGAATACAGCAAATCTGTGTTCTATGATGATTATGAGTTGGTCAACTTTTGTAATCCTCTTGTCCTGTTTAGTTGTAATTAAATTAAGCAGCACTAGAGAGAGAGAACACCAATTATTGTCTTAAATAACCACAATCCGCAAATTGACAGATAACCGAGGATTACGAAACAAATGCAGTTAGTGTTTACGGAAATTGTTGTGGCCCACAACCAACTCAACGGGCTGGGGAGGAAGAGCACCAAGCCCAGGTCAACAAGTGGGTTTCTTCGTCTTTGCTTGTGGGGCAGCTAAGTTGCAAGTTGGTCTTGGGTACGTCGAAGATTAGATGCCCTTGCAGATGGGAGACATTTAAATTGCATTATAAAATTGAAAATACAGAGTGATTATTCCAATTAAGGTTATAAGATATAGTAGTTCGATTCGACTAATACAGATAAGCAGACATAAGTGATGAATTCGGTTCAAATATGTGGGATAACAAAAAGGTAGCTCAGCTTTCAATCGATAGTTGCTTGTATATACATATATATATATATATATATGTACATGTATGTATATTTATGTATATATTGCTTAAGCACAGTTTGGAAGCATTTTTAAATCAAAGTTGTTGTCACTGTTTCCAATTTGCGTTGTTGCCCGAAGGTTTTTCAGTCTCTGCTTTTCTTGGTTGCTATTGTTTGCCGCAGAGCTCAGATTCACGTTGCAGCATTTCACGTCCGACTCGAGGCATGCAGCACGTTGTGCTTTTTGTTGGAATTGTTGTTGGTTTGTGTTTTGTTCATTTTTTTTTTAAAGATTATTTTGTTGTCCTTATCCCAATCTCCCTCTCTCTCTCTTTCTCTCTCTCTCTCTCTGTCTCCCTCTTCCTCATTACTGAAGATGCCAGTTTAGTGCACTTAAACCAATTGAAAATCAATTTCATTTAACTAAAAGCTTAACAAATGTTTGCGATTCCCTTTTACATTGTTTTTCGCGTGTGTGTGAACCTGTGTGTGTGTGTGTGTGTGTGTGTGTGTTTGTTTGTGTGTCGCAGACGTACTTCCTCAAGCAAGATTCAATTTGAACTTGCCCTTTTTATTAGATTTGACATGCAATCATTTATTTACCCATCACTCTTTTGACAGCCAAACAAGACACCGAAATTCGGTTTGGCAATCAGTTTTTTCATTTTTCCGTTGTCAGTTTCCAGTTTCCAGTTTTAAGTTTCCCATTTTTCAGCTTTTCACTTTGCCCGCTTGTCTTGACCGATTTGCATAATACATTTACTCACTCATAAAGTAGAAGCTACTGCTACTGCTGGTGCCCCGAGCCATCAGCACAAGTACACACACACACACACACACACACACACACACACACACACACACACACACACACACACACACACAGTCAGGCAAACACACACATAATTAAATAAATTTGAGTTTAATAACTTGCCGTTGCCCAAATATTATCGCAAGGAGGCAGCGCGAAAGTCTTTCAAAAATACCATGAATACCAAGATGGCCAGAATGGCACAAAATGGCCAAGAGCTGTGCTGGAAACAGTAAGAAAGAAAATTGCCATAATAAATGGAAATTAATCAATTATGTAAATGCAAGCTAAACTAAGCAGACAATCGATGTCAAATCGATAGACACTAAAAAAAGTGATATGGGTTACTCTCCAAGTGCAGTTGGATGAGGTACAGTAAAGCAGCCGTAAATAGAACAGCAATATGCTGATATAAATTGTATTCTATGACAGACCAATTAATCAGTTCGATTTGTATCTGAGGTTTACCCAAATACCGACAGACCGCTTAGTTATGCTGTGAGTAGCGAGAATGTAAGGATGTAGATGTATACCACAATATTTATCGATTATATTGATAAATAGTTTATACTAGATAGATATAGTATAGTATATCTATAGTATATTATGTAGCGAATGGGCTCAACTTGTTTTCATTAGCATCTCAATTATCATGCATTAATTTGCCAAATGCATTTGCTTAGTCGATGGTCGAATACAGTTCAAACAATTTACACTTTGTAAATATCAACAAATTTGTAAGACAATATCCGACCTATAAGTACAGCAACAACCGTTAAATTTGTATTCCTAATGTACCCGTGTAGCGTTGAGCCTGCAACATACATATACAGATTTCCTGCCGTCGGGCCTAAGAGCCCCTGTCTGACAATGGCGGCTTAAGAAGACATACTGCTCTTCCTCCTCCACTCGCTCTCTCTCTCTCTCTCTATCTATCTCGCTCTCGCTCTCTCTCCCTCTGGCTCTCTCTCTCTCTCTCTCTCTGTCGAAGCGTGCTGAAATTAGAACAAAACGTTTTTCGAGCCAAACAATTTGAGCTGTGGAATTGTCTTTAAATACTTTTCATTGAAATGCCGCACACAGTTCGAGCCAAAGTCATAGCCAAAGTTGTTCGCTGAAGGCCTGTTGAGCACCAGTTGGCTGAAAGGGGTGGGGAGGGGGGATCATTGCCTTTGCGGCTGCTGTTGTACGCGCTACTCAGCTAACTAAACACAGACAGACACACGCGCCCTGCCGATAAGACATTTAAGTACAAGTCCAAGGACAGAACAAGCACAGAAACCAGTAACACGGCAAGGATCTGAGGGGGGTGCTGGAGAGTAGATGGGGACCACAGTGGGTATGGCATGTTTTCATAATGCCGCCAACATAATGAAATGCAAATGAAATGCCAAAACCAGCAAAAGGAATAAAAACAAACAATTGTTATCTGGCCAGAAAACAAAGCCAGCAATTTCTCGATGGTTGCGCCACTAATCACAGGACCAAAATGCATAATTAAAAACTAAACATAACCTCAAACAAACAATCATGCACATTACATATACATATATGTATATATAAATATATATATATATAAATACATGTGTGTGTGTGTGTGTATTATAAGTATGGGCAAATATGAAACTGTCCGTATTTATTGCCATTAGTCTTTTGTTGCCATTCAGCTGCAGACCCGATCAAGATCTATAACTAAAAAATCCAATTATAATGCTAAAAGCCAATATGCTGGCTGTTTTGCAAATATTCCTTATTATGACTGACTATACACATATTTATGTGCACTCTGCTTGCAGGAAGCATTGTTACGGCGTCTGGGTGATGGAGCCCATCCCTTCACCCTATCGCTGACCGCCCAGGCTCCGCCCAGCGTCCAGCTGGTGCCGGCCAAGCGTTACTACGGAGCTCCCATTGGCACCAGCTACGATGTCCGTTGCTTCATTGGTAAGTTCCTCTTATTTTCTTATTTATTTATTTAATTTTTTTTTTTAGCTTTAATACAACAATATGATATGATTGTTGTTCATTGACTTCTAGTGAAATAGCAACAAGAACAGTGCAAAATTTAAAGAAATTAAATTGTAATTAAGAATTGGTCTGCTTTTGGAGAGATGACGTCTTGGATTAGTATGAGTTTAGTTTTCGATAAGCCTAGTTGAAAGTTTTTGATTACAAGTTAGCTTTAGTTTAGCTAAATATAAGTTTGTAAAATAAATGTCGGACTGATTGTGTTCAGTTAATTAATAATGTAATAGTTAAGTATAATATTTAAGTAAGAGCAATAACAAAGTAAAGTACGACTTTATAATTCACTACCACGAATTTACGACTCGTCTTCCTCTTTCTGCAGATCCTACTCGGCTATTCTTATGTTGCTGTTAACCATCTGTTAACCGTCTGTTAACTAGCGTTGCCACATAACAGCACTGTAACTACTCGTTACATAAATATATATTAAATAATTCATACATTTTAGATACTATTGAACGTTTTTATTCAATAGTCTTTCAATTTCAGTACAAATATTTATATTTTAAGAAATACCTAGTTTTAAATACATATCAATATAAAGATGCAGCATTCTAGGGTCGCATATTGTGAGAACCAAGAAAGTTGAAGCCCTCAACCCAATGAATAAATATATATATATATATATAATATTTTCTTGGGATTCTAATTAAAAAAAAAGATCTTCAAAGTGCTTAGGAACTCGGCATACGGACAAGTTTTCGAAAGTCAGTTCAAATTAGACCCACACAAAGTTATCCCCATATTATGAAAAATGTACCTTTTTGCTGGTCCCTTGATATGAACGTTATCGATAATTTCATGCAATTTTGAACACAAATTTTGTGACTATACAAAAACAATTGAATTAAAAGAATATAGAGATCTTTATGATCTTTATAATATATGCAATGTATTTTTATTTAAGTTAAATCATTATTTTATATTCATGGAATTGGAACAAAAATCTTGTTTTTTTTTTTGGTTATTTATTAAATAGTCACTAAATTAAAAGCTAAGGACTTGGTAAAGTCCTTAAGCTAGAAATTAGATAGACATTAATATCATTAAGATAGGAATAACCTAAGAGGCGACAGTTTAGTTTAGTTTAGTTTTAGTTTATTTTGGTAATGGACATTTGGATGTTAACTAGGCTTGCACCTTTGACTCGGACAACAAAGTGCACAGTTTTCTCAGGTTAAACATACAAATACATAATAATTAACGAACAATTACATAACCTTTCCTCCATTCACCATTCATCAACGTGAGTATCGAACGTGGAGCATCGAGTATCGAGTGTCGACAGTCGAGGGTCGAGCATCGAGTGATTTCAGGAATCCACTAGAATCAAAGTTCGACATGTGAGTGGGAGCAAATACGACGCCCCTAGTAATTTGGCAGTCGAACAAGTTTTACAGCTTAATTATATTGATGACCACGTCAAACCGACCGCTTTCCCCCCACTGTTGAGCAACAAGCTAATTATCCCAGTCCCTATATATTTCAATACTTGTGCTCTGCTGCTCCTGCTCCTTCCCCTGACGGCATTAGAATTAATCTAATAGAATTGTTCTTATTTTCGATTGATTTTGGTGTAATGCTTTTGGCCATCATTTAAGTTGCTTTTTTCACCAAGCGTGAACCTAATGCTCTGTGTGCAAACTGAAATCAAGGGAAACAAGAAACCAGAGCGAAACCACCAAGATAACATCCCCTTGCTGTCTCATTGGTCAAAATAAAATGCAAGTCGATTGTTAGATGCCGGCAGAGGTTTGACATACCCGCTGTCTAGCCATTTCGTTGGCACAGGGTATCCAAATAGCCTGACTGATGCTCACTCAGATACCAATTTCAATTCCGGTTGCGATTTGCAATTTGCGATGCTTCTGATGGTTTCTGTCATTTTCATTTTCCTTTCGTTTCGTTTCGATTCGATTCATTTTATTTATTTTTTGTAATGCTTTCAATTGCCAAAAGGCATTTTCCTCAATGCGTCTGCGTCCTTTTGCTCTTATTGTCTGTCAGCATTCCCAAGGTAACCGACTTGAACTGAATACATATAAATACACAGTTATATGTGGAAAAGCGCAAATTCATAGACCAACCAAGCACTTAAACCGACAACAAAAACACATTTCACATTTCAATGGAATCTATTTTTTGCTAATATGATTTAAATGAGAAACTTGCAAACCTACATATTTAAAACAGAGGACATTTATTGCATGCATAGTTGCCCAAAACCAAAACCAAAACCAGGCGTGTCCAGGGCCACTCTTGCGTGCTCAAAACTAACTGTTGACCCAACTGTGAGCATGAAAATGAAAACCTCGTTTTCCATCGGGGAAACGCAGCAGCTGCCGGTTGGCGCCCCAAGAGTTTATCGGGGGCAACCAAGTGTCAGCAGAAGGTGAAAGCCAGTCTGGTGGCCCACAAAAAAACGGAAAAAAGAAAATCGAATATATTGATTTGTTTGTTATACCCTTCCAGAGGATACTATAAGTTTATCGTGAAGTTTGACACGCATTGAAGGAGTCTTCTCCGATCAGCTTTTAGATTGCCATTGGATAAAAGTGTCATCTTTGATGAAAAACGGAATATTCATTTTCACAAATCTATATTATTATCATAAGAATAGCAAGAATTAATTTTAGAGCAGTTGAACGATTCCATGTGAGTTTTTTAATGCAGAATAAAACTAAAAAAAAAAAAATATTTTTACAATTCTCTAATTGATACATGGCTGGATACATGGTCAAGGACATTTTCTTATTAGCCGTTTCAGTGTAAAATTTAATCAAGCCAAAATATCTAACAAAGCATTCAATTTTCTTACTCGCAGCAAAAATAATTAATTTCTTCACTTTCAATTTCACTTTTTACTTTATATTCATTTTATTTTATTTTCAACATAAAGAAACAAGAGAAAATCACAACAGCCCATTTAAATTTGATTTCTTTGCATCTTTAAAAAAAAAATACAAAATACATTTGCATTAATGTATGTATAATGTACATATGTATAATGTATGTATAATGTATGTATACTTGTTGTTGTTGTTGTTATCATTGCGCGTTTGTGCATCAAATGAACGCAATTTAATTATAATTGTATAAATCAGCAGGCGATAAACTTCCATCCGGATGAGGAAGTCAGAGCCAACTGTAGGCATCGAAACCACTTTGAAAATCTCTTTAATGTTATCCCTACCTTCAGTATGTCTCTTTGTGATGACAATATAAATTTCATCATAAATATAGGGTATTTTATGCATTGTGTTGTTCCATGTGGACACCGACTAAAAGTGACATTGAATTTTAAATATGCATTCGCAGCAACGGCAACTGACACGGCTCATAAAGTGTCAGCTGTTTAATTGACCTTAAATACTGGCTTACCAAAAAACAATAAGCCATTTTAATCCTGTTTACTTACCCGATTTAAGCCCACTGATTCGGCTTTTTCAATAATCGGTCCAAATCAGTACTTTATTTATTTAAATAACATCGAAAGTGTTACAAAATGATATAAATGCTTTGTTTTATGTTGAAAAATGAATAAGGATTTGAAAATCCAAATTTATTGAAAGTAAAATAATAGCAAAAATTAACCTTTCAATTGGTTTTATAGCTAAAATGAATATTAAACAAAATATTTCCAGTCCACCAAACTTATTCCAGAATCCACAGCTTTGCTTAAGTCTCGCTCCGACTTCTACTCGATAACAGTTGTGAAAGACTCGATAAATCGATGCTTAAGTCTCGCTCCGACTTCTACTCGATAACAGTTGTGAAAGACTCGATAAATCGATGCTTTTGAGTGTTGTTTTTGTTTTTTATAAATTTACTTTTTATCTATTTTTTCTTTCTTTCACTCTGCCCATCCTTTTGTTTTTCACATAATCCGCTGCCACATCATTTTCTCATGTAGTTAGTTATAATAATATAAAATTGTCGAACATTTGAAATTCCATTTAAATTTGTCAATTTTTGGCTGCTCGGGCAAAGTACCTGGTAAATGTTTGAGTTGAGAAAATTATATGTAAATTGGAGGCAATTATGTGCTGCAAGTGTTTGTTATTTTTTGGTTGAGTTGACAACATTAAAAGGCTGTCTGCCTTTCAAAGCGTTTCGCAAGCCGTTCAAACAAGACGAACCAAAAGCAACAACACAACCAACCAAGAAAATTAAATGGCACAAAAATGCATTCAGAAAATTTCAAGGATATTAGGCAGCAGCGCTGCTAAGGAGCTTAGCGAACAATGGCAGCGGCAAATAGCCATGTTCACAGTACGCATCCTTTTGCCTAATTGAGTGCTTTCCCTATTTTCTCTTTTTTCCGTTGCATCTCATTTTATTTTTTTGCAGCCGACAAGACGGACGAGAAGTTCCATCGTCGGGCCGCCGTCAAGATGGGGGTGCGGGTCATTTATCGCACCGATGTCTTTCATCAGCACTCGGCCCCGGAGCAGTTTGCCGCCTTTGTCGGCCAGCACAATGCCGCTCCATCGCCGCCATCAAGTGCAACGCCACCAACTGGTACTGGAACTGGAGCTGGCCACGAGCAACCATCGTGCTCCAAAGGAAAGGGCTCCAAATCGGAACGCGGCGATACGTTTCCCAAGCTGCGTCTATCGCCAAAGTCGTTTAGGTTCAGTGGTCGCTTTGGGCGCAGCAAAAGTGAAATTGAGAGATGCCCCAACGATCCGTTCCATTGCTACAGCAAATCGTTCCAGGAGGTAAGTCTAGTATGTGCCTTATACCTTATTCCTTGTACCTTGTACCTTATTTTACACATTTCCTTATATTTTAATTAGGATTTTAATTTTTTTCTTTTTTAAATTTGCAAACCAGTAAAAAATTAAATAAACATTTCATGTTTGAAAATGAGCACCAGAAATAGAATCTGAACAAGTACCAGCTATTAGACATTCTCTGATTGCTTGACAGGGACTCAAACGGATCCAAAAATATATAATTTAAACATCGGAATTGATAATCAAGCAAACTCTAATTATTTTAATTTCTTTGAAAACTCTTAAAGAAATGAGTTGTTGAAAAGTAAACAGAAAATTAATAGTGTTAACAACAAGGTGTCAAACCGGAACCGCTACATTAATTTTTTTTAATCAACTATAGGAAAAAGAATTATAGTTCATAACGGCAAGGAAAACTCAAAAATTACATTAGAAAATAATGATGATAACTTATTTAAGTTAACACACTTAAACAGATAGCTCTTATATATAAATATATAATCATTCTATATCGATGAATACTCATTATTATTAATCCATTTAAAATTATTTGTAAACTAAGTCTGTTAAGTTATTGATTAATAGATTGATTTGCGACTGATTTGATCAGTCAATTACCGATGGGATCTTTCGCTTAAGGCGCAATCAAGTCAATTATGTAAATTTGGTTAACAAGACAGAGGCTGTCTGTAAGCAGTGTTGCTAATCTCGAATTGATTATTTTTTGTTTCATTATTTGGCAGCACTGCGACCACACTGGCAGCGGAATGTTGCCGCCGCACAGCAATGCGGGTGTCGCCGGCGGCATTGGTGGCATCAGCGTTGGACCCTGCGGCGGGCCACAGGGAGCCGTGGACAAACCATTTCTGCTCCACGACGGCCGAGTCAGCCTGAGGGCCAGTCTGGACAAGGGCTGGTACACACACGGCGAGAATGTCAACGTCACCGTCAACATACGCAACGACAGCCGCAAGACGGTCCGCAAAGTGCGGGTAAGTGGAATCCCTAGTTAACCTTGTAGCACTGCAGACTCTAACATCAAAACATCCTTAACTTACGAATCTCTAGGTAACCTTGTAGCACTATAGACTCAAGCATAACATCTGTAACTTAACAATCCATAGTTAACCTTGTAGCTCTGCAGACTCTTACATCATAACATCTGTAACTTAACATGTACTTAACATATACTTAACATGTACTTAACATATAGTATCGATATCGATCGATATCATTTGTGGGATCACCGGCTTTAAGCAGAACAGCTGAATCGTTGAGGAAGAAATATAATTTAGTTTTGACTGACATAACTTGGACTTGGAGGGGCCACAAAGCACCACAGTTGTAGTATATAGATTTAAGTATATAGATATAAAATCCATTTAATCGGAAAAGCTAAATAGCAGCTGTCTTCAAGCACAGCAACACAACAGTCGAAAGAACAAATTTAATTAAATAATTGCAGAATTTCAGAAATATAAGAAATATATATCTGAAAAATATAAAAAATAATGTTTTCTAATTGTAAGAAATTGGATTTCATCTATATAGAAACTATTTGTAAAAACCAGGACAACGCTCTAGTTATACTATTATACCAAAATGGTATAATACTATATTGGTTTTGTGCAATGTCCGTCATGCTGTCTGTCCGTCTGTACGTCTGTATGAACGCGCGTTCCTCCGACACCCTTAGAGATAGAGACTTGAAACTTGGAACGTATACTGGAAAGTACCCTCAAAACTTAAAGTGTCTTGGGTTTGGACCTACGTCCACTAGGGAGCTAGAAAATCGATAAATTCGATTTTAGCAAATCGATAAGTCCCCATATCTCTTACAATTTAATGAATACAGTCACCAATTTTGGTTGATAGGTTGTTGGCGAGGTCCTTGAAAGATTGGCATGTGCGACGCCCACCTCCGACGCCCCCATCACCCCCGCCCCTAAAATTTTCAAATGGCTATATCTTCCGCAGTTTTTGAGTAGGGAACGTCAAATTTGGTAGGTATATTATTGGTAGTCGCCTTTAAGAACCGATAACAAATTTGTGGTGACACGCCCCCACCTGCGCCTATAACCGACAATTCCGATTGTAAATCGATAACTCAGTATATCTCCGAACATTTTAAGGATAGAGTAACCAAACTTGGAAGGTAATTTGCTGGTAACCTCCTTCAAAGATTGGCATACCAATTTTCGGACCACGCCCACATCCGCCGCCCCCAGGAACTTCGTCCCTAGAAATTTAAAATGCGCATATCTGCCGTAATTTTCAAGCTAGAGTCGCAAAATTTTGCAGGTTGTTACTGGTAACTCCCCCAAAGATCGATAAAAAAATTGGATGGCCACGCCCACTCGACCTACCTGAACCGATACACCTGTTGGTGTAAATCGATAAACCCATATATCTCACCCATATATCGTCACCAAATTTTAAAGGTATATTGCTAGTAACAGCCTTCATAAATGTGGAAAAAAAATTTTGGACCACGCCCACTCCCGCCCACAGAAAACGATAAATGCCTGTATCTCCCGCAATTTAAGAGCTACAGTTACCAAACTTAGAAGGTATATTACTAAGATCGAACTCCAAACATTTTTTTTGGGCCACACCCACTCCCGCCCCCAAAACCGATAAACGCCCATATCCCCCGCAATTCAAGTATTTCTTAACTGTACACAAATTAAGGTATAATAGTATTCCGCTGTCGGTTACGTCCGACTGCAACGTTCTATCTTGTTTTTAGATTGATTTTTATATTAGAGCAATTTTTTTACTCCCTCAAGTACTTAAGTAAATTTACTAAATTATTTTTGTGTAGGTCGCATCAATCCTATCAAGTTAAGCAGACCAAACATGCTTAAGTCCATTGACCTACTTATATTTGATTTGTCCACTGCATAGATGGATAGCTTAACACTTGATTCCCTATCTTTCGAAGCAGATTCTCAGCTATTTTCAGCTCGTTAAGTATGTCTAACTTTACCCTTGTCCTTCATCCTTGGCTAATAAATATTGTAACTCTGGCTAGACTCGGTTGCCAGCAAATGATTTATGTTTTTTGTTCATCGTTAAGTGCTTCCAGTATAACAGTCTGCCTGGTCTGGTTGCCTGTCTGTCTGGCTGTTTGTCTGACAGTCTGTCCTCAAACACCTTCTCCTCCCTTACCCTATAAATTATGCACGCGCAACGTTGAGAAAACTGTTGCATTCAGCTGCAAGTCGTAAAATATGCAATGAATAATGAATAAATGCCAGGCGAGGTAAAGGGCCGAGAATGGCATTATCTCAGCCCCTACCAGTAGACCCTATTTAATAGTCCGTGGCTCCCTGGCTCGCTGGCTCCTAGCCCCTATCCCCTAGACCCTTGATCCTAGCTCCTGTCCCCTAGTCCAGCACGGCACCTCTCTCATTCCCTGTCGGGCTAAAGAAGTAATTGAATTATGTGCAACGTCGTCATATTAGTGAGTGCGTTGCATGCACCTATGGACACGCACCCCAACACAAACACACACAGACACACACACACAGACACACACTCACCAACACACACATTTATAAGAACATCCTTGCATAAATTGGTTGCAAAACCGAGCAAAAGAGTTTTATATTCAAGCGCCGGATATGGCCCCATTTGGCCAGCAAGTTACCGTTAAAGTTGTCACAGTCAATCAACTGGCCACTTCTAACTTGCAGCTGATGCATGCAACTAGCCACAAGTGGCCAAGAGTATTGCTTCAAGTGTGGCATGTGGTGCCATTGAACTGACTTTGGACCACAGGCAGCAGCCAATTTCGATGGCTTTTACGTTATGTGTTTTACATCTGCTAATTGTTGCCACATACACACATACATACACACATGTGTATATATACATACATATGTAAAAGTAAATATATAATATAAATATAATATAAAAGTATCACTAAGTAATGGCTAAATATGTGCGGAATGTAGTCGACATCTTTCAATTTATCTATGTCTCCCTCACTCTCACTCTCTCACTCTCGCTCTCACTCTCTCTATCTGTCTACTTTGCAATGTGTTATTGTTCTTTGTTGCTGTTGTTGTTGTTGTTGCTGACATTGTTGTTCAATGGCTCAAATGGCAAATGCATGTAAGTCAATTGCCTCGAATTGTAGCCAAAAACACAATGAAATCAACTCACGACCCAGCGGGCGCTCAAATCGCTCTACAATTTCCCAAACACACTCTCCCCCCCCCCCCCCCCTCTCTCTCACACACACGCACACACATACATAAACTGTTACATAAATAAATAAATCAGTTATTCTGATATGGCCAAGTGCAAAGCGTCGTGTTAATATTATAAACACGTTCGCACGCACTCTCTGCCCTAACTGGAAGCGGTCACTTTGATTAATCCATGCTGTTTGTTGAAGTTGAAGGAGCTGTTTCGATTAATCTCTGCCTGCTATCAAAGACACTGATTACCATGGAGCCACATGGATGCCATAGCCAAAGCATAATAGTCAAAACAGCAGCATTTGATTTGATGAGGGAGCAGACAACTCACTGCAGCAATCAATTGGCAAAGAAATCAGTGTTGCATAAAATTAAAAAACCTGCAATCTGCAACCGGCAACCTGCAACCGGCAACCTGCAACCTGCAACCTGCAACAAGTAACCACCCAATGTAATCAGCAAAGTAATCAGTAATCAAACACAGAAAACTGTTTTGGCCACGTCGAGTTTCTTTTCTCCACTTATACTTGTAGTTTTGTTAAAGAGTACAATTTATTCGAATACTATTTTAGATTTGAGCTTTTCGATTTTAGTTGTAATTGAATATTATTTCGAGTGTATTTTGTCTGCGTGTGTTTTTGTGTTTTTGTGTTTAACGTGGTTCGCGGAACAGTCGCTCGGAACAGTTGCTCATACGCCATGGGGACAGCTGTTTCTGTGTTGCTGGCTGAAATCTGGCTAACAAATCGAATCACCCGCTGCGAATAACACTTGACTTGCCGTTTTTGGCCAGCTTGCAAAGCGGCAAAATGGCAAGCGACAAACGGTAAAATGGCAAACGGTAAAATGGCAAACGGGAAAATGGCAAACTTGAGCCGCTAAGCAGCGAAGTGCGCCGCACACAAATGCAAATATCGTCTGGCGGCAACTGCAAAAGTTGTGAAGAGCGCTTGGAATGTGCAATCTCTTGAGTATCCTGCCACTCGACAAAGAAAAGGCAACACTACAAGACAGCACTCGACTCGACTAAAAGATACCCTATTTTTTACTTTTACTTCATTTTCAACTCCTGCAATTAATATCAGAAAACGTTTTCGACTATAACTTGGGTGTTTCTGATCCCAACTACAGTTCCTTAACAATATATCTATATATACTATACTATATGTCAATTGGTAGCCTATGCCTTTAAAATCGTAATCGATATCGATATCGATAATCGCGAAACGGAGACAATTATTAAAAAAATATGAATTAACGTGATTTGTTCGGGGTAAACATAAAGTTATTTTCCAACTTTGGAGTCTCCAGCTCCTATGGACTCTGAGATCCACGTTTTCATACAGACGGACAAACGGGCAAAGGGAAAGACGGACATGGCTAAATCGAGTCGTCGGCTATTGAATCTGAACAAGATGGTGACTTCTGCCTGTTACATACATTTGCACAAAACCCATCTACCCTTTCCATCCATTTGCAATGCATTCAAGGTATACGAAAAGAGGGAGACAGCAACAGAAGGAAAACCAACTGAAAACCTGGCTGAGGCAAGTGGAAATGGGAAATGGGAAAGCGGACAAAAAGTTGACATTGAGATGAAGTCTTAAGTGAGGACGGGCTGTGAAGACTGGCAAAAAGGGCTGCTCGAGTGAAAATTGTGTTTATACACTTTATGGGTTTTGCTTTTTAACATAAGCACACATACACACGCACATACACACACACGCACACCGACACACACATCCATTCACACATATTCATATGTGTTGCTATTGTGCCCGTGGCGACTTTCAACGAGCTGGCAGATCCCTTTGCTTGAGCTAAGAACACACAAATACTAAGCAGACTTTTCCAGCAGAAATACACACCCACACACACACACACGCACATACTGCAGTAATAATCACACAAGCGCACTGTGGATTGAGGTGTCACTTTTTGCCACATAAAGTCTCAGCAGCTGGCAAATAATACACAAGTTCCACGTGCAACTTGTGGTTGTACCACGAGGTACTTATCACCATAGATACTAAGGATGCCGTTTTCGCTCAAAGGTAGTTTCTTAAGTTTTACAAAACAGTCGGAGATATTAGCTTTCAGTTTTGTTCCTCAAGTTTAAGAACTATGATTTTTGTATTCCACAAAATGTTTGATATTTCTACAGTGTTGCGTAGTCTGAGAAGCCTGTGAAATAAATTAATGCTGAATTTTGGCCACAAACGTGTGCTACAATTTTACATCGTCACTTTTTGGCCAAATGTGCGTTGGCAGAGCTCTTGCCTTCGGCTGGTTCCATTTATCTATATACATACATATATCCGTCTCTAAATTGTTTGCCTGCTGAGCTCAGCCCAACTTGTGCCGCATCCGCTTGCTTTTTGTTAACATTTTTAAGGCAATTCCTTTTTTACACCCTGAACCCATTAAAAATGTCTAAAAGGGGTATAACGTTGTTAACTGGCGGAAAATGGTATATCCAATCGCATTAGAAAGCTATATATTCTTGAATCGAGTCGATTTAGTCATGTCGTTAAAATCGATAACCGATAGCAATAAAAATCGAAAAAATTTGAAAATAAACTTTGACTTGAGACAAGAGCATGGTATCTGCTAGTTGAACATTCATAATTGTCGGTACATTGAGCCAGTGTACAGTTGCCACAATTGCGAGTGGAACAACAGCAGCGTGATACCCGTCCCCGCCCCCTTCCCTGCCCGCGATTATCAACTGACTTTTGTGCAAATCCAGTGCTCAGCCTCCATTTTGCATATGGCCTGAATGGTTGAAAACTGACTTGTAAATTTCTAGAAAAATGCGCCACAAATGCAAGCGGCTTCATCATGGCTTTTATGACTGTGGCATTCAACATTCTGACAGATATTACGTATACGCAATGTCAGCCAATCCAGCAGAGATAAGCGACGTGGAAAAGCGTTGGTCTCGTTTTCATTCTCTCGTTGGTGTGGCAACCCACCACACAGCTGTTGCACTTGTAACTGGTAGCTTGCTCCATAGACATATCGATGACATGCCACATAAAGTAGCTTCCGGCCACTTGAAGCTAATGCAATATGCAGCAGCATTCAAGCCGCAATTCAATACGGCAGCATTGATAGATAGAGAAAGCGAGTGACATGCCCCAGAAATTTTGTTGCAGAGACCTGAGCCACTCTGTCAAACACTGAGTGCGGAAAAGATAAAGAATAATATATATATATATACCTTTATATATATATTTATATAAATAGAGATAACTCTAGAAACAGACTTAAGACGCCGGCAATTGTTTTGCGGGGTGGTGGAAACCCTGTCAAGCGGTTATTGTTGATATTATTGAAGTGACAACATTTTCGCAGCACATTGTTTATTGATGAACACGCAGACAAATAGATAGAAAAATGTGTGGACAGCCGGAGAGGGTGTGGCACGCGGCGTCACAATGATTGTGCCACAATCAGACAAATAAAAAAAGGGAAAACAAAAAGAAAGCATCGAAAGCCGACCGGAAGTTAGATATGCACTTGCAACCAAAAATACGGCATTCATTTTTAAATATAAAACGCAAATAAAATGGAAAGAAAATTTTTATATTGCATTCGTTTTTTTTTTTTTGTCATTTTGGAAAAACGAACTTTTTGTGGAAAGTTGAATAAATCATTTTGCAAGCCGAATTAGCTTTTCCAACTGTCTGCAGCCAGTTAACGCATTTTCACAATATTTTCACATGCTTTAGTCTAAAAAGCATTAGTTTGTTTCCACAGACTTTTCTATGAATGGCATCTGTTGTTGTCATGGATTCTGTTTTCCATTAGTACTGTATTTTGCCAAACAAAAAAGCCGATTTATATATATAATTATATAAGCTATATATATATATATATAAGCTTCTTATCTACTCTGCTGGTGGATGGAATGTTTTGTTGCATTTGTGTAATTCGCTTGCATTTAAATATTTGATGGGGCAGTCCAAAAAAACAAAAGTGTATCACGAATTCAAGTTGAATTCTTGTTTTGTTTCTTGTCCCTTGATTATTTTGCACTTTACGCTTTATTAAATATACATCAGATTCATACATATATATATATGTATATATATCTGTGCATGTTCGCTTTTAATGGTCACATTTTGCTCTTTTGCTCAAACTATTTTTTGGCTTAGCTTTTCATTGTCTTATAAGCTTACACAACATATGCACACACACACACACACATATATATATATATATATATATAAAAATATATATATAAATATTTATACACACTCATGAACACCATTGCTCTAGATTAATTATTCAACTAACTATTCAGAAAGTATGTTTTTTAAATGGAATATTGTGTCTCTCTAAACGACAGGGTTTCTTTCTTCTGTACAAAGTACATTCTGCTATAGTTTACAGCAAATAATCCCCATTTTTTATTATTCATATTAAGCCTTCGTTTTTTAAGAATTCACATTTGCAAACATTTTAAATATTTTTTAAATTCACATCATTTAATTTCATAGAAATGAGCAACTGTCGAATAAACAAGTTAAATTTGTATTTTCTGAATTAAAATGATTTTATTTATTTTGCATTTCCATCATTTGACCAAACCAACATTTTTGCATAGTTCTCAGGTCAAATATTCATTTTACGACGATTTTCCAAATTGCGCAGCGACTTTTCTCTGAGTGTATGTTGCCCGTTCCCAATTTGGGTTTCGAATAAAAGTCCAGCTGTAAGAAGCTAACAGGGTCACCCCAGAAACTAACTACTCGCAGCAACAAGTTCGAGGATGGGTCCAAGGGGTTGTTTTTTTACTGGCAATGTCATAAAAACCATGACACATCAGATTACAATTGTTCACAGTCAACTAAATAATAATAATAAAACAAGAAGCAAAAAAAAAGAAGCCAACTCAGCAACAATTGAAACATGTATTTCAATTTAATGTTGATGTAATTTACATAAATCTTCATTTGGCAATTTACTCATGGCCTGGCCAAAAATCAATATTATTTATATATTAACAAATACCAAAAATAGCCTTGATTTTGAATATATATGTATGTGTATATTCAATGTCATCTTTCAAATGAAAAAACTTTGTGAAATATACATACATACATATTTTATATGTGTACTTCTGGATATTCTGAAGGGGTTGTCCAACCACAGAATCAGTGTGTGTATGTGTATGTGTATGGGTGTGGGTGTGGATGTGGGTGAGTTTGTTATTGTGCCAGCCAACTGAACTGGGAAATCCCACAGGCGACAACAAAAGTTCACAATTGAATGCCAAATGAGGCCAACATGGCAAAAACAAAGCAACAAAAATTGGTTAGTTCTGGTTGGAAATCCAGATAATTCTGCATAACCAGAAACACAATGAGCCATGTGGCGAAATAAAAATAGAGATTGTGAGAGGATATTAGCATTACGAGGAGCATTATGAGGAGCATTATGAGGAGCAACTATAATTCGGTTGTATCTTTGCTACAACGGAGCAATTAATTACAACAGACTCGACTCAAGGCAATCCTAAAAAATACTATCCAATCAAAACAAATCAAACTGTCAAAAACAACAAGCGTTAGTTGAATTAAGGTTAATGCTTTTAAGCCAGCTTAAATTTGTTAACAATTTGCTATTCATCAATTAACAATCAACAATCGAATATTTATTTTGTATTATATTAAATATAATTCTTGGAATCCATTTTGTTGGCAGTCGCGTCAATTTACAGACTGCAATTTTAAATGCGAAAATGCGATGTGCACTGATGAAAATAATTAACGGTAATCAAGTAAATAAAATTGATGTAAATAAATATCCACAAAAGCTGCCACAAAATTGCTTCATTTCATTTGTGCACACACCTGTTTCCTTTTTGGGTTTTCATTTGAATTCCTTTGAAAATTTATATCTAAATTCCAACGAATTTGAGTTTCTGTTGTTCTGTTGTCCGTTGTGTGGTCCATGTTCGATTATCAAATTACGCTGATTGGGGCTTATGCGGATGCAGCTCCTTGTAATTAGTGCTAGTGGTTGGTCCGAATTTGAATAATCAGATGAGCAGCGCCAGGACAAGGTGTTAAATTGCACGAGTAATTACAAAAAAAAAAACAAAACACAAATGTGTTGAATGACTGGACACACAAATTATAGGTGGAGGCGACCTGTTAATGATGCACGATATCCGATATATGTATTCCCGATAACCCCTTCGCAACCCATCGATGGATGGTTAACAATTTGTTGGCCACGCTCTGCATCTACAAATGTGTCCCCTCATTATTACAGCTGAAATCCAAAACAAGCTGGCAAGAGAACAAGGCAGAACAAAAGCCAAATCAATTTTGGTGGCACTAGCAATGGCTATAATTTCTCTCCTCTCCTCTCCTCCCCCTCCTTCACCTATCTGATGGCAAGTGTGTGTCCGCTTTTGGCCAATGTCCACATTTACCGGCGTAATTGAGTGCATTACTTTTGATTGCCTTGCCCCTAGATAAGATTGAAGTAAGCGCGACAACGCAATCAAATAATGTCACCATAATTTCTGGCTGTATCCAAACACACACACACACACACACACACACACACAGACATACGCACATAAATACGCACATGTACTCATAAAAGAGGACACATCGAACATGTGTCACGGCCTCAATTTGCTGTGCTCTGCAAAAAGACCCAGTTGCCAATTTAGTCAGCTGTGACGCCATTAAATAAAACGCAATTTAACTGCTTGTTACACATTTAACTGAAGGTCAACTTATAAAAAAAAAAGAAAAAGTAAATGAACATTTTTAGCAACGCTTAAATGGGAAATCACATCACAATATTTTCAAATACTCCTCAAATACTGGAGTCCGCTCCGTATTCGATTTGACGGCATTCCCTGAAATCGTGTCTCGATATTTAGTATATAAATAATATAAGAAAAAGAAAACAAACAGATTATTTATTATTTATTTATTTATTTATTTATTTATTTATTTATTTATTAATTAAATTAAATTAAACATAAAATTATAAATAAATTAAAAAATACTAAAATATTTATAAGATTTTTATTATTTTATTAATTCGAATTTTATTTATTTTATTATTCTTATAGCCATTGGTTTTACTTAGCTAAGCTTAGACATGTGCAACAGATTTGCACAATTCATACTCACAATTATTCCAAATAAATAGTTAACTATAGTAACTATATCCGAGACTAACTTAGGGTATTCCAGTTTCGTCAAGTTCGCTGTTGAGTTTGTTGAATACAGCGAGTTTTTCATGTCCTTGATATTGATATTGAAATTGATATAAAATTGCCTTCGTATATTATGATGGAGGCGCCCCAGTTTGAGTGGCACGCCCAATGACATTGTTATTGCTTTCTCTCTCTATCTCTATCTATTTTTTTCTGTTGCTGTTTCGCTCTTTCTTACCATGATTTTACGTAATTTCATTGACAGGTGTGCGCCATTCAACACGTCGATGTCTGCATGTTCAACAATGGCAAGTTCAAGAACGTAGTTGCCGATTCGGACAATGTTTTGCCGCCGGTTGATAGGACCGTGCCACCTGGCGGTCAACTCAATACGACTGTGGCGCTGCGTCCGCAGCGTGGACATACCAAGAACTGGATAGCTCTGGAGGATACTCTGCAGCGCAGCACCGAGCCGGATGAGATAACCGGCGTCATCGCCGCATCGGCAATACGTTCACCGAACTTTGTAATGCAGGCAGCCCAATTGCTGACGGGACAACCGTTGCCCAGCCCGGCCATACCCAGTGGCATGCCACAGCCGCAGCAAAACAATGCCACTGGCAATGTCACTGGTGGACCCGGCTTTGGTGAGGATCGCAATGTGTTCGCCATTTATGTGTCGTACTACGTGAAGGTGAAGCTAACTCTAAGCGGCATGGGTGGCGAACTGTCGCTCAAGCTGCCCTTTGTCCTTGTCCACATCGATGAGTCAATGCGTCCGTTGGCCGCAATTGCAGACTTGCGTCTCGAGAAGCTGACGCTGCACGATGTGCCCGCTGGCCGCAAGCAAGTTGGCAAGAGGGACAGGCTAGACACCACCAGCACATCATCATCCTTTCCACGTCCATCGGAGACAGTGGACGATGGACCCTCGACAAGTGCGGCTGCTGCGGCTACGTCTACAGGTGGCAGGGACATGAGGCATCTGGACTGCATCGAGATGGCGGACGATGAGTTCCAAATACATGTGCCGGTGCCAACAAATGCCCCGTCCCGCTATGGCACAGACAGCTCCAATAAGCGCCGTCTGCAGCGTAGCGAGACCTTGGCTGGCGACATGGAGGTGGAGGAGGAGGAGCAAATTGAGCAGCATCTGGTGCAGGTGCATTTGGAGCGACAGCCCGAGGGGCATGAGGCAGATAGTCAGCGGCAGGTTGCCCCCGAAACGGGTGCGTTGCCAAAATCAACGGATGTTTGATTCCGATTGTGGTCCCAGATGTTTGCCAAACGCAAGAAGCCGTAAAAGCCAAATATAAATATATATATATAATATAATATATATATATCTATATATGGCTAAAAATGGTGACGGAAGTTGGGCTGAAGGTAGGTAGACGAAAAGCAAATAAAATTACAGAGAACAAATGATGACGATAAAGTGCAAGTATTAACTAAATGTTAGCAAATGTTTTAGCAAAAACAATTATTATTAATTTATTTTTAGCAAAACGATAGCGATTCAGTTTCGGTTTCAATATGGGATACCATAGTACCCAGAGTGGGATGAAGAAATGGGGGGAGGGGGGTTCCGTTATTTACAGGAGCATTTAATATGGCTTGTGTTGGTAATTGGATTTTTGGATTAGCAGCTGTGCTTCGTAGCAAGGGAGTTGGGACTTCGATGAGTCCCACTTGGATTTGGCTTGGAGGCATTTTGGATAGGCATTTGTGGGGATGTGGTATTTATAGAATTTAGTCAATGTTTAAGAGTTAATTGAGTGTCTAAGCGATTTAATATTGGCTCCATTTGAATGGTAAGCGTTAAGCTTAAATATGAAATTGACATTTTAATTGACATTAAAAATGAAAATTTAACTAAACTTGAATACAATTCAATTAAGTGAATATGCGTTGATATTCAAGATACAAAATCAAACTACTCACTCGCTCCTTACTAGAAGGACACATATTAATATTGATATTGAGAAATCAAATGGTGTGTGTGGCAAATATTGAAAGTTTATGAATGGCAAAACAGTGTAAAGATGAAATAAGTATAAACAATTCCCAAAAAAAAAACAAGAAAAAGGAAAAGAAGGAAAACCCATATATTTGACTACCAAATGGATGTGTGCTACTCAGTTATCATCGTTCAATAAAATTGATATGCAAATTAAGTATTTAACCAATATATGTCTACACACATATGTATGTTGTAATTGAAATTGAATAGTAGAAATATACAAAACAGTCTAAATGGATATATTGAAAGCAAAACAGTTAATTACCATAAACAAAAAATACACTCACAGCAAAAATAACTAACTTCATAAAATGCAGAGAAAACAAATTGTGGCGTTTTCACCTGAAATGTGCTTAAATACTTATATACATATATGCAGCTAATGGATACATATCTGAAAGATTTACTGTCCTACATACGATACATATGCTACCTATTACTAAACATATATGTATGTATTAAAATATATATATATTTTAATTTTTTTGTGGCTTTTGTATTGCTTTCCGCATTGGATTAATACAAAACACAAATCATATATTAATCAATTAATAAAAGAAATCAATTTGCAACTAAAACATGAACAAAAGCAGTCGAGCAAAACAAAAAAAAAAAAAGGATTAAAAACTTTTGCATCCTTGAAATTCAAATATTCCACGAAAAGCCAAAAAGTTTTGAATAATAAAATGCTAAAAACGAATGCAGAGCCACAAAATGCAGTTAAAGAATTCAGACTCGTGCTGAATCTGTGTTGCTACCCACAATCAAGTTAATTATAAATGCAATGGGGAATACCCACAGTATTTCCCCACAAAAACACTTTAAATATAATGATCCGATCCGATCAGATGTGAACGTGGGCGTGCTTGGTATGCAAAACAATTATTAAGAGTAATTATCCAAAAAATATACTATATATAACTAAATACATATGTGTGTGTGAATATCAACAAAAAAAATAAGGTCAATCATTGCTCCGCCCGATACACCATATACATACAAAAATATATATATATATATATATATATACAGTGTCTCACACCTCATTTGGAACAGTGACTAGCAAAAATTTTAAAGTACTATAAAGTTTAAACAAGGAAAAAAATGCAAAATGTTTAAATGCCAATTAGTTTAATGTTATATCACATTTTAAAAGGAAACTTTAGTTTTTATGCTAATATTAATTAATTAATTAAAATTAGTCAAAAACTGAAAACATATCCAAAAAACGTTTCACAGCTTATTTGAAACAGTCTTAAGAAAAGTGAAATATTTGGCGTATGAAAGCTTAAATAAGGATTTTAATACTTAGTATGATATCCTTTAGCCTTAACAACTTCGCTTAACCTATTATTCATGGACGATACCAGCTTCCAACTAGTTTCTGGACTGATCCTGCTCCACTCCTCCAGCAGAGCATTTTGAAATCCTGTTTGCAGGATATGTTGTGGTTCCGGATATTATTTTCCAGCAGAGCCCACAAATTTTCAATAACATTTAAGTCTGGAGACTGGGCCGGTGGAATTATCATGTGGGGGCAGTTCGATCTAAGCCAGGACTGTACTATTCCGGCCTTATGCCTGGGGTCGTTGTCCTGGTAGATCCGGAAAGTACGTCGGATTCCTATTTTTTCGGCACTTTGGAGTAAATTTTCCTTTAGTATATCGAAGTACACATTACTGTCCATTGTTGTTTCAATGAACACAAAATTTCCGCCGCGGGCTGTCGAGATAGATGCCCATACCAGGACACTTCCTCCGCAGTGCTTGACTGTTGCCTTTCAGTTTTTGGGACTCAGATCGGTATTGGAGTGTCGCCACACATAATTCCGTCCGTCCGAACCAAAAATGTTTAATTTGTACTCAAATTCAAATATGATAGTGTTCCAGAACTCCAAATCGTTGTCCAAGTGAATTTTGACGAACGTCATCCTAGACCCTATGTTTTTGCTTTTACAAATTTCATTTTCCATTGTTCTCGGGCATTTAAGTCATGGTGGCGCAGAACTTGGAGCACAGCTCCCATACTGAACTTTTTCCTTATTTCATCCTGCACCTATTGAGTCAGTTTTTGAGCAGATAGCTTAAAATTTCCCCTTGAAATCTTGATGATCCTCGGCTCGTCCTGCTCGGTGAAAATCGGGTTTGGTGCCATTCCGCTTCTGTCCTCTGTCCGATTTTCGTCGACGAAACTCCGAATGATGTAGAATACAGTTGAGGTGTTTAGATTGACCATTTTAGCTATTTTTCGAAATGAATATCCAATTTTGAAGTGTTCCAGGATGAGTTTCTGTTGATCAATGGTAGTCCATTTGGCCATTGTCCTTGTTGGCAGGTTGCAGCCCAAATGCGGGAAAAAACTAAACTGACTTAAAAGGTTGGTCTATTTCTACCGTAAATATCCAACTTTAGGTAAAAAATCCGGGTTTTATGGCACCCAGGTGTCCAGAATGTAACTGTTCCAAATAAGCTGCGATCATAAAATTAGGTACTTTTTTACATAACCCGACCTAGCGGGTGGGGAAATCCCAGTTTAGTAGGGTCATATATTAATTTTGGTGGTTAATATATGTACCTGCCATGGGTCTTTGGAATTTTTGAAAAATAATGCATAATGAGTTTATGGCAGGTAATTGAAATTTTTGCTAGACGCTGTTCCAAATGAGGTGTGAGACACTGTATATGTATATTTACATAAATATATGGCATGTGTCAACGAATACCTACCAAGTGTGCAAATTTTAGATACAGCTTTGGTATACTTGTTCTTAAATGTACTATTTGTCAAATGTTGACTGCTTAACTGGTGAAATTAACAATGAATATACATATTTTGGAAATTGGGTGAATGCCAGACAATTGGTCTCACTCACAAATATACAAAATATTTACAAAAACACTGGCCGTGCATAAATAAGAGCTAAAATACATACATAAATACAACTCGCTTTGAATTTCAAATAAACACACACAGAGAAATACATACATACACGAATACATTCATACATACATACATAAATACATACATAGATACACGAGACTTTAAATGTTAGAGCTGTAAGCGTATTTGCATATGAATATATAAATGTGTATATGTCTAGTGTTAAATCATGAATTTATGGTCATAAAGACAATTAGCCAAGTAAAAATAAAAGTAAAAGTAAAAGTAAAAGAAATATTCCATTCAATGTTGCATACATCTAAAAAATACACTTATCAAAAATATGCCTGTAAATGTCGTTCACACATACATGTATTTGATATTCTATAATGTATGTGTGATCAACAGTTATGAACATCGTTGTATGCAGCTCCACCTAAAAAACTGACACTAAAACGAAGAACCCCCAAAAAGTATTTCAAACATTTCAATTCAAATGTGATGCTTTTTTAAGAGTACACAAAAAACAAAGCGTAAAACTATAAACGGTTGCTTAAACTATAACTGTATTCATATAAGACAAACTTATCGACCGATATACACTCTGCGCATTCAATTCAAGGACACATCCTTTTTGCTTCCGATGAAATTTTTAGAATCTTTTAGAGTAACCAGGACCTTAAAACAGGAGAGTATATGTGGAGAAACATATTCAATCAAATTTCCTGTCGATTGGGTTGCTACGCAAGAGAAGGCTCCCAAAACCCTACCTGCTGGGGTCCAAATGTTGGAGGACTCAACATTAAATCGAATTTTAAGGAAAACACCAAAGCTAGACGCTTAAGAAGCCGAGCCGTTTGCTGTGTTCCTCTTAAGAGCAACAGTTTTTAAATTTTCCTATTAAAGAAAAACAATTAACACTTTCTGTATTTAACGGTTATTTAATATAGCTAACTGATCTGTTAAGAAAAAAATGTAACAATTCTATTTTTGATTTTATTTGGAAGCAAGGATGTGCCTTTCATTGAATTGCGCAGATTCACAAGCATACAACACAAATATGTCGTTGACAGCTCCTCAAGAGCTATCTATATACTTATAGATGTGTATTGATGATTTAATGTTTGTTGTTTAAGATTCCTATGAACATCATTGTCGCATATTTTAGGGAGCTGGACTCTGAGCAAACGCAATGGCAGTGAATTGTTTTTAATTCTGTATTATTTTAGGAAGTTTTGTTTTGTTTGGATACGGGGTGACATGATTAATGAATGAATAAGCTCATTGTTCAAGCTGTCCATCATTAAAACCATCCGAAAAAAATATGAAATAAATGTTAAACATAAAAAAAATACCACTTGTTTTTAAATTAACAAAAATGTCGGACATTTCGCTCAGAGGACATCAAAAGCACAGCAGGGACTCCCCAAATATTCTACCAACCAACCAATCAACCTATCGGGAGTCCTTGGGGAACTTTGGGATCTTACCTAACAGTGCGCAGTGCTGCTAAACAACAGGATGCAGACATAAAAGCTTTGACTCCGAAAAGCAATCGGAGTCCAAGCAGCTTGCAAGCTTTGCAAAGCTTTGAAAGCTTTCAGCCACACTCCTTGCGACGGTTGCCAATTGTGGGGGGCTTTAAGTCATAAATACGTAAGCTTTTTTAGCAATTGCATAATGCATTTGAATTGTTGTTGCTTTTTTCAGCTTAAACTTAAACCTGGTAAGGCATAAAAGCAATGATTGCCTTGCATAAGTTAAGGACCACAAGCTCTAATTTAAGCGTCTTTTGTTTTACGAAGCAGTTAACAAAGCCAATTTCGAGCTGTGTTTGGCTTGGAAAGAGATTGAATTTTCTCATTTTGGATCTATCTTAAATTACAAAAGAAAACACATTGCAATCTCGTTTACATACATTTTTAATAATTTTTATTTGATTTTTAATAATAAATATATTGATTTATTTATCGTTTTCTTTTCTTTTTTTTTTGTTTTGTTTTTTTTTTTGTATTTTTGTTTTGTATTTTTTATTTGTATTGGATGCATTTATGGTGCGTTTTTCAACCACAGTAGTTTTCTTCCTTTTTATTTTTATTCGTATCTCTTTCTGTGAGAGTGCTGTGTGTGTGTGTGTGTGTGTGTGCATGTGTATTTGTTGCTCACAAGCACACACACACACACAAACACATACACATTTGAAGATCAGTTTTAAAATCATTTTTTTTTTTAGGTCATTTAGCTACAAATATTGTTAACCAATTAGAAAATGTTTTTGACAAATTAATGTAGTGAGTAAAAAGCGTTAATAAACCAATTCGCGAGTTGCATGTTGCACGTGGCAAGTTGAAACGATGCATATTATTGCAATTAATTGACTTGTATGCCATATCATGCAGGCCTCATCAAGCTGCATGACATGCAAGTTGCTGCTAGCTGCGGATGATAACACTTTTCCCCCCATCAGTTTACTATATTCATATATGTATGTATATATATATGCACATACATGTATATTATATATTATGCATTTCGGTATACATATAAACCTTAAAGTTTTTTATTTTATTCTTTTATTTTCATGATTTGTTTCGTTTTGTTTTGTTTTGAGAGGCAAAAAAGGCACTACAATCTAATAATTTACGACGACGAAAAAATAATTAGTTAGCTTTTGCTATATAATAAGTATATATGAAATATATATATATGTATATATATTTACATATTTTTATATGTATGTGTGTATATGTACTAATTTTGAATTTAAAATAATAATATTACAAAAAACAAAAAAAAACGGACATACACAAATATGGGTGTTTCAAGTACTCGAAGTAATGTGTAAAAATTCGTATCTTATGATTAGCCACTTAATTTTCGAGTAAGACAAGTTCAAATTTTAGCCATGATTGATGGTAAATATATATATTTTCAATTACATATTCTTTGCATTATTATTAACAGAAAATAAATCTCGGTAAATGCACAGACCAAAGCGCCCATTCACCTTACTCAATTTCAATTTTAAATTGTATTTGTATTTCGATTTATTTAATATGTTTGTTTTTTTTTTTTTTTTTTGTTTTAAGTTAACATTTTTTTAAACCTATTTTTAGTATATATCTTTATGTATTAATTTATAACTTTTCACTTGCTAAAAAAAAAAATGATTTACTCTTGTTTTCTCGTTCATATATTACTTTTAGTTTTTAAATACAATCAAAAATTACAATAAATTAGTTAAACAAACGAAAGTATTAAATAAAATACAGTTTTAAGCAGGTAAATAATAATAAATAAACAAATACATAGTTTAACTGCCTTACGCTTAAATCATACATTTTTCATAGTTTTATTATTGTTTTTACCTTCTTTACTTTGTTAGACAAATTGTTGTTGCGCACTTTGTTTATAAACAATTTTAGCATTTTTGACGGCGCACATTAATTGAAAATTATATATATTAAAACTACATTAATTTGCTGCTCTATTCGTTTTTCTTATTGTTGTTTTTTTTTTTTTTTTTGATTTTTTTCATTAATGTTGTTTGCTGGAAAAACTGCACTTTGTGGCCTAGTTTAGATAGATTTGCGTTGTTTTGCATGTATTTTGGGTTGTCGTAGTACATATAAGTAGATATCGTATATAGTTTACACTAATATGCCTATATAAATTCATTGCTTAAATCGCTGCACTCTTTTTTGTTTTTGTTTTTTTTTGTTTTTCGCGTGTTCAATTTTTAATTGGGGATAGGAATTTGGGGCAAGGGGGAACGGGGAACGGGAGTTCCTTGCGTCTTATAAAAGGAAACAAATTTAGCAGAACGATTTGTCTTTCCAATTACATTTAAAATTGAGGACAAGTCCTTTTATAAAGAAATGCAAGAACTTACTGTGAATGTGTTGTTGTTGTTGTTGTTATTATTGTTTAGTTTATAGTTGGTGTAGTGTAGTGTAGTGTATTCAATATGCATATAGCAACATGTATGTACATGTAGAGTAAATAAATAATATAGAAATTGTGTACAATTAATGATAACATGTGTTACATACATATACAATATATTCATAATATATATGAATCAGTTTATATATATATATATATATAAGTATGTATATATTTATATATATATAAATAAATTACACGTTTTAGCCGACTTTGGCGAACGGTGATTCTTTTCTGATTTTCTTGTTTTTGTTTTTGTTTTTTTTGGTTTTTTGTTTTTTTTTTTCAATTTGCATTTGATTTTTGTTGTTTTTGCGGTTTTAACTAGTTATTTACTTGCACACGATATTTGTCGACATATTTATGTACGTAATGTATATATATGAAAGTTATTAATTTGTTTTTCTCTTGTTGTTTGTTGTTGCTTGTTGTTGAGGTTAAACCTTTTAAGGAAATGGAAGCGGATGGATATATTATTTCTTCTTATTGGTCGCCAACATTGGGGCGCTGCGCTGCGGTGTTGTGGGTCGCGATGAGTTCATGCCACTGTACAAATACTTGGCCTTCTTCTCCGATGGCTTCAATATCTGCGAATAGAGAGCGAACCAACATTAAGAGGCCGACTGAATTGTTGCATGTATTGTTGTGCAACATACCTGGAATGAGCACATGAGCGTATCGTCTACAGTCATCATGCCGCCAGCGTTGTCGAATTCACCGCAATAGTTGGGCGCCGAGAAGAGTGTGACGAGCTGTCGGCGCGCAAAGAACTCGTAGCCATCCTCAACGACCTGTCAATTGGTATACAGTCAGGTTATTGATTGTTGGTTGTTGTCTTTTGGCCATTTGCCACAATTGGCACAATTATAACTTGCCTGATGCGCACGACAAATCAAGTCCAGCTCGTGTCGATTCAAGAATTTGGAGACGACATCAACGCCAAAGGTGAAACTGACACCGCGATCGTTCTCGCCCCAGCCTTGCACATCCTTGTCGGGATCACTCCAGAGCAGATCGCAGAGCAGGCCAGTGTCTGGCACATCTGTGGGACGCATTAGGCGACGTATCTGCTCCATGCCCTGCAGATCGGGACTGAGGCCGCCATGGCAGCAGAAGATCTTCTCGTCAATGATCGCGGCCACCGGCAGACAGTTGAAACAGTCTGTGAAGGTCTTCCATAGTTTGACATTATAGCGACGCTTGCATTCGTCGTAGAAGCCTGTGCAATAATTATAAATAATTAATAACTAATCTGGTTTTTTATTTTTTAATCTGGCTTACCATAAATTCTATTAATACTGGCACACTCATGATTGCCGCGCAACAAAAAGAAATTCTCCGGATATTTGATCTTGTAGGCCAGCAGCAAACAGATCGTTTCTAGCGATTGCTTGCCCCGATCCACATAATCGCCAAGAAATAGATAATTGGCAGCCGGTGGAAATCCGCCATATTCGAAGAGCCGCAAGAGATCTGTGTACTGTCCGTGTATGTCGCCACATATGATCAGCGGTGCCTCCAATTCCAGCAATATCGGCTGTTGCAAGAATATCTCCCGCGACTTCAAACACAAGCCCCGCACCTCCGCCTCCGTCATCTGCACCTGTTTTCCGGTGCGGCAGCTGCGCACTGAAAAATCCAATTGATTCCATCGTTAGTTTGTCAATTAATTATTTTCATCAACTTTAGCAAAACTTTAGCATAATTCTAGTTGGGAGCGTCATTATTGCAACAATTGCAAAGAACAGGGGGCAAGTACAAAACTAATTTATCGACACGCACAGCTCGTCTGCGGTGGGGGTTGGGGAAATTCTGCAAACTTTTGCTGCTGTTGCAATGTTTGTTGTTGTTTTGTTTTTTTTTTGGTTTGATTATGCTTTGGTTGCCAAGCACACAAAAATGGAAGAGAAAAAAATGTTGCACACTTTGTGGCGCAAGAGGCGAAAAGCGTGCGGATTATTATGCATGTACTAGAAATGTGGCAACGCCAACGGGGCACAGGGATAGATGACACAAAAACAACAACAAAAAACGTCGACCTTCAAATATGCAACACAAAAGCGCAATGTGAGCTTAGCCATGAGTGTGTGTGTGGTGTGTGTGAGTGTTGTGTGTGTGGTGTGTGTGTGTTGTGTGTGTGTGTGTTGTGTGTGTGTGCCTCAGCCTCATATAATTTGTGGCGTTCTCATGTCAACGCTTCAGGATTATTTCAAGCGTAAGCAAAAAAAAAAAAAAACAGAACTCAACGCCTTAAGCAGTACCAGTGAAGCCCAACAAGTGGGCGTGTCAACGCCTACCACACACACACACACACACACACACATTTATTATGTGTCTGCGCTACTAATTATCGATTGTGAAAAATAAAACAGGATAAAACAGGCCAACAACTTTTGAAGCAACGAAACAAACTTAAAGCTTATAAAATATATATTTATATATAAAATTGAATTGAAATGTGTGAAATGTAATTATTTCAATAATGGGATCGTCTCTTTTAAATACATGTATGCAAATGAACCGATGGCTTAACGAGCAATAATTAAATAAGCAACACATCAAATGGGGAATATTACCTAACCAAAATACCTATTTAGCTATGCTAACTTTTGCGGCTTCCGACAAAAAAAAAGGCCAAAATGTCAGCACTGGTCTGCCTGCCATTTGGTTGTCATTTGCTTGTAAATTAATATTGGGGCAGCCAGGGGAAATGGGAATGTGTCCCTTTTGCTGCCACTGCAAGTAGGTCATGTGTGTGTGTGTGTGTGTAAAAAGTAACAACAGAAAACAAAACAAAAAAAAATTAATTAAATTTGCATACACAAAACAGAAAGAACAAAAATGTGTGAGTGAAAAGAGTAAAATGCCGCGCCAGCGTTTGCTCCGAAGCACAGAAGCTGCCCGAACTTGGCCACATTTCAACTGCAGCGACTGCTGCCCCACGCCCCACGCCCCATGCACACCACCAGGAGGTGTGGGAGGCGAATGGATTAAGCCACCCAATGGTCAACCAGGGAGCAGCAGCAGCAGCAGTAGAAGCAGCAGCAGCTTTGGCAGCCAGGATTTTTGCATTTATATTCGTATCTCTAAATAGTTGGCAGCTGTTGTCAAGTGCCACAAAGTGTTGCAATTCCAATTGCACCAGCTGCGATTTCATAATTAATCATTTTGGGTGTGTGTGAAAAAGGGCACAACAAGAGAGAGAGGGAGAGAGAATGACAGAGAGAGAGGGAGCCACTGGCATCCAAGTACTTCGCTTTAGTGATGGCCTTATTTTGTTTTTTCGGTAACCGGATTTACTCACGGGTGGATGGTTTTGCTCCTGCAACGATTTAACTTTGAATTTACCGTTGCGAAACTTTTCTAGTTCTTAACTTTTCTGTCAAACTTTCAAGCAGTACAATGCTTGCTAGTTAATTGGATTTCCTGAATTTAAATCACTATTTTGAATGTTACTCACTTATTTTCTCAACGTTTCTGAGAAATTAAAAAAAAAAAAAAAAACTAACGGAACATTTTATATATAGTTATATATTTATATATATAATGTGTATTTCGCAAGAAAAGATTGGACAAACATAAATAACCAAGTGGCAATTCTCGTGAAAACGACAATATAGCAATATCTAGAATAATATTTTTATTCATTACCCCTCAGTACTGATAAGGAAGGCATATGTAGAAGTAGAAGAGACCCCAGAACAGTTCTTCCGCTCCTCTAAATGAGATTAGACACCCTCGGAAATACCATATCTCATTTAGCAAAACTAGAACCAACCAAATTAGTGATATTTGTTAAGGCATCATTTGGAAACGTATCTGGTAGTGGCCAACAAGTAGCTAATTTAACCGATCCGAAATTTTTATTTTAACACTATATATTTTACACTGATGATGATATTTAGGAAATTTTAGAAAATTCTACAATAAGAATTATTCATCAACCAAAAATTGTAGATGTCATTTCTAGCTTTCAGCAAAATGCATGTTTTTCGGCATTTATAGTCGTATATAAGCAGCGATAACTGCCAGATCTGTCCACCCATAAACCATAGAATGTGACTAAATTATAAAGTCATAAACCATAGAATGTGACTTAATTATAAAATCTCATTCTTTGGTGTATGTGTGAACAGATCTGGCTGTGTTATCGTTACTTATTCGCATTACGCATTCGCAATGTGAATTATTTCAAATTTATTAACATTTTCATTTGACTGCTAGACGCATCAAAGTGACGCAAGTCTGAAACATTTCCGGGTGTCTGCTCCTAGCCAGGAGCACTCTTTAAACGACTGAAACACTAAATCTGGTAGCAGATGTTTCCGGTTGTTGTTGTTGTTGTCGTTTTGTGCTGCTGCCACTGCAACAAACACATTTAGAGTCAAGATAAACACTAAATTATGCGAAGCAAAGGTTTCACTTCAGCAACATATGAGATTCGCTTAGTTGTGCGGCTCAGAATGAATCTTGTCTGTCTGCCTGTCTGTCTATCTGGCAGTCTGTCTTTCTGGCAGTCTGTCTGTCAGCTTGCCTGACAGAGCAACAATAGCAGTAGCACAATCAGCAGGCAACTGCTGTTTCTGCTCCTGCTGCTGTTCCTACTTCTGCCACTTTTGCTCCTGCTCCTACTTCTGCTCCTACTCCTACTCCCACTCCTACTCCTGCTCCTGCTGCTTCTGCTGCAGCATGCTTTCGGGTGCTGCATGATGCGGTGCCAAATCTTAGAGCCCCCAGTTGGGGGTCCCTCGAATAAACTCCCGAATGCTGCCGTTTCACGTATAAATTATGCAACAGCTGCTCCACTTTGTCTTTGCTTTGTGTGTGTGCGAGTGTGTGTGTATGAGAGTGTGTGTGAGTGTGTGTGTGTAAGTTATTTGCATAAAGTCACCGGATTCTTGATGGGTGTGAATGAAATATGGATGGAAAGTATTAACATGTTTTCTTATTTCTCAGCAATTCGATATATAAAATTTGTACCCATTTCTAACGATTCATTTTCTTTAGTTCAACGTTCAAATCGAACAGATCTTTGTAAATTCTGAATAATTCCTATTATTTATACAAATTTATATTCGGAATTTATTTTCTGTAAACGTTTAAAATACGTCTTTCTGGGGAATTTACAATCTTAATTTTCATATGTAACAAATATGAAGAAGTAACAAATTCGTTTTAAACAAATACTTTACCACATTAAAAAAGTAGAACAGATGGTTTCGAGTGATGCAGATCAGAAATATATATATATATTAATGGTACATCCGGAGACGTCTCCAAAAATACTGTGTACCCTCTTGAAGGGTATGAACAATACTCAATTGTTATGCTGTCTGAACTATTTGACGAACTACTCTGCACTACTGGGTTTCTAATCATTTTTAAACTTGATTCAGACTAGCAACTTGTGCATTCTTTATTCCCATATTGTGTCCCGATTTCTAGTCTGTGCTGAGATCTGTGCACAGCTCAGTTGCCATTGTTGCTATAGCAAATGTCCGACTTGCAGGCACAACACTTTAACATACATGCAACACAGACAAGGCACGCAGCGAGAGACTAGTGAAAGAGACAGACAGATAGAGGCGATGAGGTTGGGGATGGGGATAGGGTTGGGGATAGGGTTGGCGATAGGGTTGGGCTAGCTTGGCAGCTCAACACAAAAGCGAACATGTCTTGCTACGTATCTCAATGCAAATATCCGGGGCTACTCACCCGCTGGCACCGGCGGCACCAGCCCCAGAAAGCAGAACACACATTTGTCAGCGCACAACACACACAAAAAAAAAAGAAAGGAAAAAGGACGAGGAGTTTGCCGGTTGCGGATGGGGTGGACTGGTTTGGGTAGTTCATCAAAATAAAAATAATAAGCACAAGAGCTAAAAAAAAGACAACTTTTATGCGTAAACGCAATGAAAAAAAAATAATAATAATAAAGAAAAAAAAAAGACACGCTTGTTTGCTTTTCATGCATTTTACATGAGAGACGCGGGGCAAAGAACGTGCCACCCACATGCGCTCACATAGACACATGTACGTGTGTGTGTGAGTGTATGTGTGTGAGTGTATGTGTGTGTGTGTATGTGTGTGTATGTGTGCGAATGTGTGTAGCCAGTCAGTCAGTCAGTCAGTCATCGGACGCGTCTCTTCCTTCTTGTCTGTGTGTCTAACTGGTTCATCATGATTAACATTTTGCGCAACACGCCCACTGCCACCACCCTCCGTCCCCTCCATCACCACTCCCTCCTCTTGTCCTGCACGACACAAATTAAAAATTTAAAAAGATATTACACGTGCCGTTGCCTGGTGAGGGGGGTGGGTGGGGGCAGTGGCAGCCGCTTCCGTTTGTTGACGGCTCATCCAACATTTTCAGAGCGCTTCGCATTATGCAACGCGCAACGAGTCGAGTTGCAGCAACTGAGTTGCGCCACACACTCGAGCACATTTTGCAACCTCAACTCAGGAACAGTAAAATAAATGTGAAGGCGGCAATTAATTTATGGCAAAAGGGTTTCGTAATGAAAATCGTGCCTATAACAAAAGCTGCAATCGATATATTATCGATATATTCGAATATATTCTCATCTATTTCACTGACCAGCGAAAAACCTTTAATTTTTATGAAATTTCATTATAACCGTACGATTTTCTGTTTGGATTATTAAATATGGTTCATTGTTTGGTGACCACCTCTTTTTATTCTTTAAAATATAATATTGCTACATTTCATTATAAATATTTTGTATTTTTATTTTAATTTAATTTAAGTAATTAACTAACTAAACGGATGTTTTGAATTTTTTTTTAAATACAGGATTTTAATGCAGGATAAATTTAAATGAATAAATATGTTACGAAAAAAAGAGGCAAATTAGTTCACGCTTATTTTATTGAGTATTTTATAAAAGTACATTTAAAATGTGAGCTTCTTTAAAAGTTATAATCTAAAATATTCCACTCAATATTGTAAGAAACAATATTTTCTGTCAAATTTTAGAATAAGAATAAAAATAGAATAAAAAAAAACATTCATCATTCATTCAACGAGACAAAATCTGGAATAAATCCTTTTTATTTACATTTAAAAATATCCTTAGTCTGTCCTTTAAACTGTGTTTTAACTGTACATTGAGTAATTAATTATTTGATTGATTACTTAATGATTAAACTCATCCACTAAATAATGAATATCTGTTGCGATAACATCGTCTCCAACGTTTCTTCGCTTGCTTTTTTATGTCATTTCCTGCTAAATTAATTGGTTATTCAAATTTGCTAAAAATATAGATGTTGCAACTCGTGTGTGTATGTGTGTGTATGTGTGTGTGTGTGTGTCTGTGTGCTTGATGGGTTTTTGAGATGAAAGCCCTTCTGACAGGCTACTGTAAACAAGATGAAGACGCCTGGCACTTTTGTCTTAATGAAAAATGTGCCTGCAATTTCATGACCCGATTACTCGACAACTCTTCAAGCCAATGGCTAAGTCGCAAAAGGGCGTCTGGCGGCATGAGAAAGGGGCAGGTTTGCTAAACTGGGGCAGGCACTGGTAGAAGTTTAACACACACTAACACACACACACACCCACTGTCATAGTGCAATGCCGGTGCAAACTTTACTGGCAGCTTCCATGAGGCCAGTGTGGAAATGTTTAAGCCATTTAGAGGATGGCAAAACTGTAAAGCAAACGACAGAGGACAAAGTGCACAGTGTGTGTGTGTGTGGGTGGTGGATGGAGAAAGGGAGGAAGGAGAGGAAGGGGAAGTGGAAGTGGAATGGCTGGGAAGAGGATAATACAGCAAAAGCAAAAGCAAGAGCAAAAGCAAAAGCAAAAGCAAATTAAGTGAAAAGCCTTTCCAAATGAAGGCAATATAAAGATAAGGCAGGATGGCAGGATGGCAGGATGGCTGCTCTTTGTGTGTCTGTTTGTGTTGTGCGTCGGGTCGGTTAGTTAGGCAAAGAGCCAGCCAGGGAAAGATACAAGTTTCAACTTTTGCATGTCCTGTTTGCATAAGTTGATGCAACGCACCAATGGCGCTGACAATGTGCCTTTCAAAGAGCTGAAACACTGTATCTTTAAAGAAATCGGTAAATATATATATATATATGAATATATATATATATGTTTTCGACCTGTTTCTGCTGAAAACACAAAATAAATTATTATTTTATCACCAAGCTAAATGCCGCATTTAATATGTATGCATTAAAGGAGTTGCCACAAATATGTTGCAACCATGGTTTCACTGCTTTCATTTGCGTAATAAAAATCCTGTTTAACTCGCACAACCAAAACAATTTCTTAAGCCTTTTCGCAAAAAAAAATACAATAAGTAAGTGAATGCTTAAACAAAATTAAGTAAACAAATAAATAAATTAATTAAATAGATTTAAATACATAAATTTAAATATATAGATTTAAATATATAGATTTATACAGCAGAGTTTTACTTTGCTGACTTTTGAAAATTATTTAACAGTAATGTGGGATACCATTGAGAAGAAATAACTAAATTTGGTTACATTTAAATCAATGGGGATAACAAAATATTTAAAAACTAAAATTACATTTTAAATGCACACAATTCACAAACAATTTTATTAGATTAATAAAAAATGCGCTTGCATTTTTCGGATAAAATATCAAAAGAATTTTCTCATGTCACAAAACAAAAAAAAAATAGCTTTTAAACTCCCGCATGATTCTGCACATTCATTTTTCACATTTTCCAATAAATTACACGTCAAAAGAATTTGAGATGCCAAAGTTTTAGTTGCCATGGCTTTAAGCAACTTTGGCCTTAATCTCACTTTTATTTAAACAGAATTGAGTTGATTTTCCTGCCTGATGCCTTGTTTGATCATCTTTCATTATGGATTGTTTTTGGCTTTCATCAGGAGTTTTGTTTGCAAATATTTTCATTGTATTTTTCATTTACTTTTCATTTAAAGTGAACAATTCTTTTCCAATTGATGCACGTTTTACTTAAATAATCACAACTGATTTTAGTTAAATCTCATCTTAGCATATTTTCTATTGATTGAGAAGCATTTGTTGTGACAAATTGCGTTGATAGTAAACTGAATTTGTATTGTTAAGATTCAAGTGTATTGACCGACCCCAAAAGCCCTTAACAATATGCCAACAGTGACAAAATCAATCAGCTTTCAATTAACCAGAATCGCCCCCTCAACCCCCCTCCCCAACTCAACACAACAATCGCGACCCATCGCTACACTTGCAATGGTTGGCTTAAAATTTAATTAACAGTTTGGTCGACATGTAAAACACACACACAAACACACACACACACACATACATACACATATATATATATATATATATATACAAGGGCTTTAACAATATATTGAAGTGCGTGAAGCGAACCACAAACCACATTGACCCACATTCCCAACACTTTGATTCAATTATTGCCCACACACACACATATACCATACAACACACACACACACACATACACACACATATATACCATACACCACACACACACACACCATACATCACACACCATACACCAAACACCCATTGATCGAGTCGGGTAGGGGCTTAAAAAGTCGAGAAAAAGTCAAGTTGACCTTCGTTGGGGTAATCGATAAAAACGCCGTCACTTTCCGTAGAGTCTTACGAAATGTGTATCGTCCATTTTTCTTGTAATTTCAGGGTTTAATTTCGAAATGTTCTTCGCCTTCTTCTTCTTCTTTAACTTCTTTGCTCCTGGCTTTAGCTGATTGCGAAAACACAAATTTGCATGGCTGGCATTGGTGTCATTAATAGCCAAGCCCTGCACACCATTACGATTACCATTCCCCTCACCAACACTCTCCGCCTACCCATCAACCCACCCCACCTCTGGCACCTCCCACGTACCACCAGCCTGGTCTGGTCTGGGAGGTCTGTGCCGGCGGCCTTTGCGTGCTCAAGTTGAAAATTTCAGCAAATGAAGCAAAGATAACAACGACATGACAATAAAAGCAACAACCACAACAACAACAACAACTAAAAGTGTAAGAATGTAAGAGTCGAGAGTGCTCAACTAGCAGATACCCTACAGTAGCAGTAATTTAATTATTTGTAACTAAGGTATTATTTAATGGAATAGCATAAATAATTCAATGATCTATAAAATATGAGATATACTTGCAGTTAAACATCGATATTTATCGATTTGCTTGAAACAAGCTAATTAATCGATTATATAGCATAAACATGATGTAGCCCTTTGTTTTTTCTATTTTTGTTTAACTTAAAGTTAACCAAACATGTTTGTATTTGTTGCCAGTTGCAATGGGTATGTGGCAGCAACAGCAAACAGCAACAAGAATAAATGCCTTTGGGGCAGCGAATGTTGATTAAGGACAAGTATAAGAAATTTTCGTTTTAAATTGTTGTCGTTGCTGTTGCGGCTGTGGCGCCTCAAACTAGGCAATGCACATTACAAACACACATACTCGAAAATGATGCTTCCGTTTTGCATTGACCCACTTGGCAAGGGGCTAACAAAATTGTAGAGTATGTGGCCAGAGAGCTTATTAAGTGGCATGTGGCAAGTGGCAAGTGGCACAGTGGCACAGTGAAGGGGGAAAGTGGTTTGGGGTGCAGTTAAATAGTAGCAGCCAGCAACTCTAGAAATGTTGAATTAAATCAATGAAATGGTCAGTCAGTTTGACCAACGAAACCAGTTAACTGGTTGCACACATTAATCGAGTTGACAAAACGAAACGAAACCAAAATGGTTAACATAACTTGGCCATTAGTCGGCTGAAAGCAATAACAGGATAATAAACGTTTACCTTTAACGGAGACGAAAATCGATATGTTTGAAATATCTAATCATTCTTTTATTTCCAAAGTATGCTAAGAATTGGCCAGATTCACATTGTGAGTTGCCAAATTAGCGTGTAATTGAAAACAGCTGACCGAATTATTTAACAACTTTTCTCCAATAATTGAATAATTTAGAATGTTAGAACTGTTGATTGTGGCCAACATACTTCACATTCAACATTCTTAAGCTAAAAATTCCAGTTTATGGTATGAATTTTCGAATTTCCTCTCGATGTATAAAAAATATTTCAAAATAAGCATTTCCCCTTTTATAAATTTGAAAAATCTCATAGAAATATTACAGTTTAATAAAGAGCCAAGTCCAAAAGGGAATATATAAAATGGAGGCCGTATTGGAGAAATTTGTGGCGCAAACAAAACGGATGCGAGCCAATTTTGTTAAAGTTAACAGTAACAATTTAAATTGGCAGGAAGTTTGCATTAAATTGAATAACTTAACGTGGAAGCACAAGGAGTGTCTTCAACATTCTTACACTATTTATTTTCATTAAATATACACACAATAAATAAAATAAATCCACTTAAGAATTGTTGTCTCAGACATGTCAATGATTACACAAAAGATTAAGCACCTAACAACTTAAGTTTATATAAAATATTATCAGAAAGTGTCTACGCCTATCTACGCCAAACCGATATGACTAATGGCAGATATATAATAAGTTTCAACAATAATGCTTTAAAATGAGCGAGTACAGCTTATTAAAAAAAAATGGGTGTAACGAGTACATCGGCTGCTGATCAAACTATATTAGCCATATGGGATCGAAGACGACTTCTTCAATGTGCCGCACATGTCACGGCAAAATTATAATACCCTCTAGAAGAGTAAAATAATTCAGCCTTTTTCATTTTAATCAAGCGAAAGTGAATGTTAGAAATGTTGGGCTTTGTAATATCGGGCTTGTAAAAAATATATATATATATATATATTTAAATTCTAAAAACCAACATGGAACAAGCCCAACTAGTTTTCTTTTTAAATATAATACAAGTTTAATCAAACTGGTGCCTTTATACAGTTGAATACCTTTGGGCGTTTGGTTAAACACAGTCGGGCATAAAAAGCAAGTGTTAGCCAAATAGGCAAATAAATCAGCATTCGCCGTTATTCGCCAGCCAGCCAGCCAGCCAGCCAGCTGTGCACACCCAATCGGAATTGGGGCATTTGGGATGCTCGCAGGGGCAACATTCATGCAACAGCGAATCGAAACTGTTTGCATTATTGTTCGTTCCAGTTGCTGCATGCAAAGAATGTTTCAAAAAAAAAAAAAAACAAAAAAAAAAACAAAAAAAAAACACAAAAAAAAAACAAAAAAGAAAAAAAAACAAAAAAAAAAATTGATTGGTGCAATGCGAGGCACTAAGAAATTTGCCACGTAGACGAAACAAAATACGAAGCATATGCAGCATTTGTAAATGCTTCCGTCTCGCATTGACCCGGTTGATTTGGAAGGTTGAGGCGAAGGCGTCGTCGCTGCAAACGCCAGCACTCGGTGGCAAATTTGCTTAAATGTTGCCACTTGGACACGTGATGGCCCCACCCGAGTGAGCCAAAGAAGCCACCCACCCACCCAACCACTCGCCTCACTCAACTCAATGGCTTGGCCCAGCCCTCATTTAAGCACATTAACGCTGATTATAACGGTGTTTACATGACACTGCCACAGACAAAGACAGCGAGCGAGAGAGAGAGGGAGAGTAAGGCAAAGAAAGAGCCGAGTGGTGCGGTGGGGCAGGAACGTTACACTGTGTGGCACACATTGGGCGTATGCGTAATGTCTTTTGTTTGCCAAGAGTGTGTTGCACGAGTGTGTGTGTGTGTCTGAGTGTGTGTGTGTATCTGTGTATGTCTGCATTTCATTTAAAATGTTTAATAGAGTCGTAAAAATGAAGAAGAAAAAAACAAGCATTGTGCAATTAACATTAAGCAAAAGCCCAAAAGTGAAAATCTAAATTGAATTATAAACCAAATTGTCTATAAAATTTAAAGAAAATAATCAAAAAAAAAAAAATGCAAATCTAAACAAAGGCCAAGAAAATGTGTTTGGCAACCCAATTTGTCCAATGCTCTTCCCAAACGGGGAGTATTTTGATTTGCTGATGAAAAATGTAACACGCATTGTTGATTATTTATTATTTATTATATTTATTTATTTATTGTCAACTAAAGTCAGTCGACACCAAAAATACAATAATTAAAAATATGAATTAAATTTAATTTAAAATAAAATTATAATTATAAATGAATTAAAAAATACTAAAATATTTATAAGATATAAACGATTTGCCTAAGATTTCTGGGGGTAGAAAACGAAATGGTGCAACATTTGTTGCATGAATTGGGGACAACCCAGAAAAACCCAACCAGACCAAAAATAATTAGTAAGAATTAGTTAAGATCCACCACATGTACATGCGAAAAAGTTAATCACTAGATAAGAAATTTAGAATTGAGTTTATAATTATAGAAATTAATTACATGATATAGTTTATTATAATCATTACAGAGTACTCGAAACGCTTCATGATTTAATTAAGGCTTGGAATAAAATATTGGAATAATCTCCGTTTTTGCTCTGTTTTTAGCTGGGAATCTCGTATTTCTAAATTGATAAATTTGTACTGATAGCGCTTAGGTTTTTGTTATTTTTATTTTATTTATTTTTCTTTTTTCATAATGTAGTATTGCATATGAATTATGCGCTGAAATGAGCTCATTATTATTGCTGTGAGAATTTCGTAATAAAGTGCCCCTCATGCCCCAAAATACAGAGAGTGAAACGAACAGAGCAGAGTTTCAATTGTTTGATTATGCAAAGAGTGCGGAGCACTAAAAATGAAAATCATTGCATCTGCACCGATTCCGATTGCGATTGCGATTGCTTTGTAAACAGAAACGAGTCAAGGCAATTCAGTGCCTGGCTGATTCCCGACGAATATCTGAAAATCGAAAATTTGAAATGGTTTTCGCCCCCCTCTTTTTTTTGTGTTGCTGGCAGAAATCAAATCTTTGGCGGAGCTTTTTGCAGAAACGCCAGCAGGCAGGCAGCAATGTAGCCATTGAAGCGATCTATTGTAGCTGTGCCGTGACACCAGCTGCTACCCAACTACCCGGTCTCCTCAAGGCACCCTCCCCCCCTTCCTACCTTCCTTTGGCAAACACACACACACACACACACACACATATCGAAGAGGCAAACAGAGAGACAGCCAATGTGCTTCCTACTTCAGTGCGTGCCACGTTGCGTATACGCGCTATTTATAAAAATCAATTTCTGCCTTGGCAAGCAACAGCGGCAACAACTACAACAACAACAACAACAACAACAACGACAACTACAGCAACAACAACAAGAAGAGGCACGCAGCATAGCAGCTACAACGTCAAATGCAAACAAACAAATCAGAAGCAAACAGCGACGCGAAATAAATAAATAATTTGTTATTGCTTCAAGCACCGGCAACAACAGCAGCAAACCGAAACCACAAACGAATTCTGTCTCATTCTAACATCGGTAGCTCTGTCTCTTTCACTCTTGCTTGCTTGCTGCTAATTATCTCTTTAATTGGAACTAAACTTTGAACTTGTCAATTTTACAAAATTTGTGATAAAGAAAACTTGTTACTCTGTGATCGCTAAAACGAGAAGCGAACCGAAAAGTATTTCTTGGGATATGTTTAACAAGATTTCAGAATCTATGCATTATAGATTATCGATTATTATCGATTATTAGTTAATTTTTGGCATGCATTGCGAAAGGGAATTCAAGTTCGTTGGTAGCAGAAATTATTTGCCAATATATGTAAATAATCTTTTGCTAATACCGAAACGATCAACGATGATTTTTCCATGAATTTATTTGTCTTCTTCACTTCTTCTTCTTTGCGCTTTGTTGCTTTCTTCTTGCCTCAGTAATCTTGTTAAGGCGCTCCTTTCAACTCGATGCCAATCATTCAGCCACGTGCTGTTGGTCGGTGATTCACAGTCACAAATAGTTCAATTATCATAAGAACTCAATCTACGCATTATTCATTCTCGGTTCTTTTTGATGACTAACCGAATATAATTGATTGATTTCGTTTTTTACTTGCCTTCATCACTTACATCCAATCTGAGGAACTCATTGTCGAGGTCGAGTGCAGTTCTGCGTCTTCAATTACTCTCGCTTGCTGCATCTTCCACTCAAAGTCTCGCAAAGTCTTTCAACCCCTGTCTAATGCCCAACATTTGCCTACCCTCCGCTCCCCTCCACCCTTCTCGAACTATCTTCTTCTTCGCAGCTAGAAAACAATGACAATCTTGAAAGCAGCACAGCACAAAGCGCGTGCAACAACAACAACAACAACAACAACAAAGTCAAATCTTATAAAATAAACATTTATTTTTAGCTCTGGTCGCTCTGTTGTTGCTTTCCGCTGCTGTTTTTCCTTACGTTTTCCTCTTAATTCTCAACTGGCAAACGCAACAACAGAAAACTCAAAGCCAAACGCAAAAGGGAGACACTAAACAAGAATAAAAAAGCAACCAAAAAAAAGAAATATATATATATAAAAACTAGTGTAGCAGGCGCCACAAGCAGAGCAACTACAACTATATAAATAAGAATAGTCTAGTCACAAGAGAGAGGAGCTCGACTAGCAAAACTTTCCCAATCAGAAGTTTTAGATACTGAAACCCACAAGCTTATTGTGTTTTTATGGTTGAAAATGCTGTAATTTGTTAAATATGAATCGCGTTTGTAGTCGTAATCTTTTCAAATAATCAATAACCAAGCTATATCTTTAAAATGGAGGCTTTATCGATGTTTATCGATATCTCAAAAATATCGATGAAGTGCAATAAACGTTTTTTCCAAATTTTAGCTCAGTTGTTGATGCCTGTTCCAGTTTATGTTATAGATTGTAAGTCCCCGATATTTATCCATCCCTTTAATAGGTTGATTAATGTTTAAATATAAAAATAAAATAATAAAACAAATAGTTGATGCGGATGAGGAATATCTACACACATTATGTGGTTCGCAAGATACTTTCCTCCGTCTGTCACAAACTTATGCACAACTTCATTATAAACTTTTTACCCATTTGCAAAAACTTTAAAAAAATATATATTAAAAATCCAGCACCCATTTTTCTCCGGCGGCCATTGCAAGTCCCGCCAGCGATCGATTTCGACACTGGTCTCAGTCGGCTTCTCTTTCTGTGGCACTCTTCCTCTAGCTATCTCCCTCTTGGCTGCATAATCATATATTTTGCTATAGTTGTTGCATCCATCTCGCTCTCCGAGTGCAAAATACATTTTATTTACTTGGGGTCTTTGCTTAATTAGCGATTCGTCGCAATTGTTCTTGTTGTTGTTGTTGTTGTTGCAGTTGCTGCTGTTGTTTTGGAGGCGACGCGGAAGCTTTTTGTCGAACTGTTCACCCACACGGCAGCAAATTGGCAGCCAGCAAAAGTCTTGGCCAAACAAACCCCGCCCCTCCGCCCACACACACACACACACACCCATACACACAACCCACGCCTAGTCCCCACTTCCTTGGCCCACTCGATATGGCTAGCACCTCTTTGGATCGACGCCAGCTTCGAGGGGGCATTCATTTTGTTGTTTTCTTTTTTTTTTTTTTTCTTTTTTTGTGGTATTCATTAAACATTTTGTTTTCTCTTTGTTCTGCTCCAAGCAGTAGTTGCCGCCGAGTATTTCACTTATCTTATCGGTAATAATTGAAAGGCCTTAAATAAATACAAAAACAAAATGACAATAAGCATATTTTCCATTTCAATGTTGACGAGGCCAAGTTCTACTTTTTTGGGGGTCCCTTGTGATCCATCTGTCAACTGTGGACATGCTTTTACTATAGCTTACCTGTATATATACATATATACTACTATATCTTTAGCAAAATTTATGGAATGCGTGAGAGCATTATAAATAATTTACTGAATCACTCTAGCTGAATAATCCAGAATACACTTACTCGCTCTGTCACGCATTTATTTCGCACTCACTGATTCACTTCTTCATGAATATTATATAAAATGAATGTGGTTCTGCTTTAAAATGTTTACAACCTTTTTTCCAATGCAACTCTTTGTTTATACATGTTGCATAAGTGATCATCAAGTTGATCAAACAACAATACAAAAAAAAACCTATATCAGCTATTATTTTAGTCAATTTCTTTGCGGATGCCCCATCAGGTGGCGCCGCACTTGTTTAAATATTTGCATGGCCTATTTGTTAATTAATAATAACGCCCGAGGCCTTGTCCCAATTCCCGCTGGCCTTTCTACCCCCATCCCCCATCCCCCCTAGCCCACCTACACCAATTTCCCCCGCGTGCCTCGCCCAGTGGCAGCAATGCCCTCGCTCTGCTTGCAGCCACTTCCGACTTGGATGTCCCATTGCGTTCGTCCATGCAACGCCTAGTCTAGTTTTATGGTACATTCCGACGTGCCACTCACTGTCCATTGACGTAATTTTCGATTTCATTTATTTGCATCTTACCTTGAATGTTATTGTTGTTGTTGTTGTTGTTGTTATTGTTGCTGTTTTGCGTTTTATGGTTGCACGTTGGATTGCATTAACCCCAAACATTGTGTGTCACTTGAATTAGAGGCGACTCGCTACAAACTTCATTTTGACCCCAACAACCAAACAACACCTGCGTCCTATGGTTCTAAATCCGTGTCATGAACAACAAAATAGCAGGCAAAGTTGCAAACAACAACTTTGCAAGGTCGCTCGACACATTATTTGCAACCACAGCAACAATAACAATAACAAATCGGAAAGGCAAGGTATTTATAGCCAATAGCTTTCAGTTTCGAGCTAAACACAGGTTTTTTTTTTTAAAACAAAAGAAAACAAATCTGAGACATCTGCAAAAACTCTTTGAATCAGAAATCGAATCTTTTTCAAATTCCACAAGAGCAATGATTCATTTTTAAACTCAATTTTTTTGTTGTTGTCGCATCAAAGGCAAAAACGAGCTTCCATTTATTTAATTTATTTCTGTTGCACGTTGTGTGTGGCGCACACTGTACTTTCAGAATCGCGATGACGTCGACATTAACTGCTTACATTGCTAGGGTTCTATTGTATTTTTTTTTTTTTTTTGCTTTATTTTGTTCGTCGTTGCTGTTGCTGTTGCATTGTTTTTGGATGGGTCAGGAGGTGTTGCACAAGTTTCAATTGCGAGCGGCTTTAAATAACCTGCCACCCCATTTTTGCATGCCTTTGGTGGCTGGGGGGATGGGGGAGGGGGGCAGCAGGTAGCCACAGCACAGGAAACGATTACGTTGCTTGGAGGTGTACAGCCAACAGCTGGCCACGCCCACTGGCTGCCAAAGGTCAAGGTGTTGTTACCTGAATGCTTCTGCTTTTTAGCCATAGAACTTGTTGTTGTAGTTTTCTTCTTTTTTTTTATTATTGCATTCCTTACATTCAGCTGGCGTCTGTTTGCCACAAACTTGTTTTTTAAAATATGCCCAAAAATGCCTCAAATATGGCCAAAAGCCATTTGGGCCACGTGCGCTAGTCGGCTAGTCGGCAGCAGGGGTTGGTTGTTGGCCAACACAAACGGACAAACTGAGTTGGTCAGTTGTTTGAAGTTGCGTCCATATAAAGTGCTTGGGGCAAGGTCGCCTTTTTGTTTCTGTCTGGTTTTGTGGCCGATTGATCAAAAAGTGATTTGAGATTGATAAACAGAACTTGTCTATCCTTTGGTATAGGCCAAGTTAATATTGTACACTGAAGAGAAACTGTGGCACCTAGAAAACTCTTTAGACACGTACTTAACTGGATCTATCAATTCTGAAGCATTTGAGCTGTAAACGCCAGCATTAAACTTCAATTTTCATCAAAGACGTGCTCCTTGGGGATCCTTGCACTCCTTTCCTATCGCAAACTTACAATCTTCCCCACACTCAACACTGCTGCTTGTTCCAACTTTTCCCCGGGGGTACCGAGTACAGGACGTGTTTATTGAGAAATTCAAAATCGAGCAAAAACATAACTATTTGCTTGGATATCGTCAAGGGGCAACAGTTGCTAATTGTGTTGCCAACTTTGGGGGCGCCTCAACTGGGGAGAGTCAACAACAGTAACAAGAAAATCAATTATGAAGCAATTGCAGCAGTTATGTGGGCCAAAAGTTTCAACAACTTTGCCATAAGCGGCTTAAAGCTATCTGACTCTGTGTGGGATCTCCCAATGGGATCACCGCAAGGGAGCGACAAGTGAGAAGCCATCGATGAAAAAGCGGGTCATGTCATGTTTTATGCACCAGCGGTCACAGCAGCAACTCTTCTGCTTAACCCACCCACCAAACCCACTCCCAAATCCCAAGCCATCCCCATCCCCAGCCCCAAAAACCAAAAACCAACCGAGAGGACATCCTGCAGCGTGCCAGTTTCGACCCCAATAAAACACAGCTACTGCACTGCTTGGGAGTCGTATCCAGTTCAACGTTGCGGTTGTTCCTTTTGGTTGGAAAGTAACTTTGTGGATTTATATTTTTGATGCTCATGAAATTTGCAAAAGGAGCGCAGGGCAGGCAGGACACGCAGGACATGATGGCGACAACGATGCAAACGACGACGACGAAGGCATTAAAATTGCATGCGCACTAAAGTATGCAACGGGGCAGCGGACAAATAAGTGTGCGCCTGGCACGCCAGCAATTAGAAATGGCAAGAGCCAATCCCACATATTCCAAGGGAGCAAGGAGCAATGAGAAAGCAAGGAACAAGGAAACGGAAGGGCATTTCCTTCAAACTGAACACGTTACACGCAAAGCCCAATTGCACTATGCGAGTGCACCATAAATCATGGCAAACACACTCGCATTCACACTCACACTCACACACACACACACACACATACAGCGACAAATTTTGGTGTGTGACGTCAAGGCCAGAAAGGCGTTCGTTGCGTTGCCGATGGCTTCGTTGTTGGCCAGCTAATTCAGTCTTCGTGTTCGTCGTTGATATTGTTATTGTCGCTTGCAGGTGTGAAACTCAATTTCACACACACTCACACACACAAACTCACACACACACACACACGCTCACACTTGCACACACACACCTACGCTATTGTCTGACCCTCAGGGAAGACGCTAGTGTTGTCATCAATTTTCGGAGGACTAAAATTGTTAAAGGAATAGGGCCAAAGTCAAAAGGCGACCATTAATTAAAGTTACAAATAAAAATAATTGTGTGTTACATTCTTGAATTGAATCGCAATTGATTAATTAATTTTTATCGATAACAGTGTATGTGTCGATAACAGAGTTGTAGCTATATACAGTTTGTTTTTTAAATTTCACCTTTTGTTGAGTTGGTTTTTTCCTATTTCCCTTCATTTCTATCAATTGCTAAAATTTCAGCGTTATCGATAACTTTTTAATTTAGCCTGGCTGTCGGGGATGTTTGGCAAGCACCCTGTAGCTGTATTCGTTGGACAGCAATACTTAATTTTAACTTCAAACATAATTAAATTTCATTTATCATCTTCCTTAAGCCTAGTAAGCGAATAAAGGTGTCCTGCCGCATAAAGGTATACATATATCCAACACCCCCCCCTGGAGTTGGGCATTCTCACCAACTAAGCTCTAACTAACTGACCAACGGCAACAAAAGTTGCCAAGCAAATAATATTAATGTACTTGCTAAGTAAAACACAGAATAAAAACAAAAATGGACAGGCAACAACAAGAAAAATTAAGCAAACTGCAGAAATAAAGTACGCAAAACTAAGCCAAAAGGTCAAATGTATTATAAAGCCGCATTTATGTGTTGTGTGTGTGTGTGTGTGTGTGTGTGTGATAGAGTTCGGTGTGTTGCTCACAGAAATTACATTTTTAGGGTCAAATGGTCAGGGGGTCGTCGGTGTGTCGACAGTTGCTGCGGACTGTCGGTTTTTGTTTGTCGTTGGCCTCGTCAAAGTGGCGACCTTCAAAATTGGTCGACAGCGCCTTTGAGACCTCAAGTATCCTTTTTGCAAAACCCGCCCACACTCACCTACACGCACGCACACACACACACATACACACACACACATGTCATTAGCCACAACATTTTGCTCCGCTGGCATTTCTCGTTTCGCGTATTTTTTTGTGTCTCCCACTCATTTTTATATACCAAGTGCACGCAATGTGACAAAATAAAAAAGTAGAAGGTATAAAAAAATAAGAGGAAAAACCTGTAGGCGGGTGGCGGAGGGCGTGGCCCTTTGTTTGCCGGTCGCACACTTGGCCAAATCGGCATTTCGATAAATGCAATGACACAATTGTGACTTCACACCTTTGGTGGGCACCAAATATTTATGAACAATCGATTAAAATCGATGAAGTGCTATAAAATTTAAACAAGGAATCAAACGCAAAATGTGTAAATGCAAATTTGTTTCATATTGAAAAAGAAACTTTAGTTTTTAATAAAATGTTAATTCATTAATTAAAATAAGTCAAAAACTGAAAACATTTTCAAAATACACGCCAAAGCATATTTGGAACAGTCTTAAAAGATTAACATATTTGACGTATGCTTTGGATTTTCCCTTATTTTCCTGATGATCCTCCGCTCTTCCTGTTCGGTGAACATCTTGTTTGGTGCCTTTCTACCCTTGTTCTCTATCCGATTGTTGTACAGAGTTGAGTTGCTTAGATTAACCATTTCAGCTATTTGTCGATGTGAATATCCGATTTTGAACTGACTACGAAGGATTGGTCTATTTATACCGAAAATATTCAACCTGACGCAAATAATCCGGGTTTTATGGCACCCAAATCTGTGACCATAAACTTTGCTACTTTTTTACATAACCCGACCTAGCAGGTGGGGATAACCTAGTTTATTATGGTCTTATATTCATTTTGGTGGTTAATACATGTACCTGCCATCGGTTTTTGGGAATTTTGAAAAATAATGTATAATTGGTTTATGGCAGGCAATTAAAATTTATTCTAGACACCGTTCAAAATGAACTGTGAGACACTGTATATATAGAGCCTCCACACACTACAAAGCAGCCGAAATGCCTCCACAACAACCCCTCATAATCCACTTAAATTTAGCTGGAGAAATGATAATTAAGCAAGTAAGATGCCCGCAGATAGACAGGCAATGGACAACGCTTAACATACTCTGTAAATATGATTTCAATAAAATTCAAGTAGTCGTTAATCTGTCGTTATACATAATATATACATACATATGTACGTATTTGGTGGCATTTAAAAGTCATCAGCTTCAATCAAAAGTCATACGTTGGCCAAGAAACTTGTGCGTGTGTGTGCCTAATATGGCCCATCTAATAATTCAACTTTGTACAGGGCATTAGGCACTTGCACTTGTTTATTAGCAATTGGCAGCAGCAGTAACTATAACTGTAACTGCGTGCTGTGTTTTTTGTTGTTGTTCTTGGTTCTTCACGTCCGTTAGAGCTGTAAGCTCAGTTTTGGGGTTTGAGTTTGGGGTTCGGGCTCAGTTCGTTTTGGTTTTTTTGGTTTTTTTTTATTTTTTTTTTGATTATTGTTGTTGCTTTTGCTCTTCTTTATTTATTTATATCTTTGTGTGTGTGTGTGTGTGTGTGTTGCTTAAGCATGCATGAAGCGTGCTCTTATTTAATGAACAAACTTTGCGGTTTTGTTGGCTTTTCGTTAGCCACATGTCATAACATGATTGCAGTTTTCTTACTGTTCTTTCAGTTCCGCTTGTTGTTTTTGTCCCTTATTGTTGATGACAAGCAAACTCGACAAATGACGCCAATTGACGCGACAGATTGACACTGACAGAGATGAGCAAAGGAGTCTGAGACAGCAATTAATGCTTTATTAACATGTGCTAATATATTGCGAATCGAAAGTAACGGAAACTAGTAAGACTCAACATCGATACTATCCATACTATCTTCTTTTCACATTTTTTTTCTTTCTTAATATTATATTTTTGATTCTTAATATTATATTTGATTTATGTTAATAATCTCTAATCATTAGCATTTTTTGTTTGCTTTTAAAGCTTATTGAAATATTTTTTTTTTTATACATTTGCAATTTGAACTTTTACTTTATTTAATTTTAGATTTAATTTTCTACATTTATTTTTTTAGTTGACTAACTTTGACCGTATATGGATTGTATTTAGTCTTGCATTTAAAGCAATAATTAAAAAATTTGAATTTTTAAAACGTTTTTCAATCGCAATTGCAATCTGGCAGATAGTGCTGACTTTAAGTATTTGTATCTGACCCATCCGCAATCTCATTGATTATATATATATATATATATAATATATAGATATACATATATTGAAATGGAATGTGCATGCGAGCAACACCCAATTAGCCAACCAAAACCGTCATCAATATTGCTTGTTGCCCCACCGCATCTGACGATGATAAAGTCAATGGCTAAAAGCTAATCAAAAAATACTTAAACGAAATGGCAAAGCATTAGCTAAGGTGAGTTAGTTGGCTGAGGGGAAGGATGTAAGGAGCACCAGGTGGCCACCCACATAATAAAACCGAAGAGCAATTTGGATTTCCACTTCCCGTTGATATTGCGAAATTCGCACGCAATGAGCGAGTTGAGTTGCCAATTGACAATTGCCAGTTGCCAGTTGCCAGTTGGCAGATGGCTTGCTTATTAGAGCCATTTAATAACATTCCATTTATTCTTATTATTATCATTATTACATACTATGATTATTTTCAATCACATACATTTATATGTATGTACATTTTTAGATGGCTGGCTGATGCGACTACTCAAGTGAAGGTTATGACATTCAAATTCAAATTCTATTTTCAATCAGCGTCGCATGGCGCAAACAGACTTGAAAGATGCCCCCGACAAAAGCGAAAATAACAAGAATAGCAACAACATAAATTCAACGATAACATATGGCATGGGGGACTCTGGCGACATCGACGATGACAACGACAACGACAACAACAACTACAACAACAACGATAACAAGAACGACAACAACAACAACAACCAACTCAATTATACAAATATTATACAAACATTAGAAATGCATCAAAAAATAACGAAGGATATTTGAGCACGAAACGAAATCAAGCAAATGTGGGATATGGAAGTGGAAATGGAAATGGAATTGAGGCCTTGTACGATGTACGATGATTACTTCACACAGTTAACACAACAACTAATCGATAACACTGCGCAATCAACTTTGCGCAAATACACATTGAAATAAGGAAAATAGTTACAATCTGTGCTATTCTTACTTTGGTTTTATCAATAATCAACATGTCTGTGCATATCTTATCTATGCATATGTATATGTATATATATTATAGATAACTATTTGAATGTGAAGTTTGTCAGCCGATGATTATCAAGCAAAACTTATCAATGAATTCTGAATTCTATGCAGATATAAAAAATAAGTAGCTACTTAAAATTATTATAACTAATTATTATTTAATATCCAGCAGAAATTTGATTCGAATTTCGATTGTTCTTTCGATCGATCGGTTTCAGACAACATATGATTTCAATGTTTGTGATCATATCACTTAATCGTAACTTGATTTATCATTTATCGATAAGCGGAACTTGTTGATCGCTGCATGTTGCATTTGTTGCTCATTTGCAGTTACACAAGCAAAAATTGTGCAATTGTTAAATTAATACTTGTAGAGCTTGTGTTAAACGATGTAAGCGGAATTTCAAGCGATAACTCAGCCACGGACATAATGCCGATGTGGATATCTGATGGGTCTACGTAACCTTCACTCAGTTCTGTGCTCTGTGCTCGGCTGATTAGCTGAATGGTTTGTTTTTTTCATTATTATTATTATTATTATTTTGGGGGGTGGGGGTGGGGGTGTAGGTTTGCGTTGTGAGGGGGGGGGGGGGGGGAGGGGTAATGGAGTGCTATCGCATCACGTGAATGAACTTGTTTGTTTACACACGACATCAGAGAAGCGAATAAAAACAAACACAAACAAATGCAAACAGCAAATTGCGAATGGCTAATTTTACTGTTGGGTGACTGTTTCCGTTTTCGTGTCTATGCCAAATTTTTTGCACACTCAACGCCAATCAATTTCGAGATAGCTTACGATTATTGTTTTTTGAGGGGACCCAATCATTTATATATATATATTTATTTTTTCGCAAGTGCCACTGTAGTTGGGTGTCAGTCGCGTGTCACAAGCAACATCACTTCCACAAGCACACACACACACACACACAGATAACAGCATTATTCAAGCAAAATGTTATGCATTATTCCAAACTTTCCTCCCCCCACCCCTCATTTTGACAACAGCACAGAATGTATACATAATATGCCAGAATTTATTTGACATTTACAAATCTGGCGTGTGAAAACAATTACAGGCCCTAAACTGTATTCGGTGGGTGACGGATGGGGGAGAATGCAACACTCGACTTGAATGCACACAAATTGTGCAACAATAAATATTTGGGAAACAAATTTAATTGTGCAATTATTTTAATTTTAAAATGGAAAACAAAAATGTCAGCGGTTTGAAACAGATTTTAACAACAGAATTACGCTATGTTAACATAACACACATGTTAATAAGTTATTTTAACATAACTAATTAGCTCCACAACAGCTAAGCGTGCTTGGTTAACTTAACATTGACTGGAATAAATATAATCTCTTATTGGAATCGAAAATACATTCTCTATTCATAATGTTTTGAAATATTAATTGTTATTAAAAGATTTCATAATAATTATATAGTGTACATTTTTAATTGTTAAGAACTGTCACGAGCCTTTAACGTTTATTAATGCTAGTATGATTAACAGCTGCGTCCTGTTAATTAACATGAATTTTATACTTAAGGTAATTCAAATTACTAAATCATTACAAAATGATACAAAAACATTGCATACTTTCTACAAAGCTTTGGAATATTATATACGAGTTGTGTGTGTGCCCAAGAATGTAATAAGAGGATTAGCCCTAAAGTGTTCAATGCTAAAATGGGAAAAAGCTAAATGTCAATTTGTTAACTCGTCGTTGCTGGAAATGAGCAAAAGCTGGGGATTCGTTTGATTTTTTTTTTTTTTTTCTATTTGTACGACGAATATGCGACACAAGAGAATGACGATATAAGCAAGTACGCATACATATACATATATATATACATAGAAAGAGAGAGAGAGAGAGATACAGAAACGGAGAGATAGCGAGTACGAGCGAGAGGGAACACGACAGCGGTCGAGCGAGAGAGAGAGAGAGAGAGTGAGCTTATGATGATATATGAATTCTCTCTTTTTGTTTTTGAATTTTTAGCATTTTAGCATTTTGAACTTGCACTTTGACGCTTGAGGATCATGAATTGTATACCAAATTCGGCAACGAAGAAATCACGCAATTTCAATTTGGATTTCTTGGGCTCCTCGCGCGGGTGATGCACCGTTATCTGATCGCCATCCGCCGATATCATTGTCTCGCTGGGCGGCGATATTGAATATTCCTGCAGCAGCATGCGTCGCTGCTGATCGGTGAGCTCATTTAACGGATCACTCGTACCCGATGCCGATGCTGATGCTGATGTGCCACCGCTGCTACCGCTGCTGCTGCTGGGAGTGGGGGGCGTACCGCCGCCCATTGAACAGGCAGCTGAAGTGGAGGCGGCACCGGCACCGGCGGCGGCCAATTGTTGAGAGATGAGCAGCTTCTGGGCATGCTCCTCGGCCTCTTTTTGTTTTTTAAAATCTTTCATGGCGCCACACAAACATAAACATATCCACATATACACACGGATATATATATACAAACATATATATATATATATATAGATCACATATATAGAGTTAAAGATTAAGATTACAACAATAGATATATAAACGTGAAACAAACATAAAAAGGGAAATATTGGGAGAATGGAAGAGTAGGGGGAGATTGGACTAAAGAGTGGCTATATCTGGTGACTGAGAGCTGCAGAGAGGGAACGAGAAAGAGACAGAGATGGAGGAGAGAGCGGTGTTCTCTTTGTCATACACACATACAGACACACATACACACCAGCAGCGAACTAGTAAATAACCCCACACCATCACAGAATGCATTCTGTAACACATTACAGAGCACTTCTACGTCTATGCAGAGTTGTCCGATAGAGCTTTCAAGTCAAGTTTCATACATTTGTATATTGAGTAAAGCTTTTTATATTTTGAATACATACATTTACATATTGGGGATGTAATTCAACTGCATATAATATATATATATATATATATATATATATCTTAGTCTATGGACTTCCGCATTACAAAGAAATGGTCAAAGTATAGATTACAAATCGAATTCGCAATGGGGTCTTTTCGCTGCTGGGTTTTTATCATTTTCTATTCCTTCTATTTTTTATATGTATTGATATATTTGCTATTCTCCTCTTTTCAAAATGGATAATTTTTCTGTTGTTGATCGAGTTTTTTGATGACATTGAATTAATGCATGAAATGAATGATTGAAAGCGCTGCATGCGATTGTAAAATAACCCTAAGGGGTTACACAGAATTGACTCCCCACAAATGCAATTATTATTTTATTATTATAATTTTTTTTGTTTTCTTGCAAATGGCAAAGACTAAAATTTAGATCTTGAAATTTAGATATGCAAACTCTAGTTTTTAGAAAGCCGCAACAAAGCATTTTATAATTGTACTTTCCGAATGATAAGGTTGAGCGGTTTACTAAAATTTTGGGACATTTTTGTAAGAGTAACTGTTATTCTTATGCAACAAACAAAATGGAAATGCATTTATTTTTAAAGATTTTCAGTTGCGCTCGCAAAACTAATCGAATTGAAGAGAAAATCAAACGATTGCCCGACGAGGCGAGAAAATGGAAATGGCTCAGGATGTGGGTGGAGCTAATGCTGATGATGATGATGATGATGGTGTAGGCAGCAGCAGCAGCTGCTTGAAAATTTAATTTCAATTTGCAATTTGAAAAATGAAATTTGGGACCGCAAAATTAATGACAATTCTCGTTACATGACCTAGCCCATGGGGGCTGACCTTGGCGTAGGGCGTGTCCGTCCTCGCACAACAACCAACAGCAACAACAACAACACTTTGTCAGCCATGAGTAATGTAATTTTTTTTGTGCTGCTCCCCGCTTCTTATTGCCATTAGGGGCTATCATTAGCTTAAGTTGGCCACGTCAGAGCGAGCCTGCCTCAGGGCGGAAATGGATGATTAAAAAAAAAACAACAACAAAAAAGAAATGCTTTAAATGGTGGCTAAATACAATTTTACAAGCAAACCAACGCCGTCAAATGGCCAACAGATCATTTTGTGTAGCGCCCCCTAGCGTACAAAATGGGCGCTTTACTAAGCGGCTTAAGGTGAAGGCTACAAGCCGACAAAAACAACAAACTACCATTAACACCCCCAGCGCTCTCTTCAAGCAAAAAACTGAACTATTAGAGGCTATGGCGTGTCAGCAAATATAATACAGTGAAAACTGGAGAATTAATACGAAAAATTATTACATTTAAAACAGAAACATACAAGTTTTAACCGGAAATTTCCCAAACGAAAATAAAAAAAAAATGATTTATTTGCTTGCGTATTATCATCGCTAAGAACCGCTAAAGGCATAATTTTGTTTGTGTATGTGTGTGTCTGTTAACAGCTGCATAGCATTGCGACTTTGTTATCACAGTGCTCAGTGACGAAAGGAGAGGAAGAAGAACAGGGACAGCGGGCACGTGACTCAAATGTTGGCAGCTTTAACCTGATTCATTTATGTGTGTGTGCTTATCAGCAAACGGTCGTGTCACTGCTAGCTTCTGATGACGTCATGCAACTAGGCGTCAAGATTTTGCAATAGACCTCCAACCAATTGGACATTAAATAGGACCAGAAGAACAATACCAAAATAAATAACGGCACACACATAACAGAGCGAGAATTTAGTCAACGATCATCATGTTAAGTTATTAGCGCAACGCTGTTATGTATAGTGATGCTGTTAAGTGTTAATGAGCCATGTTAAATATGGTGACAAAAAAAAAACCGCAAAGCATCAACAATAACAACAACAAAAAGGTTTGCTCGTTACATTTGAAAAGCAATGAAAATCAATTAAAATTAATTGATTCAAAAGTCAAATAAAAAAGGGGGAGGCCGCCTTGTGCTTATTGTTGTTGCTGTTTCTGTTGATGTTGTTGTTGTGTTTATTATTGTTGATTGTTGTAATTGGCTGCTTGTACATCAGTTGTTATTGTTGTTGTTACTGCTGCGCTTGTTGCTTGCAAATTAAACGAATACAATGTGCAGTAATTAGAAAATGCAATCGCCCCTCTCGCTCGCACTTGCACACACGCTCAGCCACCAGGCAGCAGGCAGAATTAGGTTATAAACGAAAAGTGGGTAAAATACGAGGAATTGTTAACATAATAAAGAAAGAGAGATAGAGAGATAACTGCTTTAGTCTAGTTGTATTTACGGTCTTTACTTACTTTCCAGCAGCCGCTGTATCAAACTGTCCACATTTAAATCAAAATCGCCCATTTTTGCGGTTCTTTTTCTTCTTGTTCGGTTACAGCTGCAGTCAGCTGAGAATTCCAATTGGAATTGTTCGCAGTTCGGCTATGGCTAAACTTTACAAAAATATACACAAGCACAAAATGTTATTTGTTATTGCTGCTGCTGTTGCCGTGTACTTAATTTTTGTGTGCCGCAAAAGGCAATTTCACTTTGTAACACTTTTGCTACGTTGCGTTGCGGCGTTTTACAGTTAGAAGTGCCGCTTGTATTGCTGCTGATGTTGTTGTTTCGCTGCCGAATTTCTAGGCTATTTTTGTGCAAATGGAACAATTTGCTGTTGTTTTGGTTGTCTCACTGGTTGCGATCGCACTAGCAAAAAAAAAATACGAAGCGTGGTATACGTTGTTTGAAGTGCGGACGCGATTCTTGTATTATGCCAAATTAAATTAGATTCCACGACACAGAAACTTTTGGGAGCGTTTACTTCAACTGGTGTGACTCCGCTTTAAAAACAAATAAAATAACCAAACATGGCGACAGACTCGCGTGAACTACAAGGTAAGTGTGACCGCATATATTAAGCGCTAAAAAATGCTGCATTTTGGTCTTGTAAAAAAATACGTGACTTTTAATTTTCGATTTCGATATAAATACCATTTTGAACATAGCATTATTGAAATTACTGCAATCTAACGTTTACATAATTAAGAAACTAATTAAATTAATTTAATAATTGCTTATTTATTTAGTTAACAAAATGTTCTTGATTTGAGATCATATTGCACGTAAGACTATCGATAGTAGGCATTAAATAGGCGATAGTGCAAAGCGCGCTTTTTAAATTGTACACCAGCTATAACGTCAACTTGAAAATAAAAACAAAAATCACAGGCTTAACTTTAAATTCAATGAGGATTACACCAATGTTCACCAATGTTCTAATTTTCTCGATTTTCCTGCGCTCCGATTACGAAACGATACTCAAACTATCGCTGTGTAGACTCGATGATTATTTTCTGCGTTCGCAGCCAACTTCAATCAGCTCAAGCATGCGCTGCCTGAGCTCTGTTTACTAACAAACCAGGTTTGGCGCTAAAAACGCAAAACAGCTGTTTATTTTTGTCAACGATGAATTACTTTCCAAATTATTATTCAATTGAAGACATATTCGTGACCCAGGAAAAGGTTGAGAGCAAGGTCAATACACGCCTACAACGCATGGGTATATCAGACAATTAAAAATTTTGTCGTCCCTTTGTCATATCTCACTTATAATTTTTCAGGCTTTCTGGATGCCGGCGCTGAAACTGAAGATTTGGAACCCGGTCGCACCATCAATCTGCCGCTGTGGTACATCAAGGAGCTGAAAGTGAATAATGCATATTTCACGATAGCCGTGCCCGACATCTACAAGAACGTGCACAAAGCCGTCTGCGAGGCAGAGACCACACACATCGAACTGGGACGGCTGCATCCGTTTTTCTACGAGTTCGGGCGTTACCTGACGCCGTACGATCGCAACCATGTCATTGGACGCATCATATTCGAGACGCTGCGCCAACGCGTCCGGCACCTGCTCGACATATCTAAGAACGACGCAGACAACAAGCCAGAGCACCGGCTAGACAACATTGAGGCCAAACTGCACGAAGCTGGTGTCCGCACCAATACCCTGGTAAATGTGTACCAAAAATTTGCATTATACTTCAAGTGCTCGCACTAATTGTTACATCGCTCTCATTTAGTACATCAACTGGCTCCAAATGAGCGGCAACAATATACGCATCTCGGAGCTGGTCGAGGAGCATCAGAAGAAGCGCAAACGTGCCGATCGCAGCGACGATGAAGGTGGCAGCGGTGGTGGTGCTTGTGGCAGTGGTGACATGGACATGCCCAGAGGCAAGAAACCTAGCTTGTAAAGACGATGAACGACACCATTTTGCCACTTGGAGACATTAAACAAAACTTTATTTTATGCTCACACTTACTCGTATTTCTAAAATAAATGTAAAACAATTTATTAAAAAAAAAAAAAAAAAAAAAAAACAAATTCGCAATATTGAAAGCAAAACAATATTCGGCTAGCCGAAAATCAAAAGATTTGACAGACTCATTATATGATATATTAAGCTCGAACTTAACTAAACTCTGTTAAAAATCGAATAGTTTTTTTTCTTCTTTTAGCACTTTTTTTGTTTTTGCTATTTCGAACTAATGGCTCATAAAAATATTTTCAAAGAATTTAAAAATATATATAAGTGCATATGTACAAAGTCTATTTAGAATTATATAATCGTTGATTTTGATTCAATGTCTCGAATTTTCTCATTTATCATTTATCATTTACAATTCAGTTTCGGGAATCCTGATATCGAACAGAACAGGAATACAAGCAATACAACCATATTAACATCCAAATTCGTATCAAACAAATTATTGTTTTCATAAGCATAAATCAATTTGTTAGTGTTTTTTTTTTTTTGTTTTTTGTTTTCGTTTTGATTTGTTGTAAATATGACGAGGGCTGCCCCCGATTTTCTCAGTGTCTCACAAAAAAATTACATACATTTAATACAATATATATATGGCTTGATTATAATATATTAATATATATATATATATATATCTTTGTATATATGTTTATATCTCCTCTTGTGTGTTGCAGCAACGTGGAACAATAAGCGCACCTCTCAAGGCAACATTTTTGAAGCATTTGTTGATTTATTTAGTTTTTAGTTTTTTTGTTTGTTTTTGTGTGTTTTTCTTCTATTCTTTTTTTTTTTTTGTTTTGCCGCATTGTTGGTTTTTCAATTTGACTACTTATCAAATACGTACGATAAATATATATTCTTGTATATCATTTATATAGTTAACTCATTTGTGCTCGTTTAAATTATCGCTTGGATTTCGAAGCTCAATTGGAATTCGAGGCAAAACCAAAATTATACATATATATATATAAATATGTATGTATATATATATAAAGAAAAACCCGACTATAAAATATTTAAAAATTACAGTTTTTGTGTGTGTTGTGGAAATGCGGAAGTACACTGAAAGCTATTTGATAGGTTTCCATTAATACAGGTCGACAAGCACAGGATCACTATGAAAGGATCTCGAGCATATATTATACATATATATAATATATATATATATATATAAATTATTTAAACAACTCTCGCGGCTTTTATTTTCATTATTCTCTGATCTCCGATTTCAATTTGTCTTATCACATTTTCGTATATGCCTTGCGGAGAAATTCTTTTAAATATTTTATATATTTCATCTGATTCCTACAGAGTATCTCACTTCTGGAGACATACGATAACAATGTGCCCAATCAAATCAAACTGCAAAGTTATGTAATTCTCGGAATGCCGAGATTTCTATAATTTCCAACAAAAAAAAAAAACATGCACTTTCCTCAGATCACTTTTAATTTTGACAGGACGTGGAATCCCTTTGTCAGACTTTCTACTACCAGGACACATAAGAAAGCGGGCACTATACATATTATATAATACATCGATATAGTGGCAATAACAAGGATTATATAGCGATAGCATTTTGTTCAATAGTCGAATACAACATTTACTCTTTGTTTTGCTTATAGTTTCGTTTTTCTTACAAATTAAGCAGTTTATTTTTGTTTTATTCGTATTTTGTTCTGTTCATGTCTTTTTTATTTAGTTTTCTTTTTTCCTTTTTTTGTGTGACTTTTAGTAAGTGTTTTTAAAAGTAAGAATATTATTAACTAAAACAATTGTTTGGCTGCGCCTGTCTGCCTGTTTGTTTGTTTGTTTGTTTGATTGTTATTTCTTGTATTTCTGTGGTTTGTGTTCTTAAATAGAAAAAGAGATAGATAGATACAGAGAGAGAGAGAGAGAGAGAGAGAGTTAGGCGCCTGCTCGTTCTCTGTGCTGGCAAATAACTTTGAAATGAGTTATAGTTGTTAAAATGTATAAACAATGGACATGTTCCTCAAAATAAAGATGAATAAAAAAAAAGGATGCGTATATATATATATATATATATATATAGAAACATATATGTATATATATAAAAATAGTCGTAAAAGCTATGCTAGAGGGCGGTCCGATTAGCCCGTCTCGTAAACTTTAACAAACGGTCGACAATTTGCACTAATTGATGCCATTTAGTGTGGCGGTGGGCGTGGCCGTAAGGGCATTCGGCACCATCTCATTACTGAGCGCAGATGGGCGCTTCCGTCGCTTCGGCAGAAACACCTAAAAAAGAAAACAAATAAATATCAAATCAAAATGAAAGAGAGCGAGAGAGGGAGAGAGAGAGAGAGAGAGAGCTAACATACCTTAAGTGCACCCAAGACCATCAGATAAAACCAGTAGAGTTGCGGCAAGAATAGAATGGCAATGCTGATGAGACAACCGCGTGGCAGATCGCTCATCGCCGACCACATGGATGCGGCATCAATGGCCAGGCTATAGCGCCACATAACATACGGCCACATGCAGACGCGACACACAAAGAATGTGGCAAGCATGAGCAGCCCATTGACAATGTATGTGCGCGAATCCTTCAGTTTCATGGTGCTCAAAATGCTGCGCATCGACACAAATGGCGTGGAGAACTCCATCATGAACATGTAGCTATAGATGCAATGACCACCGCCTCGTATATACTGGCATCAGAATTAGAAATTAAGCAATTAGAAATCAGTATATCTCAATAATTCAGAGCACTCACCGTGACCACGAGCAGTCCGAAGGTGCCAATGAATACGTGATGTATCATCATGACCGGATGGGTTAGGACATACTTTAGGAAATCCCAACGTCCGTCCTTGGGTATCTGGACACTGGCGCCATCATAGTCGCAAATCTCGTGTGGTGTGCTCGGCGTGCTGCCATTGTTGTTACCCGATGATCGATGACCGCCGGCCTTATCGTAGTAGCTTCTGGCATGTCCATTGCTAAATGGCTGCGACTTGGTCAAGCGGAGCAAGTGCAGCTTGTCGGCAATCTTCTGCGTGTGCACCTTGTACATCGACCAAATGTCATACATAAAGTAGGCGGTCCCAAACCAACCGTACGCCTCCATCAGAAAGTGTGAGGCATAAACAAACGATTTGCTGCATGTCGACTTGCACACGATGAGTCCAACCAGAAACGAGAAAGATGCCTGAATTGCCGATACGATTCTGAAATTCCAAAAAAAAAACAACAACAAATTACAATTTGTGTTTGTGCAACATTAAAAGCAACGCTACAGAGATTTGATATATTTATATTTATATTTATATTTATATTTATATTTATATATATATTTATATTTATATTTATATTTATATTTATATTTATATTTATATTTATATTTATATTTATATTTATATTTATATTTATATTTATATTTATATTTATATTTATATTTATATTTATATTTATATTTATATTTATATTTATATTTATATTTATTTTTATTTTTATATTTATATTTATATTTATATTTATATATATATTTATATTTATATTTATATTTATATTTATATTTATATTTATATTTATATTTATTTTTATTTTTATATTTATATTTATATTTATATTTATATTTATATTTATATTTATATTTATATTTATATTTATATTTATATTTATATTTATATTTATATTTATATTTATATTTATATTTATATTTATATTTATATTTATATTTATATTTATATTTATATTTATATTTATATTTATATTTATATTTATATTTATATTTATATTTATATTTATATTTATATTTATATTTATATTTATATTTATATTTATATTTATATTTATATTTATATTTATATTTATATTTATATTTATATTTATATTTATATTTATATTTATATTTATATTTATATTTATATTTATATTTATATTTATATTTATATTTATATTTATATTTATATTTATATTTATATTTATATTTATATTTATTTTTATTTTTATATTTATATTTATATTTATATTTATATTTATATTTATATTTATATTTATATTTATATTTATATTTATATTTATATTTATATTTATATTTATATTTATATTTATATTTATATTTATATTTATATTTATATTTATATTTATATTTATATTTATATTTATATTTATATTTATATTTATATTTATATTTATATTTATATTTATATTTATATTTATATTTATATTTATATTTATATTTATATTTATATTTATATTTATATTTATATTTATATTTATATTTATATTTATTTTTATTTTTATATTTATATTTATATTTATATTTATATTTATATTTATATTTATATTTATATTTATATTTATATTTATATTTATATTTATATTTATATTTATATTTATATTTATATTTATATTTATATTTATATTTATATTTATATTTATATTTATATTTATATTTATATTTATATTTATATTTATATTTATATTTATATTTATATTTATATTTATATTTATATTTATATTTATATTTATATTTATATTTATATTTATATTTATATTTATATTTATATTTATATTTATATTTATATTTATATTTATATTTATATTTATATTTATATTTATATTTATATTTATATTTATATTTATTTTTATTTTTATATTTATATTTATATTTATATTTATATTTATATTTATATTTATATTTATATTTATATTTATATTTATATTTATATTTATATTTATATTTATTTTTATTTTTATTTTTATATTTATATTTATATTTATATTTATATTTATATTTATATTTATATTTATATTTATATTTATATTTATTTTTATATTTATATTTATATTTATATTTATATTTATTTTTATTTTTATTTATATATATATATATTATATTGTCGAATATTTGAAACCCATGAAAACCAGGAAAAAAACCCAATCAAACAAAAAAATAATTAATTTAAATTAGCTGAGTTGTTAATTAGAGAAATCATTTTTTCATCAAATTGTTAATTGTGTGAAATTTGTGTACAATTGTAAATGAAGTATTACAATAATTAATAAATATTAATAATAAGCAATAATTAAAAATATTAACTTGTTGAACGCATAGCTTTTGACTTTAAAGTAATTTTTATTTTTTAAGAATTTACAGCTCCAAAATTGAGTTTATTGTACTTTCGGCATATTTCCAAAATTGGCAGTGAGTTCAAATCAAAACACGAGCGCCCCCAGCGTTGAGGGTTTTATACTATGCAATAGCCGGCAATCAGTTGCAACAGCAACAACAACAATAGCAACAACAGCAACAACAACAACAACAACAACAGCAATCGTAAAGAAAACATGAATTCAGCGACTGTGGAATTTGAGGATGCGGATGATCGAAATTGCCAGGAGCTGTTTGTGGCGAGGCGCATGGAAAACTATCCGCCAGGCAATGGCGTTGACAAGTCGACGCACAACATGTGGCACAAGGAGGTCTGCAGTTGTACAACGGTACAACGACGTGCACCGTCGGGTCAGCTGACGTTCGAGCGTTTGTTGTCCCATGAACGGAAAGAGGAACGATTGCTTGTGCCCGATCTGGCAACGGAATGGTTTCGCAAACAGAAGATCTTCATCGACAATGTGTCGCCGGAGGAGCACCAACACCTGCGGCAGCTGGCCAAGCGGCAAACGGCTGAGTGGCCAACACTAATCGCCGGTGCCTGCAATTGCCGCCGCTGTGGTTGCAGCCATGAGACCAACACCACCTTGCAGCATAGCGGACAATATTTAGATTATTGCCGGTTGCTGCGCAGGCGTCGCTTGTTGCTGCAGCGTCAGCGACGACAGCGGCGTCAGGGCGGCTACACCGAAGCAACAGGCAATGAGCAGGAAAAAGTGCAGAAGGAACAGCAGCAGCCGCAGCCGCAGCAACAACAGCAGCAGCAGCATCGCCAGTGCAGTCTCCAGTCCTGCGCCTGCATCTTCCAGGCGGACGGACAACCGATGGGCGAGGAGTGCCGCCTGGCGCTGAGTTGCCGGATGGAGCCGTCGGTGATGCGCCTGCGCAACAAATCCAATTTGCGCGGCACGCAACATCGACGACTCGATCCGGGACGCTATCGACGCATATCGGACGAGTTTTACCATCTGCTGAAGAGCTACGAAGATGGGATGAGTGAACGGTATCCGCTGTACGGCGCCCGCAGACGCTACAGCAGCAGCAGAAAGTCAAGCGTTAAGGTTGCGTGTGATGAGCTACAAAGGAAGAGGCAGCAGCGGGAGTCGGAGGAACAGCAGCTGGAGGAACAGGAGCTGGAGGAACAGCAGCTGGAGGAACTGCAGCTCGAGGAACAGCAGCTCGAGGAACCGGAGCTGGAGGAAAATCAGCTGGAGGAACAGCAGCGGGATGTTTGCGACTGTTCGTCGCTGAGCGTTGCTGTGAGCAACAGCTCCCAGTGTGACCGGATGGAGTGCGAGCGAAACAATTGTGAGCAAATCGTCCAGGCGGACGACTGCACCAGAGAGTGGTGTGATCAGAACGAATGCTTGGCGCAGGACGCTGATGATGCCAACTCTGCAAGGGATGCAAAGCAAAATACACCGTGCACAGATGGCACTTGTCCAAGCCGTGCAGCCGATTCCGGAACAGGAGCAAATGTGCAAATCGAAACCGGTCAACATGAGCCAGAGCCAGTGCCGGAAGTCCAGGCAGTCCAGGAAGTCAAGGAAGCCAAAGCTGTCGGCTTGTTGTCATTGGAGAAGCAGGCGCGAAGGGAACGTCGTGAAGCGCATGGGACGCTGAGTAAGCGAAAGGGTATTTTGGGCAGCATGGCGGGTCTGTGCAAGCGTGTCATGCAACCGGGACGTCATCTGCTCTACAGCTTGAACATGCCGCAGCGCAAGTCAACGTCAACATTGCATCAACGACAACAATCACCCAACCAGCAGCAGCAGAAAGTGGCGGAAGGCGTGTTCTTCTCGCAACAACCGAAACGCGGCAACTGGCAACGGGAAACGGAACGCGAACGGGAACCGAAACGGGAAACGGAACGGGAACGGGAGCAACACTGGCAGACTGCACCGGCCATTCGGTTCCACACAATGTGTTGCATGTGGCAAGCAACACAAGCAACGAAAAATAGCTCAGACAACATGCAGATGCAACCGGAGCAAACATGCTTGGAGAACTTGGAGCACAATGGAGATGCAGGCCGGTGCCAGGTGCACCAGGACCATCAGTGCAGCAGCAATCCGATCTCGATGGAGTCCATTGCCTCTGAGACGCAGCTGAAAGATGCAGGTGCATCGACGGAGGCAAACAAGACGGTGAGTCGAGCAGCTCCAGTTTGCCGCAAAGGCAAAATGAGACGAAGCTACGCACCCGGATCCGATTATGCCGAACTAATGCGTCTGGTAGCCCGCAAGCGGGCAAAGATGCGAAACTCCAAACGCAACATGGTCATCTTTGCCGACAAAGATGACAAACAGCCGTCCGCTGACCCAGCCACAGGTCGTAGCACGAGTCCAGTCCACAAAAGCAATGGAAACCCAGCATTCGATGAGGTCGATCGATTGGAGTTGCCGATGCAGAGATGCAGTCAGGATTCGGATGAAAGCACCGCTTCGGATTGTGAGCGCAACAACAACGAGTTTGGCTGCAGCAGGGAATCCTTCTATGATGGCTATGGCAGCTGCTGCAATCAGGATGACTGGGAGACGAATGGATCACGTAGCTGCGACACTGTGAGAAATCCAAACAGGTGGAACAGCGACGCATCCTGGCCGCAAGCAACAAGGATGCAACAGCGATCGACTCACCCTTCCAATTACCTGGACCAGATCAGCGCTAGCGATGCACAGCGTGGTTCCGAGCGGGAATGGCGTAATGTGAGGCATAGCGTGGATAGCATGAGTAGCAGACGTGACTTGCAGCGATATCCAAGCAATGACACCTCCTTGGATTCGGTGGAGCATGTAGCAAATATCACCTGTTTCACGACGCACCCGCCGTCGCCGTCAAAGTCACAGAGATCGGCCCGGACCAACATCATGCCAAAGATCTTTACGCGCAAGCCACCCATCAACGAGCAGCTTTTGAGGATGCGCGAGGCGACGGCGCCAAGGATCAAGATGAGGGTGCCACACGTGAAAATGCAGTGCATGCTGCGCACACGTCGCCCGCCGCCGCCCAGCACTCGAGTGCTGCATCCGGATCCGAGCCAGCAATGGCAATGCCAACCGATGATGATGCAGCCGGAACAGGAGCAGGATCAGGAACAGTTGGAGCCACAACAACGTTATGATCGACCTCTACAAATACACACGGATCCCTTGAGGCTACAGAGAAACAATCAAAAGAGATACAATTGGGAGAACGATAGCGATAACGATAGCGATAACGATAACGATAATTGTGTGTATGAAATCAGTAGAGGCCGCTCCCGTTCCGGCTGCGATATGCAGTTCCGAGACGATGAACAATGCCCGAGACCCGACGAGAATCCTTTGAGCAACTGCAGCCATTGCAATGGCAGCTCCATCAAAAAGAGCAGGTTGCACGCGAAGCGGTATGCCACGCCACACCCCTCAGCCTGCAGTCTGAGAGGCGGGGCCGAGCAACTAGCAGCGGAGCAACCAGTCGAGCACCGCCGAAGACGCTCACAGGCTAAAATTGCATCGACACGCAAATCCCTGGGCTACTGTGCTTTCCCAGCCGCTGGTGACGTGGCCGTACAGGCGAATTGGAGGGGCACCGGCGGCATGGCTGCCAAGTGTGGCAAGCAACAAGTTTCCGAGAATTTCTATAACGCCTTCAGTGAATCCTTTGGCTGTCCATCGAACAGGAGCAGGCGCCAACGTTCTGACAATTCCTATGAGTCCATCAAGCAGCCATCAAGTCCAACACAACCATGCTCCATACTGAAATCCACAGCAAAAACGCTGAAACACTGCAACGATGAGCGTCACGTGAACTTTGTGCCCCGGCAACAGTCACAGGTGTCCATCAATTGCTGTAATCCAAATCAATTGGGTTGCAGTCGTAACCGACCCGGACTGAGGCGACCCGTGCTCGGTCTCCAGTTCTCGGATCAGCAACATCGCGACGAGGGGCAGGCAGCGAGGCCAGGAGCAGGGAGAGGAGCAGCAGCAGCACGTCCCATGAGCCATCTGGGCAACAGGGAGAAGGTGCCGTCGCTCTTTGCGGTGCCCAGCACATCGAGCGGCGACGATGCCTTCCACAAGGTGTCGTACAACAAGGAGTTGGCAACGAACGATGTGCGTCTGTCGACACGGGCCAAAACGAAGCAGGAGCAACTGTTGGAGGAGAGTCGCTTGCCAATGAATTCTCAGCTATTCTCAAAGCGCAGCGATTTCCCAAACAAACGCATGGAAAGATCCGCAAATAACAGTGATCCTTATATGCCACCGCCGGTGACGCTCGTCTCCGAGCTGGATTTCAGGACACATTGCGAGCACACACGCAACCTGATGTGCGATGGGACGCGAGAAGTGGGCGGCTGCGGTGGCGTTGGCGGTGGCGGTTACACGACTACAACCAATGTGCCACTCATGCTAACCAAAATAATTGATAGGCGGCGGCACAAACCTGCCGCCAAATTGACACCAGCACTTGCAACACCAGCAACACCACCATCCATGGCAAAATGCAACAGTTGCAGGTACAAGAAGGAGGAGGAGGAGGAGGAGGCAGAGGCATATCCCTGCTATCCACACAATGTGTTGCATGGCGAAAACTATTATCCGAGGCGCACCTGCTGTCTGCGCCGTCTGCCCGCGGAGCCGCTGGTCATCGAAGCCACCCACAAAGGACTGCGGGAGCAACAAATGCGACAAAAGTGTCTTTCTGTCCTTTTCTATGGGCGCAAATACTGAGTTCCCGAAGAAAAACAAAATACATTTCCCAATCAACTGTTTTTGTTAATTATTTGTCCTCTTTTTGTAATGCCCTAGGAAATTTTATAAATTGAATTCCAATCTGGATTTCCATATCAAATTTAAGCGATTGAAATAAACACTTGAAACGTGGTCAACAAAGGGGCACAACTGCAACCCAATTGCTTGTTGCACTTGGAATGCACAATTCCAGTTTCTAAATATATCTTAAACATTTCCAAATTATCGATAATAAAGCAACAAACAAAAAAACAAGAGAGAACGTTGCGTAACCGACAGCGAAATACTCTGATACAATAATTTGTGTGCAGCCAAGAATTACTGTCCAAGTTTGCCTTTCAGATTGAGGTAGATATAAGATGGTAACACTTCGTCGAAATTTAACAACTGTATCTCTGAAATTACGGAAGATATGAGCTATTCGAGAATTTGGGGGCGGGAGTGGGTGTGGTTGAAAAAATTAAAGAGAAGATTCCTAATAATCTTCCTTCCAAGTTTGGCAACTGTAGCTCTTAAATTACGGATGATATGGACTCCTCGGAAGGCGGTAGTGGGCGTGGTTAAAAGAAATTCTTTGAGTTGGGTCTTAGTAATATACCAATTAAGTTTGGTTACTTAAGCTCTTAAATTGTGCGAGATATAGCCATTTAAAAGATTTAGGGGCTGGGGCATCGGAGGTGGGTGTGGCATATGCCGATCTTTAACATCGTCAACAATCTACCAACCAAAATTGTTGCTTGTAGCCATAAAATTGTGGGAGATATGTGACTTTATCGATTTGCGAATATCGATTTTATAGCTCCCTAGTGGACGTATGACTCCTTGACACTTTAACTTTTGAGGGTACTTTTAAGTATATGTTCCCAGTTTCAAGTCTCCATCTCTAAGGGTGTCGAAAAGACGGACGGACGGACAGACAGCATGACGGACATTGCACAAACCCAATACACTATTTTACCTTCTGTATCATAGTATATATAAATTCTAGAAAAATATACTCTGATATTAAGAAAAGAAAAACCGCAGTTTTTAGAAATATACTTTTTGAAATAAATGATTTTATGGCGGTGGTTGCTTTGTGCAACAACAAAAATGAGAAATGTACAATTTTGTGTGGCGGATGTTGCAGCTGCAGCCCGGATTTGGCCACATCTCGCTGGATGCTCAAGATTTGTGATTGCAGAACTGTCGAATCACTGCCGCCGAGTTAGCCGCACTCACGATACGAACCCGATTTTGTTGGGTGCGATCCCGTCGTCTGCGATGGCGTCCAATCGCATGTTTATCGACGGTGGTCACCTTGTTGTAGAGATTGCAGAGGTCGCTGCACTGGGCGGATGTGTAGAGCCGTTGGCTGAGCGCCTCCTGGTTGCGCAGACTGCACGCCAGCTGCCTCAATCCGATGCCTTTCAGCGTGCCAAGCAACGCCTCCAATTGGACGGCACTGTTGGCATTTGCATTCAGTTGTTGGAGCATTCGGAATAGATATTTATGCTGATCCTTGGTTAGCACCGATGCTAGAAATATCATGCGAACTATCTTCAATATGTTGTCCTTGTCGAGGGGATCAATTGGCAGACCGCAACGATCGTACATGCTGTCATAGATCTCCAAGTCGTTGAGCTCCGTGTAGGGTGCCTTCACGTGCTTCATCACAGACCAGACCCGATCCCGGGCATATCGCTTGAGGGGATGCTGATGTTTTTGATAGGTGAGCTTGAACAGGATCGACAGCATATGTTGCACGGAGCATTTGAATAGACAACTCAATGCCTCAACGATGTGACGATTGCGACGACAGATGCGCTCGACGCATTTGGAATGTGGCATCCCCACATCATAGTGGCAACTGACCATCCGGGCGACACCGATGGGGCAGCGCTGGAACCAACGATACTCATCCACGCTGCGCAGCCGCTCCAGCTGCGGCTCCAGCTGCGGCTTACATTGGCAGCAGTGCATCATTTGGCTGCAGCAGCCGTTGTACATTTTTCAAATAATTTTGTTGCCTTTTTTTTTTGCTTTTCCAAAACACAAAAATTTTCAATAAATTAGCCGACTTTTGTTTGAGTTGCTTTCGCTGACAATCTAATCTTTGACATAATCAATAATAACAATAATCGTAGAATTCAATATTCATTTATTCTCGGACTCGATTTTATACAATATTAATAATAAAAAAAAAAAACACGCTCCAGCTTTGGTAATCTGTGGGTTCAACGGGGTCAAAATTTATGAAATAGAACAAAATCCGAACTGTTGAAACTAGCGACACTCCAGAATTATAAAGATCAATTCCTCTGATATCGCAGTAGACCTTGAACACAATTGAAAACAACATTTCCGATTCTACAGTTCTGGCCATATGTAAGTAATCAAAATAACAAAAGAGAAAAAAAAAACTTTTCTTTTTATTTCCCAAAAAATTCTACGAAAAAATAAAAACACCCATTTGGAAAATTTTTACATCTGCAAATAGCGGAATGTCTTTGGATAAATCAAAATTCTTTCCCGGCGGTCGTTGCGTGGAGACGAATGCGCGGGGTGCCGGCGGCGAAGATGTGTTTGCACGTTGGGGCGCCACCACAATGCGCAACCAGCCAACAAACGTGGCCAAACGACGCATGCAACAGCCCAGGAAAGTCACAAAAATGCCAACTGGCTTGGACGAGCTGACAAGGACGATAGCGAGTGGCAACAAACGGGCTGCACACAGAACAGAAGCAACAACAATTGCAACAGCAGCAGCGGCAGCAGCAAAAAGGATAACAAGAAAAGTCGATGCAATGGCGAGCAATCAACGCAATCGTTGCCACAATCCCGATGTAGCAATTGGAGCAAAGTACAACAGTAGCAACAACAACAGCAGCAGCAACAGCAGCAGCAGGAAACGCATTCGAGGAGGACGCAACGAGGAAGCGATGCCAACAAAATGGTTGCTGTTGCCACAGCGCAACTTTAGGCAATCGAGCGAATCCTCGACCTCCTGGACACATCTCAACACAAAAAGCAGCTCCACCCAACAGCAACAGCAGCAGCAGCAGCAGCAACAGTTGCCGTCCGTTGACAACAGTGAAATTGACCCCAACATCAGCAATGAAACAACAATTGGCATCAGCGACAGCAGCAGTGGCAATTGGTCAAAAAGCCAGCCATATGATACGCCACTTGTTGTTGGTGGCGTCAACAAGATTCTAAAGCTGACATCAACAGTTATTCAAATAGTGTCCGATGCAACGCCAGCAACGAAAACAACATCGCCAGCAACAGTTGCTGTAAGGAGACAAACAAAGACGCAGCAACAGCAACAGCAGCAGCAGCAATTGTTGCCCAAACGCTTGCCGGTCAAGCAGCAATTCCAACAAAAGAAAGAAACACAGCAGCAACACCAAACGCAACAGCAACAACAACAGCAACAACAACAGCAACAACAGCAACAACAGCAACAACAGCAACCACAAAAAAAGAAAGCAACAACACAAGTTGTTGCTGCTGCTTCTGCGGCAACTGCTGTGATGCCAAAAATAATTCGCGTTGATCAACACAAGGTGCCAAAAACTGTGGAAGATGGCATCGATATAAGCTATCAGTATTTTGTGAATACGCCGATGGGGCGTGGCAGGAAACCACCAATTGTACGCTATTTGTATCGTCCGATGGTGCGTTGCTTAAATCCGGCAACAGTTGCCGCCACGGGAACAACGCGACATGGGCGTCGCAGCGGCAAGAAGGGGCATTCGGAGCAGGGCACAACAACAGAGGAGGGGGCGGAGCAACAGCAAAAGCAGCAACAGCAGCAGCAACAGCAGCAGCAACAGCAGCAACAGCAGCAACAACAGACGCCTGCCAGCAGCAGCAGTGATGCAGCAACGGATCCGCCGCCAATTGTTGTTGATGCCAAGTATTTGCCGTTTATTGAGCAGCTCAAGAATCATCCAATGCCACAGATGCAACAGCGTGGTAAGCGCAATGATGTTTCGCAATGGCAACAGTTGCAGCAACAACATCAACAGCTACAACAGCAGCAGCAGCAGCAGCAAATGCAAGTGTTGCAGGACCAACAGCAACTGATACAGCGACAACAACAGCTGATCGAGGCGCAACGTCAGCAACTGTTGCTGGCAGAGGAAGACAAACAGCAGCTTATTCCACGACCCTTCCTAATCGATTATAAGCCAACTGTGACACGATTGGACGCCGTGGGTGGCGCCAACATTTGCTTTCATGCACCAATACGTGTGAGCGCTGGTGTTGCAACCGCAGCAACAGCAACAGCAACAGTTGCTCCTAATGCAGCGGAATCCACAGAGTCGCCCCGGATTGCAGCCGTTACCTATGAGGATGTTGAGACAGGCGGCGGCGTCGTCGTCGTTAGCAACAGCCACAGCAAAAGCAAATGCAACAGCAACAGTTGCTGCCAGCGCCAGAGCAACAACAGCAAAAGTGTCTGGGATTTGGCGTCGTCGAACAAAAAGCGCAAGTGTAAATCTCAGGGCAGCAAGAAGAAGAGTCGCACATAAGCCTTGTTGCAATGTTGCAAATGTTAACGTCACCAATTGAACACAATTCATATTCGATTATATTCAAAAGTAAAGTTGAAATCACAAATTGGCCTTAATTAAATTAGAAAACCAAACAAACTGCGAATGTCTAACGACTATATATATATATATATACATGTATATATATATATATATATATTTAGTATATGATGACTTCATTTGCAATGATGAATTGGCTTGCCCGCGAGAAGGTCAGGGTCAAATCGAGGACAAGGACGCAACAAAGCGTCGACTTATGCGAGGGCAAAGCCAGGACTATTTCAGGACAATCCCCAACAAACGGGGGCGTGTTTTGGGGCGGGGTATTTTTGTGTTTCGCGAATATAACTAACGACCACCTGCAAAAAGAACGTCAACATACCCTGGACCTACACCAGAGTCAAATTTCCGTCATCCAAATTCCATTATAAATTTATACATGAAAATAATCGCTGCTGTTGAGTTTTATTCGGATCTCTCCTCTTTCGACCGATTGTTCCTATGGCAGCTACATAATATATATATATATAATAGTCTGATCTTAGGAAAATCTCCTTTCAAATGTGAAATATTGCATAACTTGGTTAAAAGAATAGGTTACTCAGAACAGAACTCATCTTTTGATCTATCGTTTCTGTGGCAGCTATATGGGAGCAAAAATTTGGCAGCTATATAGTATAGTGATCCGGTTCTATCGGTTTCGACCTATTTACTGCCTGGATGCACATTAAACCAAGATTAGCATTTGTTTTAAATTAAAATTCGTTGATAACAATTCACTTCTCGGTGGCTTTTTTTTACTAGAAGTGATTTAATCAAAAGATTAGCCGTAAAAGCAAAACAAAATAATCAATGGCTAGTTCGAAGTATACAAATTAGGAATTAATGATTATTCATTTCGTATATAATATATATATATAAAGCAAACAATGCAATTAATCTAATGGAAACTTTCGTTCCGCTCAATGCAGCATTTTTCTATTATATTTTATTGATTTCATTGCTAAATAATTCGACAATAAGTTAGATTTATCTGGTTTTTAAGTTAATATTAATTTGAACAAATTACAAATTGATAATAAGAGAAAAATGGTTTTGTGGAAATGTATATAACAGTCGGAATCCATCAAATACATAATCCGAATCGATCCTACCCTTCCGTCCGTTCATCTAGACTGATCTCCAAGACTATTTGAGCTGAATACTTAATTTGAACTTTAAATCATGTGTCTTTCATGTTATCGATAACTGTCATCGTATTGGCGATATTACGATACATCACTATTTCGAATAGCAATAATAACAGGGCTTTATGCCTTACTTTTATTATAAGAAGTCAGAGCACTTCCACACCTGCTTACATTGGGGTGTGCGAAACTTTTGAAAGTCAAATTTGGCAATAAAACTAGAATATATTTAATTGGGTATACTTAATATGATATATCGTATTCTCACTTGCTTAATAGAAACTAGGCAAATTACATATATTATATATATACATTTTTTTTTTTAATTTGCTTACAGCTACAACGTTACCTCACCTATCTCGGATTCCTATCATTTTGTTTTTGTCTGTGGCACTCCTTTTATTTTTTGGTTGCTTGGATTTAGAGTTTTACGCTTTAAGTTTGGTTGTGTGGAGAGCAAAAAACATGTCGTGCTAACTGTTCGTTTGTTCAACCTTGGAGGCTCCACTCGTTACCCCACCACTGGTTCAAAAGCCAAACCCATATCGAAATATACGCATTAGTCTCAATTGCGAACGCCCTTTGGACATTGTCGAATGTCGATTGTCCACTGTCCAAATGTCTGTTGTCCATTGTCGATGGTTGCTAATGAATGGCGCTAGGTGTCAATGTGGCAAGGCCAGTGTTGATATTTGGTTTGCGGATCGAAGAACGATTCACAAATCACAATTCACAATTTAATTTAACATATCTAACAATCAAAGGCAATTGTGCTAAATATTAATAGCAGTTACTAGACCACGCAAATAATCAAATGCACAAATATATATACATATAGAAGAAGCAATAGTAATAATAATAATAAAATGCCACAACTATGTCTAATTAAGATTTATGATCAAAGTCAAGGCTGGTCAAGGTGCGAGGTGCGAGGTGCAAGTTCCTCACTCACAAATTGCCATCATTCCCACAACGAGTCGTTAGTAAATGGAACTAGGCACACAACAGCATAAACACACACTCACACACACGCACACACACGCACACACAGTATACACTATGTGCTGTAACCAGGCAATTTAGTTAGATAAATAGGTTTTTTTTATCTTCACATTTTGTGTGGGTCTCTCAATTGTTTTAGCACAGTGTGTGCTGCTTATCTACAACGAAAAAGCCACACACACACATATATATATATATATATATATACATATACACTTCGATACACCTACGTTGAGGTCCATTGAAGCTAGGGTGGCGGGTGAGTAATGGGGTTAAGAGTGGGCTTCACTGTCTGCCACTTGACGCGCAAAAGGGCTTAATTATCATTGCAACCGATTACGGCGTGCGTCATTCAATTTTTCTATACTACATATCACCAATTTCGTATCGATTGAGCAAAATATATTTATATATACATATATATGTATATATATATATATATTTACACTCAATAATTACGATTATATTAAATAAATATTTAAATATATATATGTATATATATATATATATATTAAATAAATATATATAAATTTACACACTACGATATACCCTTAACACAGCTGTTAAATACGTTCTATTCTAATGATATCAATATGTGAATACTTTTTCGACTATTTACACAGACAGACGGACGGACTCCTGTTTAAGACTATCTTATGGGGTTGGAGATGCTTACATCTTTTACAAACATACATCTTTACCCATTTCTAATTGGCTAAAACTATTAAATGAATTTGCCTTGTTCTGAAATATGACAGTTCAGAAGCCTGCCTGTATAACAGTTGTTTACATTTTGTTTGCCTGTTAAAGCTGACATATAACAGCTGTAATTGGCTACAAAACAATCTTGATTAGACACCGTTGTGCAGTGCTCCTTCCAAAGGCGTCGGCAGGGTTCGAAACTGATTTAAATTCAATTCAAATTCGTTTACCACTTTTTAAAAACAAAAACAACAAAAAAAATAAATCAATGTACACCTTTGAGTGTCTCAGTTAACGATAGTGGCAAAGAGCTTGTCACATGATCTGGTGATTGTATAACACATTTTGTATAACACATTTACAGTGTTAGTCACTCGATTGCGCCCGCCAAGCACAGAGCATGTAACAATTAGATGTAGGGAAATTGTGGAGGTGGAAGCGGCAGATGCGGAATGGAGGATGCAAAGTGATTCCATTAAAAAACACGCTAAGCAATTCTACACACAGTTTTTATTAACACTCGACAAACTCGATGGACGTGGCTCGGTTCCGACAGTGCGGGGCAAACCCGAACCAGTTTCAACGAACGTCAATTGACAATTGCATTACGCGATTTCGATGGGGTCTATTGTTTCGTTTCTATACGAATTCTTTTTTTTTTTTTTCTTCTTTTTGCTTTTACACGGCAATTAGCTGAAGCACGTAACAAGGGAAGTTTGAAATAAATATATATATTTATATATATATATATATATCTATATGTGTGCACTAAACACAGATAATAACCAGATAGCTATTGAAACCCACAATTACCAAATGGGTACAGGGTATAAAATGTTAATTACATGAAAAAATGACTTGTGTATTTCTTCTATCTCTTTCTCTTTCTATCTCACTCTCTGTATCTGGCTCAGCTGCCGGGAATCCTTGACCTTGACCCACTGTTCAGCTGAACTCAAATGAGTGCATGAATGAATCACCGAGTGTGAAACGAGTGCATTGTCAATTATGATTGAGAGAGCAGCAGATTCAAGGCTGCCAACCAACGATATTTCAATGCCACTGGCCTCTGACCAAAGACCGAAACCCCATTAATATTATATTAAGGGTCAAGAGGCAATAGTATTATTCTTATTTATAGTATAAGTGTTAAATTATTATATTTAAGAAAAATAAAAAAGACATATAAATATAAAAATATATATACATATATATATACATATATAGGATAGGATAGTGACTCACTTGTTGGTTATTTCGAGGACATCGGATATCATGAGGCGATACTTGTATCGGAATTGCTGTCCCCGCTTCGTCTCCAGCAGATACTTGTTGCAGAAATCGGTGAGAGAGACAAAATAGATGAAGCCCAGTGAGGTGAGGAAGAGACCGCGCTGCAGCGTGATGCGATCGGTGGTGTTCGGTATTTGCCACAAACTGCCACAGGCTAAACTCATCGATCCAATTGAGCAGGCCAGCGAGAAGTAGCAACCACTGCTCATCTGCAGCGTGTTGCCCTCCTTAAGCGGAGTTGCTTCTGCTGCTGATGTTGCTGCCATTGCCTCTGGTGTTGTGGCTTCGGTTGCTGTCGGTGATTCTGTTGCATCCTTGCAGGCGCCATTGCCCACCAGCGGCTGACAATCGCCGTTCCGTCGATGGTGCATGGTCGATTCCTGGCGCTGCCTCTGCCTCTCCTGCTCTGCTATGGGGGAGGGGAAGTGGTTGTTGTTGTTATTGATGTTGTTGTTGTTGTTGTTGATGTTAATGTTGTTGTCCTTGTTCAGATGTTCACAACCTGTTGTTGCCTGGACGGTGTCGCTGCTGCTACTGCTGACGTCTTGGCTTTTATAGTGCGTTTGACCCTTGGAACATTTTTGCAACTGCTGTTAAGACGAATAATAAGAAATGTGCTGGTCAGCAATGATCGACTAGCTATTACCCTGTACATAGCCCCATATAAATATGTGCATTTGTAGTTAACATTTTGATTCTAAATATTAATATTAGTAGTAGTTAGTACAGCGAATAACAATAGAGAACGTTGCAGAATGTTGCGTAACCGACAGCGAAATACTCTGATACGATATTTGTGTGCAGCCAAGAAATACTGTCCCAGTTTGCCTAACCCTTCTTTGAAGTTTGGCAACTGTAGCTCTTAAATTAGGGAAGATACAAGCTTTTCGAGAATTTGGAGGCGGGAGTGGGAGTGGTTGTAAAACAAATATAGAGAAGGTTCCTAATAATCTTCCTTCCTAGTTTGATAACTGGAGCTCTTATATTGCGCGAGATATGGGCATTTATTGGTTTTTGGGAGCAGGAGTGGGCGTGTTCCAACATTTTTTTCGTGAGATATATGGTCTTATCTTATATGTTCTTATCGATTTACACCAACAGGTATATCGGTTTAGGTAGGCAGAGTGGGCGTGGCCATTCAATTTTGTATCGATCTCTTAGGGAGTTACCAGCAATATACTTTCAAAATTTGGTGACTCCAGCTTACAAATTATGGAAGATATACGCATTTCAGATTTCTAGGACCGAAGCTCCTGGGGGCGGCAATCACTCTATCTTTGAAATTGTGCGAGATATACGGATTTATCGATTTACACTTTTCGAACTATCGGCATTGTCGATTATGGGCGCAGGTGTGGGCGTGGGAACATAAATTTGTTATCGGTTCTTAAAGGCGACTATCAGTAATATACCTACAAAAAAAAAACTGCGGAAGATACAGCCATTTAAAAGTTTTAGGGGCGGGGAGCTGGGGCGTCGGAGGTGGGAGTCACATATGCCGATCTTTAAAGGACATCGTCAACAACATACCAACTAAAATTGTTGCTTGTAGCCATAAAATTGTGGGAGATATGTGACTTTATCGATTTGCGAATATCGATTTTCTAGCTCCCTAGTGACTGTAGGACTCCAACCTTGACACTTTAACTTTTGAGGGTACTTTCAAATACATGGTTCAAGTTTCAAGTCTCTATCTCTAAGGGTGTCGAAAAAAGTTGCATTCATACAGATGGACAGAGGGACGGACGGACAGCATGACGGACATAAAACCAATATACTATTATACCGTCGGTATCATAGTATAACAATTTGAAGGCTGTAAGTAAGCTTAAAGTTGTCCAATTTGAAATGATCAAATTATTTAAATCACCCAATTATTCAACATAAAAAAAAAAAACGGATCCTCCATTTAATCGGTTTGTAACCACGGTAAATGCAATACTTTTTTTTAACTGCTTGCAGGGTGCAAAGCGCATGCTTATCGGCCAACGAGGCGGAACTCAATCAGTATTCTTATTATCACCCAATTATTATCAGTTGCGACCCTCGCTTTTTGATGTTGCTGCTGCTGCCGCTGCCGCTGCTGCTGCTGCTAGTGTTGCTGCTGTTGTTCCACATTCAATTTACACTTTTACACAAAATTAGTTTCGGACTTTGTGTGCCCATTAATTTCTGAGTGTCTCTCTGTATGTATGTATATGTCTATGTAAGCGTCTGTTATCTTATCTACACTTTTATGTTAATAAGTTTATTGCTTCTTGCCAGTTTATTGTTCGTCTTGTTGGACATTTTTATCCATTTGCTTGAAATCTTATCGTGGGCGCATGAAATGATGGGCGCGCGCATTCTGTCAACAAACTGTTAAGGCGCACTGTTGCGCTCATTTACTGTTATACCTACATATATGTATGTATGTGTGCTTGTATGTATGTTGGGCTCTCATGCAAAGTACAAAATTCAATTGCCAATTGAAATTCGCTTTTGTATGCAAATCTATATTGCTGCTGCCACTGTATTTATTTATCTACGAGTGTAGGGCGTTTTTCGTGTTTTCCAAAAGTGATGGTAAAGCTCTTGATAAAACTAAAAAAAACAAATAAAAAATAAACAAAAAATTTTATATTACAATTCTAATGATTAATTAACAGAATTGTTCTTTTTGTTATTGCCGCCGTTTTAAACTCGGTCTTTTTTTTTTGGCTTGTCTGACACGGGTCCATCTCTAATTGGACATGCGAGTGCGAGTGAGAGCGCAATGAAAACAAAAGTTCCTCTCACTCTCCCTCGCACGCCCATATACAAATAAGAAATGTTGAGAACTGTTATACATATATGTATATATCTATATACACAGTAAAACAATGTAGGTCAAGCACAGTGCATTGCCCAAATATACAATTGGCATACACACACACACACACACACATACACATGCAGATTGCATTGGGCGCCAATTGTTGGCTAACATTTTGTGTAACTTATTTAGGCATAAGTTGCGCGCGCGCACATGCAACAACAACAACAGCGAGAAGAACGACAACAACAAACATAAGTTAATAACAAGCAGCTGATCGGTGAGGCAATCAAAACACATTCGTTTACTTTATATTTATAAGTTTTGTGTCACTTTCATTGACGCCCACACACAAACACACGCTTATACACACACTACACACACATCGAGACACAGATGACGCGCGCGCAGTCAGCAGCCGTCGCAGCTGTTGCAGACGCATTTCACACGCATACGCAATGGCCAAAAAGATTCATTGATTATGCAATTCCAAGAATTGCACAGACAAACTGCTTAAAGCCAAGCTTTTTCGCATCAGAGCAAACACTAACGACAACAAGTGATCTAATCTTGCGCACTTTGTTACACACATACACACACACACACACTACAGTCATACACACACAACACACACACACATAGCGCGCGTTGTGTGTGGCTGCATTTGCCGGCAACGGCGTCACTTTGCATTTTGTGTTGTCATTTCACAATTGTATCGACAATTGCTAAACGATGACAGCCGCAATGGCTTAGTATGTGCCAAACACAACACTTTTATTTCATATGTTCAAAAATATTACAAAAAATATTAGAAAAAAAATAATACAAAAAAAACGCAAACAGCAGCGACTTTCAAACTGACCCACATAGATTGACCAATAACAGCAGAGTGGCAGCTGTAAGCAATGTTATGCAGCTGTTATGCTTAACCAGAGCATGTTATGCTTTACATTTATATGTTTACTTGCATATATCGATGTTTACATTATAATGGATGATTTGATTTCCGCAATACAGAAATATGTGTAATAAATATAATTAGATTTATATTGTTAAACTATAATATTCTAAAAAAGTAATGTGCTGCATAACCAATTTAAAAGTTATCAATTAATATCGATAGTTGTATTAATTGTATTAATTAACTTTAACCCACCGTGGCGCTATAAAAATAAATTTCATTAAATTAAAATATCTATTTGTATGACTTCACATCGAAATTTATTAACAAATTACAACTACAAATATAATTCGACTTATATGGTTATATTATATTGCTCTTAAAAAATAGTGTTTTGCAAGCAAATTTGAAAGTTTTCAATTAATATCGATAGTTGTATTCATTGAATTTTAACATAAAAAGAATTTTGGTAATGCTAAAGTTATTTCAGTATTTTTAGCTTACAGTTTTTTATACCAAGAACGCAATTTTTTTGTATGTAAACTGCAAGTATAATTAAAATGTTAAGTGAATTTTGCAATTCTTATCAGCTTCAAGCAAAAATATATGATATTCTTTTTCATATCTTAAGCCAAACGTAAAGTATATTTTCGTTTCAAATTACTGCTCTTAAAGATAAATCATTATTCTGATATTTAAAAAAGGTATCGATAAATAATACAAGTCTGATCGAACCTTAAAAGAAACTACAGGGAGACGGACATCAGACGGACGAAAAGTATTATAATGATAATAAATAAATTGAGCTCTAACCGTTTAATATACCAAAAAATGAAAAAAATTAAATGAATAATGTGGCAATACTACCAGATTTAAATCTCGAAATTTAGAGGAAATCAGTGAGGCCAGACTATGTGAGCGTAAAAATGCAAATAGAACTGAAAGCGGTAACATTTGTTTGCCACTAATATTTTATTTTTCAGTCGCTGCGGACGTGTGCGATTGTCGTGTGCGGTTTGGACAACAAGCAAAATGGCGAAAACTGTCGGTCGTGCGTGCGCGCAAATCGCAATTATATTAACTATATACGGATCAATACAAAATGTAAAATCAATATGTAAGTGTACCGACCGATTCACACTTCAACGCACCCACAAACACACTCACAAATTATCCAAACACTCATTTATGTACATATGATAGATCATCATTAAGAAACAGTTTTCATTATGATGATGATGTCGATGAAGACAAAACTCAAGCATTGGTGGGGGGAGGGGGGAGCCAGAGCGCGCTCTGCTGCCAGTTGGTACTTTTTTTATGGTGAAATTTTGCTGCCATGTTTTTTTTTCTTTTGTTTGTGTCTTTGTTGCTGTTAAAAATGAATTTGTGTTTTTATTGAAGTTGTTATTTTTGCTGCCTGGCAGTAAATGCGTTAATTGACAACAACAAAATATGTACGCGTGTACTTGTGTGTGTCTGTTTGTGTGTAGCGCAGCCGAATGTGAAAATAGGCAACAGCATAACTAAGAAACGAAACGTCCTTTCGTCTGTCTCCCTCTCGCTCTCACCTCTAATACAACACTGCCCACGTTTGCTTTATTTTTAAAATTTTTTGTTTTTTTTTTCTATGCGCTACGCTCATTTGCTCCATGCTCCACTTAACGTGCAACAATTTTCTAAGCCCTTGCCCCCGTCCTCCCCCATCTCCTCAGCCATCCCCATCTACTCCGCGCAATTGTAGAGCGACATCTCGTTCGTTGTTGCATATTTCAATTGAAATTTGTGGCGCATTTTGATTAAGGCGCAAAGAAAAATGCGAATTGTTTTTGTTTATGTTGTTGTCTTTGTTGTCACCACACGCCAGCCCCCTCCTCACGTTGATGAAATTGAAATGGATCAAAGAACCCAAAACAGGTGGCAACCTTGTCAACAGCTGCTTTTGTTGTTGTTGCCGTTAACCACTCCACTGTTAAATGTCGTCTTGCAAATTGTATTTCCATCTCTCTCCATATGTTTTCGCGCATTTTAGCATAATGTTGCTATTAGTGTTGTGTAATTAGCCAATAATGTGATGTGTCTTATCCACTATCTAACAGGTATGCAATGCAGTAAACTGGCTGCGGTTGTCTGGCCGGGTGCCAGTGTCGGCAGCTTCGTTGTCGTCGCACTTCATTTACTTGTTTCAGCTAACTGCACACGCACTACTGCAGTATATATATATATATATATATAAATACAAGTATACATATATATATATATATATTTATATGTGTGTGTTGTTGATTCAGCTGCGATTGGGCATTGCTTTGTTTACCCCAATCCACGTTATCAATTTCTTGCACTTTGTTTACCCCCACCCTTTGTATGTGTGTGCGCCCGTTTTTTTTTTTGTTGCTATTGTCAATTAACATTTTCTATAAATCAATTAAACTGTCCACTGCTTCTGCTACAGGTCAGTTTGCAGTCACTGTTAATCGATCGTTTGTATGAATGTATGTATGTATACATGTCTGTATATCGGTCCCTAGTGGCTAATGTCTACGGGGACCGACACCAAGTGGCACAACAGTTCAGAGCAAAGAGCGCTTATCAAGGGCGCTGCTTGCTGATTGTGTTGTTGAAGCAGTTTTTTTTTTTGTGGTGATAAACAGTTAGTTTGCAGTAGCAAAGAGCAAAATGAATGAAAGCAATTTGCGTGCTCATTAATTCGTACGCATATTAATAAGAATTATTCATGCTTTCAGTCTGATTGGCTTATTGACACCAAAGATTGATAATTTTTTTTGACTGCTTTTATTCACATTATTCATTTTAAGCATTATTTGCCTTATCCAGTTAAGCAAAATCGTATGCTCCTTGTGAAAATGCTAAGTCAATTTTTAACTAAAAAGCTTTCGTTGCATTTTATATTCGTATGTAGTTGTGAATAATTGTTTAAAAGAAAAACAAATACATACATATATACGAATAAATTAAAAATATAATACAAAAAATGTATGTATTTGAAAATGTTATTCACGAGACAAGACGTTTAAAATTGAGTTCTTAATGATACAAATAGAGAGGACTCTAAATTGATAACAAGCTTGAGTCTATTTTAATCATTACTGCGTACTCGAATAAAGAGAAAGTGGGAAGAGGTAACGAGACGGTCTACAGGGAACAAAAAGACTCATTTGTCTGCTGAGCGGAGGCGATTTTACAATTTTAGTGATAGCGCATAATAAAAAGCAGTCTATCAGTTTGTGGAGGTAATTGGCACCCTAGGAATGTGGAACTTAACTGCTTAAAGGTAGGCTTTGTATTCTGTTCGAAGTCGTTACTTATTTTCATCTAAACGATTGCGAAGAAGTACACAGAACAAATACCGTTACCTCGTTTACACGCACGGACACAGAGAGATGATAAAAGCACGGTTGTATGCAGAGCTTTTCTCAAGAAGCAATTATAACTGTGCATTCGTCGCCACACTGCTGACACAAACAAATACAAAATCAACTTTCGATCGATGCGCAATGTGCATATTGTGCAAATTATGCAATTGAGAATACGTTTGGCGATAAAGCACGAGCTGCCAATTGGATTGCATGTGCTCCAGCTAATTCTAATTGGGTGTCACGATTCTGCTAAAAAGCAAAAGAATAAAAATACTTTCATTCGTATTCATTTATCACATTTGCTCACTATTGAATTCAATATTCTATCGCAAGTATTGCAAAAAAAGTATTTTATTGATTTTTCAAAACTTTAAATCTTAATCAACCTAAATCCTTATTTTATTTTACTTTGTGTTTGGTTTTTACCCCTGTGTTGTTGTGGTTTATACTTGCACCGAAAATAGAGTATTGCATAGTCGGCAACATTATTTTCTAGTTCTGCTTGCGTTGACCAAAATAGTTGTGTGTGCCCATTGAATGTGTATGTATTGGTATTCGTATGGTTATCCCATTCACAAGCCACAGTGCATCGTTTGTCATGAACCTGCTATTACAAAATATATGTATGTATGTATATACCCCCCACTACCTCCCTCACACAAATACACACAAACACGCATAGACTGTTACAACAGGAAGCCTTGCCGTCAAAGTTAGCACATCATCAACATTAACATCAGTGACAAAATTCTCTCTCACCTCACTTCTTACTTCTCATTGCTTCTCACGATTTATATATAAGTATCTATCTCGCTCACACTGATTGTTAATCTCTCCCCTTCTTGCTCTTACCAGCAGTCACCGATACACTGTTAAATGTTGACTGCGTCATCGCCGCAGCCGTATGCGTTGCTGCGGCCAATGCATTTTGGGTTCTCTTTGCGCATTTCGTTTTGTCTCGTCTTGTCTTGTTTTGTTGGTTTGTTTGCTTCTGCTGCCACTATAGATTTGGCCCGATAAGCATGTCCGGCTAACGGCGCTAAAAGCCAAATAAAAAAGAAACAACGTCAACTGTACAATTGCTTTGTGGTTGACATTTGTGCAGGCAGCAGCAACAACAAAACTCTATTTCAAGTTAAAAAGTTTGTCGAAACCTGAACGATAAGCACAAGACAAAGAAGGAGGTACAGCAAAAGTCGAAGAAGAAGAAGCATTAATACTACGCAAATATTCTAGTTATCAGCTGTGCCTTTTTGTGCCTCACCTGAAGCTCTCCCTCTCTCTCTCTCCCTCCTTCTGTAACATGCTCTTTATCACAAACACTGAAATGAAAGAAAAACTAATTAGTAGGCAAAAGCTTTCAATTGCGACGATAAAGAAAAAAGAACAAGCAACAAAAACAAAAACAATTTTGCAGTCGCAATTCCTTGGAATCAGCCAAAGCTAAATTGAAAGAAGATGAAAAGGCAAATTGGGTCACGCTCACACTTCTTCTGCCTGAGCGTGTGTGTGTGTGTGTGTGTGTATGAGTGTGAGGACGTTAACTTAGCAGAAATGGAGCAACAAGAACAACAATGCCAACAGCAATAACTTTCAGTTTTCAATCAAATGCTGCATTAATTTAAGCCAATTATTTGCAATATCAGCAGCCACTGCTATCACAACGAGAACAACAACAACAACGATGGACGGGTTAGCCATTAACATAACAATTAACACCGGGTTCAATTGAATCAAACACCGCACAATTGCTAAGAGGCAACAACAGCAGCAGCAACAGCAAAAGCAATACGTGAAGAGCACTTGCTGCTGCTGCTGCTGCTTCGACTGTAAGTGCGAGTGAGATAGCGGCTGCACTTGTGTGACTCAGTGTGACCGCAGCCCAATAATTATGCAAGGCAATGGGAAACAGACATATGCAAATCAGATGACGTTGTTCCATCTTGTCTGTGTTGTGTGTGTGTGTGTGTGTCTGACTGAGTATTTTGCATGACTCTCGCTTTCCCTCTCACTCGCACTCTCACTCAGCATGCATTTTTGCGTCACTTTCTTAAACGCTGTGCAACAAATAATCGGTAATTAGTTAAAACGAGTAATAACCAAATGACTTAAGGGGAGGGAGGGGGGTTTGCTTTTTATTAATTTCATTCCAGTCAATCGGTGCTTGCCACCCGATCTAAAAATTCAGCATTTTATTACATTCACTTGCTAAGCTTAAATTGCGATGGAAAAAAGTGTTTTTGCAATCGAAATGTGAAACCTGCATTATTTGCATTCAACACATATTTTCCAGCTCAAGTATGTGTGTGTGTGTGTGTGTGTGTGTGTGTGTAGGCCTGCTCTATATTATTAGATCTTAAACGATATTGCATTTATTCCGTTATGTGCGCCCTGCTCTACTCTGCTCTCTGACCACATGCTATAATTCTATTGTAAAGCGGCGAGCAGCGAGCAGCAAAAACAATAAAACCGTGCGATTAATGGCGCAGTACCCTTTGATACGTATGCTTACGTGTAAGCATACATACACACAAACACACACACTCTCACTCACACTCACAATCACAGCATCCCATCAGCGAAATAGGCCGCATTACGAATTCCATTCATAATCTATACTTTGCGGGCGGCGATAAAGTAAGCACAGAATTCGTAAGCGGAATACTATTTGATTCCATGAAACAATATGAATTAAAGATGAATGAAAAGATGAATAAGTTTCGAAATACAGTTTGTCCACAAATTCATATTATTGACTTTTGATTATTTTCTTATTTTTCTACTATTAAATGGATATTTCTAAACTACTTAACATTAAAATTAATAATATTCATATATTATGTTTATTGTGAATTTTTAAAAACTAAAATTATCCAATTTTGTGGACTGTCCAGAAAGTGTTTTCACTATGGAGATTTCGTATGGGATTTTGTACATTTCAGCCACCAGATTGGGGAAAATTGCATATTATGAAGCATAGTGAAAGGAAATGTAAAAAATTTGGATCAGATCCATTAGAGGATAGCTTAAGGAATATATATATGTATATGTATATGTATTTATACTTAACTTTAAACGTTGTTGTTGTGTGTAAGTACATAACTTAATTTCTTTTACTTTAACCCTTGGGTGTGCTAAAGGTTAAATTGTGTCAATTTTTTTCTTCTCTTTATAGTTTTTATTTTTATTTATTTATTTATTTTATTTTTTCTATTGTTTGCGCAGTAATTTCAATTTGATAGATAGAATCTATTACGACGATATTTAAAAATTCGGTATGGGTAAGAAGATGTCGCAAATCTCTGCACGAGATGGCTAAGCAGCATGTTGTTAGGCTAAAATCGATGCCTGATCACCAAAATATTGGAGGCAACTGCAAGACAGATTAGTTAGCTAAGAAAGGTACTCCATTCCCCCCCCCCCCCCCCCCCCCCCCCCCCCCTTATTAGGTAGGTATGTGTATAACTCTGGCCACCTGTACGCTCAAAATGATGAAGAAGAAGTAGAATCTTCGGAACACTTAATTTGCTTCTGCCTGGCAGGAAGCGACTTGTCATCTTGAGTAGCCCCTTACCAAATCTATCAAAGCTAGCTAACAAGAGTGCCGGCGAAATTCAAGTTAGATCCCATATATATAACGATTAACAATACAATTGTATAAAAAAAAAAAAACAATTTTAAACATAAATATATTTTAAAAAAAAAAAAACCCACTTTGCGATTGCGATTTCCGTTTGTCGTAAGCGCAGTAATCAAAAGAGATAGTGAAACAGATCAGAAATCAATTCATATAAGGAACATTGAGATAATCCAGAAGTTGTCGCGAATGTGCTTCACTCAGAGAAGCTCCAGCTTGCAACAAAACTGATGCTGAGTGGATTACATTGTGTGCATACAGAATTCATACATTCAATAGTTCGCTACATATGTATACATATATATATATATATATATATATATATATGTGTGTGTGTGTGTGTGGTGTGCCTGTTTATATAAACATATCTTGTTACTCGAATTCTTTGGGTATGTTTGCAATGGTATTTAGTGGTCTGCGGCCAGTAGAGGTTGTTGTTGTCGGGGTAGATGCCACATGTAAATGCAAGTGAAACACACTTTGAAAATAGAAAATCGATATTGTGCACCTAGCGTCAAATAACAGTTAACGCGAGCATTTACAACGCCAGCAAAAAAATAGGCACAAAATGCGGTTAAAAGTGGGGTAGACCCAAAGGAAAATGAATTGAATAAAAAGTGCAGCAGAAAATTAAACAATTTATGCAACAAAACTGCAACTGCTGTTATAAAAAATATGTTTTTTGTTGTTGGTGTTTTTTAATGCATTTATGTATATATTTAATAAGAGTCACTGAGCTCTCATTAACTGCTGCGTGTAAACACTTTTCGTACATCACGAACACTTCAGACCTATATATAAATATATACATAAATATAATCTTAATCAACGCATTTTAAATACTTTATTTGATTTGACATCGAAGCACATTTTAACCTTGAATTGTTCTGGTTGACGCTAAACAAGTTTCCATACGCAAAGCAATAAAATCAAGAGATGAGACTTAGTTTTAATGCAAACCCACAAAAACACAACAAAAATCAGTTTAACCACAAATATAAGCTTTGTTGAGTTTCAGACAAACGATACCTAAAATGAAACAAACCACCGACTCTATAATTAAGCCAGGAACCCATTAAAAATGGTTAAACAAGAGTAGGGTATGATGAAGTTGTGCAAAGGTATGTAACAGGCAGAAGGGGTAGCATCTGTGAATTCATAAATCATATATATTTTATATTCTGCATCAGCAACAATAGCCGCCAAGTCGATATAGCCATGTTCGGCTATATGAAAAATCCGATCTCAGAGACAACACAAATCTAACTATCGATAGCTATCGATAATATATAGCCTTCTAATTGATTTATAATATACCCAGACATATTGAACTGAATTGTACAAATTTCATTTGACGCAGATTTTGTTAACTGTACAATATTTGCAAATTGTACAAACGAATTAACAATACAGGGTATTTTCTTGTCGAGTTGTGTTTCGAGCATTCTAACTTATTTATTTTGTCGTTTTGGTTTTTTTTTTTTTTTTTGTATAATGTGTCACATATGTGACACATGTTTATAGAGTAAGAAACTTTTGGCACATTTTATATTTTTTTTTTGTTACTTTTGTTGTAACAAAAAAATATGCGTTGTTTGTGTGTTTTCATTCAAGAAATCACCAGCTTGATAACAAATATGTTTCTATTTGCCATTGTGGCAAATACAAATCTTTATACAGCTGCGGTCAAAATAGAATTATAAACATTTTATTTGAACACAAGTTGCCAATACTGAAGATAAATAAACATTAAAAGATGGGATAGCTATAAGATTATCAACAAAATCAAATTAAAGTCTTCTAATTTAAAATAAAGCATTGAGACGTCAAAATGATAGTAGCTTTCTCTGGGGCTAAATAATATTTCTAAAAACTAGTTATGATTTGGATTTGGATATATTATATTTATCGATTGGAAATTGTTCGTTGGATTTACGTTAGAAAATATGTATAACTGAAGACTCCATTGTTCTTGAAAAAAATAAGAAAGTTTACTTAATTTGGTGTATAAAAAAAAAAACGACTAAAACGGAAGAACCTTGGAATCTTTCAAGTATCGCATGCCCCTAAAGTGAAAACCAACAGTTCTTTAAATTTGCGGCTTAACTTTTGTTTTGGCTTTCGTCTTATCGTTTTTATTATTAAAAAACAAAAATTAAAATTAAAATTGATTATCGCAATATATGTACTTTATATTGTTACTTATCTTGTGCGTGTTGTTTAATTGTAGCTCCAGAATTTTACAACTTCGTCGGAACTCAACTTACATATCCGGATCAGATTGTTAGACTGACGCCAGCGCAGTTGGTGGAGTCACGGCAGCGTCGTGCCGTTATACCAGCAGCTCCGGCGGAATCGACACCAATTGCTACCACCACTCAGGATGCAAAGAATCAATATCGGAGCGTTAACGCCAATGGTAATGTCAACATAAGCAGCAGCAGCAGCAGCAGCGGCGGTATCGTTTCACCCGCAGATGCTGCCATGGTGACAACCACCATGGATAGCAAGGCGTCTGTCACCGGCAGCGTCTCCTACAATGTTCACAATGTCGGCGTCAATGGCACCGGACAGCGCAAGGATCTGAGCAGTGGCAGCGATGGTGCGGCCAACAATAATAGCAACATCACCACTAGCATCAATGTTGCAACTGCTGGTGCTGGTGCTACTGGGCTGCCGACAGTTCCACTAAAGAAAACCCAACTGATGGCCTCCTTACAGCCATCGCAATATCCCAAGAAGGCCCCCTCATCCGTCCAGATGGCAACGGGAACAAGCACGGAGCGACAGATCATCGACGATGTCGATGTGGCTGACGATGTCATCAATGATCGGGCAAAGAATCAATCGCTCACCCGACGCGAAGATCACTTCGACTACTATCAGAGTGTCCTCTATGTGAACAACAACGAGTCGACGGCCCTGTGGAACCAAGTGCGTCTCATACCTGAAAACCAAATGCTATCCTCTGCACATCGTCGCGCCATGACCGTTGAGCTAAAATTCGATTTTCCCTTCTATGGGCAATATGTGCGCAACATAACCGTTGCCACCGGGGGCTTCCTCTTCACCGGCGTCTACGTCCATTCTTGGCTGGCGGCGACTCAATATATAGCGCCACTAATGGCCAATTTCGATACCAGCATGTCGAATGATTCCTTTGTGCGGCTGCAAGATAATGGTATGTCGCATATATATATATAAAATATATATCTATATATATATATATGTGTGTGTCAACTGATTTTAGTCTACAGATTGAAAATATAAGAAAACAAGAAAAAAATACTCTGATAACAATAAGTAATATAATCTGATAACAGGCGAAATTGCCGGAAATATTCGGTTTTATCGATTAACAATTTAAGAAATATCGCTATTGGCGATTACGGGAACAGAAATGGGCGTGCCCATTAATTTTCTTATCGATACTAAAGGGCAGCTCCCAGTAATATACCTTAACAATTTGATGGCTTAAGCTTATGGGCATTCGGAGGTATATATATAGGCATGGCACGGGCCGATCTTTGAAGGACACACTATAGTTTTAAAATTGTGGGAGTTATTTGGTTTTATAGATAAGCAATTATCGACTTTATTGATTTCGTAGCCTTCTAACTTCGGTATCAGAGTATAAAAAGAAATCTTACAAATATTTTATTATTATTATATTTTTATATTATTAAATGCCTCCAAAATACTGCAAGAATTGTTGCATGCATGGATTTAAGACAAAGCCAAAAAAACATATTTTATAAATTGCGTTGAATTATTTTATATTCATTAACTTTGTTTCGTTCTGTGATCCTGATCCATTCTACTGCACTCAGGCACTGCCTTCACAGTCGTCTGGGAGAACGTCACGTTGCAGGATAAGCCCGATTATGGCCAGTTCACATTCAGTGCCACGTTGCATCAAAATGGTGACATTGTGTTCGTCTACTATCAGCTGCCAACGGTGATCAGCAAAATACAGGACAATCAGCATCCTGTCAAAGTGGGACTATCCGATGCTTACATTGTAGACAAGATGCTTTTCTGTATGTATATTTTGTGTTTACTATTCGTATCTCTTTCACTGTCTATCTCTCTCTCTCTCTCTTTCTCTCTCTATCTGCCGCAGTTGCTCGCCGCAAGACGATCTATGAGTATCATCGGGTCACATTTGGCCAGAAGGAGATCACAAATGCCACGCTCATTAAATTGACAGCGCAGCCCACCTGCCTGCTCTACACTGACTGCGGGTCATGCCTTAATCACAATACAACATTTGAGGTGAATGCCCCTTCCCCATCCCAATTCCCTACCCCCACCCACTTACTCTTCCATTTTACCAGCTAATCTCTCTCATGTGCTCTCCATAGTGCGTCTGGTGCCCCACGCTTAATCGCTGCTCCACCCATAATGGCAATGATCGCGGCAAGCAGGAATGGCAGCAGAAGGGTATGTAAAACACTCACCACATGCAACATGTTGCAATATTATTGATGTGATTATTATATTAAAGTAAAAGAAATTGTAAGAATTTTATTGATTCTTTTTATTGCCCTTGCTCTGAAAATAATTTGTAAATTCAAACTTGTCATCTCCTCACTGTTATCGTTATCGATATCGATAATGTGTTGATTATGTATAATGATTAATCTAAATATAGTAATTTCGATTCATTGAAATTGCAGCCTGCGATCGCTTGCTAATCAATAAGTTCCCTGAATGCCCGGCGCTGGGCCAGAAGGGCAACAATGCTGCACAGGAGAACAATAGCAACAACAACAACAACAATAACAGCACTGCCAACAATAATAGCAGCAGCAACAACAACAACAACAACGCTGGTGGCATAATCAACTCCTCATCGACGTCGGCGTCAAATAGCGTCAATGCGGCCACAGAGCCAACAGTGAGCAGCACGCGATCGTCGCAGGCAAACGGCGAACCGCAGAGCAGGGACAGCGTCAATCTGGAGAAGAGCGAGCATCTCGGCGCCGTGCTGCCGCCCGAGAATAAGAGTGTGGGCGTGGCATTTGGGTTTATGGTGCCCATTTGCCTGGTGTTCGCGGTGACACTCTGGCTCTTCTATGCGTACCGAAATCCACACACACGGAGCGGACAGCTCCTCATACAGGTGAGTCTATCGATCAGTCGATCAATCGATCAATCTATCTATCCAATTCCAAATCAAAGCTTAACTCAAATGTGTTTATTTACATGCAGTCCAAGCAATTGCATCAGGTTGGTGGTTAACAGTTGCACTTAACATTAACATTAACATTAACATTAACATACCTTCACGTGTGATCAGTTCTTTCTTTTTATTAATCACTATGTTATTTTCTCCTTGTTATACAGTTCCGTCCCAGTCAGTGGGCATGGCGACGCGGCGAGGCGCGCTACACGGCGGCCACGATACACATGTAACAGTAATGAGCAGTAGAGAAACCGTAAAGATGAGAGCGATATTGCCTGTTGTTGTCTTTGTCAGCCTGTTGCTGTTTGTTAACGAGTAGTGAGCAGCGCGCAGCGAGTAACGAGTCACGTGTGTCTCTGTCACGTGTGACGCAATATCTGAAGAAAAAACACGTTTTCCAACACACACTATTACACACCCCCTTGCCAAAATTACCCAAAAGCGTAGCAAAAAATTAGAATATCTGATAATTCAATAAATGGATATGTGCAGCTCAGCGTTTTTCATGGCAACTAAAGTTCAGATCATAACACAAGTGTAACAGCAGCAGCTGCGTCTGCCACAGTTTCGAAAAGCGTTGCATCTTAACGGCAAATTTAAAGACCATATCAAAAAGACACCCAAACAACAAAAAACACAAGAAAAAAACAACATAAAAAACAACAAAAAAAAAATCCACACGTGTGCTTTGTGTTCTTTCTAGGATGCTCTTGCAACAGATATGTCCACATCTTTTGTAAACATTTTAAAATCACGCTGAAGGGCCACTCGCATCAATTTTGGTATTTAATTTGCTCAGGCCCTGTTTCCTTTACACCCATCAAGCACACACACGCACACACACACATACACTCACACACACACACACAGATACGGGGCACAGTGCTTGCAATTTAGTAGTTCAATTGTAAAAACAATTTTTCTGATTGTGTTTTTATTTTTTTTTATTATTTAAATTTTCTTACGCGAATTATGTATGTATGTATTTTTTCTTTCTGTAACGAGGTTTGTAGTTTTAACAAAATATTTTTCTTCGTTTTTCTATTGGCAACTCGTTTAGTATAAAATTGCTATTTTATTCTATTGTATTCGCTTGGTATTTAAATGATTTTTTTTTTTTTTGTATTATATGGAGTACTACATACGGATGTTGTATATGCTGCACTTGAATCTGTTTATATGCAAGCATACATGCATATCAAAATGGATATATCCAAGACGACCTCTTCTTTTTGTTAGTATTTTTTTCTATTAATTAATATTATAAATATACGTATAAATAATTACATATATATAATTAATAAAAGAAATAAAACAGAAAACGTAAAGAAATGCGGTGTGCAAGTAAAAATGCTAAACTAAATACATAATTTAATAAGAGAACATGAAAAAACATGCAACTAAAGATCTGTAACAAAATATAAGAAAAAACAAACAAACAACTAAGGAAATTGTATAACAATGTATTTTGATAATGAAATTAAATTTGTATTTTAAGCTCTTATTATATATACAAGATAATTTAAATAAAAACAAAAAAACGTATAAAACAAAAAAAAAACAACTTTTGATTTTGAAATGCCCAACAGCTTTATGACCACTGCACAATAGCACCCACTGCTTGCTGTTAATGCTGGCGCCACCTGTCGTCGTTTCATATAATTTACAGTCATCAGATGAGACTGTTAACTTCACAGTGCTTCTAAAAGTGTAAAGTTATTTGTTACACTTAACATGATGGTCAACACTCCTTTAACACTTAAATCGCTATAAAATTAATTGAAATGCATTTTTCTTTAATTTTATTTTATTTTTTTGTATTTTGTTTCAGCTTTATTTTTGGACTACATTTGGTCAATACTTGAAATATATGTATTTGTTAATGTTGTAACTTGATTTGTATACTCGTTATTCTGCTACATTTACTTAAACATTTACAAGGTGGTTTTATCTATGTATGTATGTAATTATGTATGTATGTATGCAGCTTTTTAGGCTATGAGAAAAACCGTTGGATTTCGCTTAATTCACCAGTATAGAGGGATGCCATTTGTGGAAGGGGGGTTGTGGAGTGTTAGCAGCTGTAACAACTAGTGTTGGGTGTTTTCTGTTGCCTCGGTTTGGTTTGGTGGGTTCTTCTTGTGTTGGCGCCATCTACAATTTCTGCTGCGCCAGTTCCTCAATGGTGCGCGCATTTGTGAGCGTTACCCACAATGGCGACTGAATGCTGGACAGCGAAAGACTTTCCGCGGCATCCAATGACTGCGATTTCCGCATTGCTGTTGAGCCACTGGCGGCGCCGGCGCCACCACGGCGACGCTCACGTTTCGAGTCCCGTTTACCACCACCACCGAGGCCGAAAGCAATTGCTGCTTCGCTTGCCTGGCTGCTGCTGCCGCTGCTGCTGCTGCTGGCGGCGCGCAGTTCGAGGAGACGACTGCGACGCTTGGCCAAGGCAGCCGGATCATGCGATTCACGCACGCTGCCCGCCTTGCGCAGTGACGGCGACAACGTCGACATTGACGTCGACGGCGACGTGAGCGTAGAGCGTGTTGCAATCGTCGTCGTCGTCGTCGTTGGCTGCTGATGCTGCTGTTGTTGCTGCTGCTGTTTTTGATGTTGCAGCTGTTGTTTTGCTGCTAACTGTTAGCTCGATGAGAAGGACATCTTGTAGGAGGAGTTGGTGTCCATTGGCGATTCGGGATTTAGAATTTCGGTTTGGGTCTGCTCCACATCGCTGCAGCGCTCCTCCAGCACGGTGTCCAGCTCCAGCGAGGTGAAACCCTGACTTAGGCTTCGTTCAGGACGTAGACTGATAGCTCGCGACGATCGGTAATCTGCAGGCAGCCAAATAAAAACGACAACAACAACAACACCACCAACAACAACAACAAGGAAAGCAATTAAAATTTTGCTGCAAATTCAAAGTTTTAAGTTCAAAATAGTCAAATGCAAAATTAAAAACAAATTGAAGAAAAAAAAACGTGCGGCATGTGAAAAAATAGATGTGAATGTCAAAACGTGCAAGCGACACAACACCCTCTCCCCTCTCTCACACCACCACACACACACTTTGCTGCAAGGATGGCAATGTGACAATGCGCACAGTGGGTCAAAGACATGACAGACAAGAAAGAGTCTGTTTGCGACAGTAAAAAACCAGCCAAATTCAAAGCCAGCCTGTCCTAATTAGTGGCACACACACAGACACACTCCCACACACACACACACATACTTCCACACACACACACACACCACTGCACACAGTTTGCGTTTTACGGTGTGTGTGTTTTTTATGAGTTTGCGGTAAAGTTGATAATTCCTGCATAATTGTTTTCAAAACGTATGCAAAACCCTAAATTGGCAGGCCACAAAAAAAAGGGGCAACCAAAAAGTGTGTTTTGTGGTTGCCAACAACTCATTATCAAGACAGCTAATCCTACATTATCTACATTATCATTATCATCATCGACATCGTCTACCACCACCTATCAAAGTGGCAATAATCATTGATTTTAATATTCAGTGTGCAGTAATTTCAAATGCAAAACACGACTTGAAGATACCCTCTTTTTAATTGCTACATTTATTCAAACAATTTTTTTCGTATTAGCTTGGACTACAAGTGAAGAATAAAAAAACTAACGAAATCTTCAGATAGTTTTCAATATAAGTAAATGTCAAATATTTAAAGAAGAAGAAAAGCGATATGCCAGAGAAATGAATAGGATAGTGTATAATGTGCTATATAGAGATCGAGGAAAAACAATTTATATCTTCAAACTTTTTATTACTATTATAAGTTGTGGGTGGCCCCCATCTGGAGCTTATAAACTAACTCCCCCCCCATCAACTCCAGCAGGTCTTGCACGAATAATGCTAGGATCTTTGCTGGGCGGGTGGTTGTTGAGGGCTTCTATATTATTGTTAGTTTATATAGCACATGTATCCTTGGGAGATAATACACCTCACTTCGCAAGGGGAAGTGAGTTGAGGGATTCTTCCTCGTTTTTACAAAAAACCTGCGTAGTTCGCTACTATCGGTAACCCTAGTATCTATCCAGGTTAAACGACCTAGAGATTTAGACAGAGAGAATAAAAAAACGGACACCACTACTTAAGTCTACTACTGTACAATTTATATACAAGACTACTACTATATATACAAAGAACTATATACAAACACAAATCTATATACATACAAGTAACATCCAAGCCTGTCAATTACAGCGGGATTCGAACCCGCGGCTCATTTTTATGTAAGCGGAGCACACAATGTGCAAAGAGACTCAACTCTTACCACCAACGGAGCCGGCTAACTTCTGACTTAATTGACTCAGTTTGGATCAAATTATTTGCAAAAATATTATGTTGCCTTATACAGATATATATATATATATGTATATATCTCTTAGAATATCGCTACAAAAGTTTTTTTTGTTTTTAGAAATAATTTATAAATATACAAAATAAAATTTCTTATTTTATTTTTACAGAAATAAATTTCTTGATTTAAATAACTATATTTTTTATTTGTAATTTGCAATTTGCTCTCTCGACTGATATTTTACAGTTTAGCTGCTTTTCTCAAATTAAATTATCTTATAATTATCTTCAATAATAATAATAATAATTTTATTTTTACAGAAATAAATTTCTTGATTTAAATAACTATATTTTTTATTTGCAATTTGCAATTTGCTCTCTCGACTGATATTTTACAGTTTAGCTGCTTTTCTCAAATTAAATTATCTTATACTTATCTTCAATAATAATAATAATAATAATAATAATAATAATAAAAATATAAATATTTAGAAAAATAAATAAATAAATGCCTGCAGCGAGATTTGAACCCGCGACTGATTGATGTAAACGATGCAAAGACTCAACGTAATCCGCCAGATTTTGTGTTCATTTAAAAAAGAATCGATGCTTTTTTTTACGTAATCACTTCCATAGGGTTGACATTTTTACCATTTATTTATTTTTCTTTTAAACAAAAACAAAACGTTTATAAATTTTTGAAAATTTGCCTAAAAAGGAGAGTTGTTTTAATTTGTTTTTTTTTTTCTTTTTTAAAGAAATCCTCTTCCAATCCAAATCCAAGCAACAATCGGATTATTTTGCATTTAAAAACGCCCCACAGAAACCAGAAAATTGTTTGTTTACTTAAAATTAAATATTAAATTATATTTTTTCAATTTTAATTCACTTTTTGTTGTTTTCTTTGTCGACAACAAAAAAAAAAAAATAAATAAAAATTCACCTAAATACGTAATTTAAACTTTAACGTTCTGTGACTAAGTTGTACAGAATGTCTGCTGGGTGTTGCATGCAACCGCGCAGCGTGAGAATTGGTGATATTAGCCGTATTTATGGGATGCAGGGGATGCCATAAAATGTTGCTGGCTGTGCGTGCGTGCATGAGGCAAGTGTAAGTAGCGTGCAGCAATGTGAAAAGGACAAGTTTTTATTTTTCGTTGTTGTCGCTGTTGTTGCTGCTATTGTTGTTGTTGTTGTTGATGTTGTTGTTGTTGTTGTTGTTGTTGATGTTGTTGATGTTGTTCATATGCAAACGAGGGCAAGCGCCCAAAGGTATGCAATGCAAATGTGAATGCTGGCAGCTGCTCCTGTTGTGCTTGACACACTCAAAACGGCAGACGTGTGTGTGTGTGTGTGAACACTTGCTTTTATTGAGTGGCTGTCACAGTGTGTGTGCGTGTGTGTGTGTGTGTGTGTCGCAGCAGGCACTCGCCAGATTGACTCCTACTCCGATTCGCAAGTTGTTCTCGTTTCTTTTTTTTTTTGGCCAGGTATCATATCCGGCTTTGTCCAAGCGGGTATAATAGATTGTTGCAGCGTGCTCTCGTTTGCAAGTGTGCCAAGTTTGTTGCACTGCAATTTAAATATCCCTTTCATTCCCAGCCCTAAACACTTGGCCACAAAAAACCGGTTTCTCTGCTTCAAATAATTGCGGCCTTAAAGTCCGAAATTGCGGAAAATTGAGCATTTTTCTCGTTCCGTTCGCTTAGTGAGATTTTATGATGGGATTATTTTTTGGAATTTCTCTCAAGTAATTGAGAACGATAAATAATCCATTTTTTTTTTTATTATAGCAATCACGCTGTCAAACCGAAATTTAAAATGAAAATTCTGATATCGATTCTCGCACGTAAAGTATAAAAATTCAGGTATTTTTTCCCATTTTTGTACGAGGGGTATTCATAATTTCCAAATTTTGCACAGATTTATGCTTGCAAATTTAATTGTTAGTCTACCTCAAAATTGTGGCAAAACACATTTTAGGAATTCAAATTCTCGATTTTGGTGGCTTTGCAATTAGGGGTCGATTGCCAAACAGGTGGGAAAAAAAACAAAGGGGGCGTTGTGGCAAGCAATGGGGGCAGCAATGAGCCATCAGGTGTTTGAAGTGCAACCCTCAGCTTAAAATGCAATTTATGCAAGCAAAACAAAGGGGAAAAATTCAATTATATTTTCGAGGGGCGTTTGCTTTTGTAAAGGATGCAAAATATAAAAAGACTACTACGAGAAGGCAGACCCACAACAAGATTGACAAGATTGATATATGTATATAGAAAAATAGTGCTTAAGAAAGAGAGAGAGAGAGAGAGCGAGATATATATATATATATACTATATATATAAAAAGATCTAAATTGTGTGCGAAATGAATCTATATAAAAGTATGTTTACTGAAATTATTCGAGCTGCATTTGACTAATGTGAATGAATATAAATAAATGTTAATAGAAATTAAGAGGGAGTGGCAGTGGATGAAGGGCGATTAGGGAAAGTTAGATAGAGAAAAGTTAAGGAAAATAGTTCGAACACACACATTACAACACTCAAACTCACTAAGCCTATGAATTGGACTAAATCTGACCAGGCTGACAGCATGGTCCTGCATATCATAGTTGCGTCGCCTGTCCCGCTCCCGGGCCAGCTTGGCCCGCCTCCTCAAGCAGCAAATGACGATCAGCGCCAGGATGGGAAAGCCAAAGATGCACGATACGATCGGTATGACAATCGATTCGGGTGAAACTGCAAAGACAAAACAGATCATGTTCACAATTTGACACTACAAATCGATTGTTGTCCAACTATATATTTGAACAATATATTTAAATAATACAATTTCAAAAAATTTCAAATTGTTGCAAGTACACTCACAAAAAAAATCATTCTTTTGGTGCCAAAAGGTAACTCAGTATATTTTTAAAAACAAGGATTTTTCTTTCTCCTAATTTCGGGCAAAATTATTCAAAATAAAAAAAAATAAATGTCCAATTTTCATTTCAGTTTAACATTAGCTTTTTTGTTGATTATACTATTACTAAAGAATAGTATTTTAAGATCTTGCATACAAACAGGACCGCTAAACTCTAATACAAAAAAGTGTTTTTTTTTTTATAAGAAAATATCATTTCTACTTTTTAAAAATGCGTTACTTAATAATAGAAAAAAAACAAAATTTTTGTGATTGTTGCTTAAATTTTTCGAATTTTGTTTTCTTACATCTGGAAATTATTTCCAAACACAAGAAAGAATTTCTAGTCTACGATGATTTTCTAATATTCATGGTGAGTTTTGTATGCTGTATTGATGTTATTGAAAATTATGTTATTTAACATTCAATGCAATCGTGCATCGATACTTCTGTTAAGTTAAGTAGTTAATGGCTACCCATGCTGTAAAGTAACAGACAGAATGTAAATGTATCCCTACTCCAATTTCGCGAACATCTTTTGTGAGATTGCTTGTAATTCAGCTATATGTTATATTAGTTGGATTCTAATTACAATGTCGGAATACATCTTGGAATATAAACTGGCTGTTTTTTTTCCGATCTTGCTGTACAGTTACAATTGTGGCTTTTATTGCCATCGATTTTGCGTAAACTCATTGTACCTTTCTTGCCATTTGTAATGGATTCAGGGTATAACTAAAATACGTTCTGTAAGGTTATAAAAGTATGAGTCCCTTTGTGCATATTGTAATAAGCTGGGCCATAATTCTAAAAATGTAACTTCATATGTTCTTTATTTTTTAATACTTTATCCTTTTGCTGCCTAATTGCTGCTGTCAGACGTTAAATGCCAACCCGTCCACAAATTATTTATTCATGTGCTTACTTTACAACGAACACACACACACACACACATACACACAACACACACATACACACACTCAACACACACACACACACTTATACACCTGTATCCTTTGCCAAAACAAACAGAGCTGCTGTCAAAATGCGCTCCAAAAGTAGGTAACAAAATTGATCGTCTTTTTTTATGTTCTGCTCATAATTTGTGGCTCATCTTGGGGCGGGTTAATCATACCCATTGAAACCTATTAAAACTGGGTATAAAGGGTACATTGGTTCTGTGCAAATCTATGTAACTGGCGGAAGGAAGCATCTCCGACCCCATAAGGGTATACTTATTCTTGATGAGGATCTATAGCCGATTCGTTGTAGCTCTGTCTCAGGGAGTATTATAGCTTCGGATTTGAAATATAAGTTCTCGTATACCCCGCATAGGTCAAGTTTATTTCATTTGTCGAATTGCATTTTATTTTATTCCGATAGCAATTTGGAGGCAGCGACTTCTAATTAATATATAATTTAATTTAATTTTAATTTAGAAAATATTTAACAGATAGATTTAAGGAAAATCGTAGTCGAGTTCGGTCAACAACAAGAATTTTAACTTTTCATTTTGGGTTTTAAATGGGGCCTCCGAATGTAGGCAGCACTTATTTGCGCTGACAGTCCACGACGAGACTAGGAGTCGTGGTTTTTTATCTGGGCCAGAAGCCTTTTGACCAAATTACGACCGTTGGCATCATTTGCATTTACATACCTATCTCTGTCCTGTTTTCTGTCTCTGTCTCTGTTTCTGTTTCTTTTTCTTATTTTATTTTTTGTTTCCGTTTTTTTAATTTCATTTCCATCCGGTCGCGTGCAGCATTCAACCTTTTATCTTGATGATTAAGTGGTTTAGTGGTGCGGTGGCTGGCGTGGCTAGCGAGGCTGCTGGGCAGCTGCACCACCATCCACCATCCACCATCGCAACGAAACACAACCACACAACACCACTTAAGCCGTTGTTGACGTTATCGCTATTCTTGTTTCAATTTGTCTTTTGTTTATCTGAGGAGGCAACTTGGTGGATGCTCAAATATCAAAAGAAAAAAAAACCAAAAAAAAGAAGCCACAACAAAAGACAACAATTTGTTGCGATCCTCTGAGGCGAACATTTTTATTAAAGTCCTTAGTCGATAAGCCACAAAAAAACATTATATCTTGTAAGTAATAATATACACACACATAAATACATACATATATGCATATATGTATATGTATTAAATGTATATATGAACACATATATTTGAAGCCATTCAAATGCTATGAAAACATTTTTAGCGCACACTGTGCGAAATAAATTTGAAGAAAAAGGTTTTCAGCTACAACATTTTCACATCTGTTTTTGAAAGTGTACATGACAATTATTTGAAATATATTTTTGCTGATATATTTAGTTAATTTACCATATAAAAATAATTCACGCTTGACTTCTGTTTGTCTTCTTCTTTTTTTTGCGGAATCGTCAAAATATGTGAATTTTTAGAAAAGAATTTTCACACCTTTCTAAAATACTTTTGAAAATCTGCTCAGGAACTGACTGAATGTAAAATTTTAATTTCCTAATATTTTGCTCAAACTAATTTTCTCTCAGTGTATGCTGGCGTTGTGCTGCTACTGCTGCTGCTGCTGCTCCTGCTACTGTTCAAGCCGGGCACGCCCACAATCCAATCCAACTACAATCATGCCAAGGCGTCACACCTCCCATCCCCCCTCATTCCAACTTGCCCGCCCTTAATCTAAGCCACAAAAATCCATGGCCCAAAATGTTGTTGGCGTGTCCTAAATATAACTTGCCAAACAAGCACAGTACTTCGAGGAGGAACGAGGAAGGAGGAGGGTGTGGGGTTGAGCTTGCTAAAACGGATTTGCGAGCGCTAAGAAGGGCAGAGCACAAAATGATGGCTAGATGGATGGGATGGTCGGATGCACTAGCACTAGCTCCGAACTGTTGATGTCTCGCACTCAGTTTGATTTTATTGAATCCAATTAACGCCTTCAAAGTGACAGTTCAAATTTACACAAATTGAACTCTAATGGGGTGGCTGAGAGTACACACAAAGGGGCAGAAGCACCAGCAGTTGGAGTTGGAGCATTCGCCAAAGAATCCCCTCCCCGCCTGCGGACAGAGTCTGTAATTTTGGCTGAGTCATCAGGCGGCAGAGTTTGATGCTGGAAAAATTCAATAAATACAACAAAATTGATGCGTCTTCAGCGATGACTCCTGCTCGATGTCTGCAGGCACTCCCCATCTCAGTCTCAATCCCCATCCCCAACCAAAGGAAATTGAATGTTTGCATATTCGAAGTCAACCGTGGAATGCGCTACAACAACAACAGCTACCAAATTAATGTCAGCCACAAGCTAAAAGAAGGAATCAAGTGGAAAAAAAATATGAATATTTTTCGCATTCAGCTTTGAGATGAGAGATGAGCGCGTTTTGGGTTCACACAGGATGAGCTACTCGAATATAGAGAAAAACCGGGAAGAATGCATATTATAAGAATATAAATAATAATGTAAGAATACAGAAATAATAGCGACGAATAATTTTGAATAAATCAATAAGTTAAACAGGTGCTTATGTGGCTCCAGGTCAAGTATCCTTAAATAAAGTGTTACCATATTCATCTTTTATCTTGCCATATATTTTGTGTGCCATTCAATTGAATTCAAAAACTTTTATTATTTTATTTTTTACTTTTTATCATCCGATATATTTTGAATACAATTGAAATTCATCTTCAGAGCTGTACAAAAATAGCACAACAAATTATGTATTTTGAGATTTAAAAAATGTAAAAAGTACTTTAAAAGTTGCAAACCATAAATATTATCTATCTGAAATTTGTATATACATATTGCAGATAAAAAACAAATATACATAAATAATAATAGTTATTTGAGCTCAGTTCATGTATTAAAATAGCAGTGGCTCTTGTTGCTCAAGTAAATCATCGCCAGGCGCAGAGGTTGGTTGGGGTTCACTTGGCAAGGATGTTAAAGTAGTGAAATACTAAGATTTGTTTCCATGGCAAAGGCATGTCTTTTATATATGTTGTAAATACATACATATATGTATATATATATATATACAGTGGCTTGCAGCCCCAATCGCCCAGTGTCTTGCAACAATTTCAAGTGCCTGCCATAAACGCATTATTGAATATTTTTCAAAAATTCCAAAGACCCATGGCAGGTACATTTATTGACCACCAAAATGAATATATGACCCTAATAAACTGTGGTTTTTCCACCTGTTAGGTAGGGTTATGTAAGAAAGTACCTCTTTTTAGGTATGCACGTCATTTCGCCCAGTTACATTATGGACACCTGGGTGCCATAAAACCCAGATTTTTTCGACAGATTGAATATTTTCGGTTTTAATAGACCAATCCTCCATAGTCAGTTTAGTTTTTTCCTGCAATTCGGGTGCAACAAGCCAACAAGGACCATGGGCAAACTGACTACCATTGAGCAAAGGAAACTCATCCTGGAACACTTAAAAATCCGATATTCATATCGCCAAATAGCTAAAATGGTCAATCTAAACACCTGTATTCCACATCATTTGGAGTTTCGTCGACGAAAATTGGACAGAGACAGGCGGAAGTGCACCAAACTCGATTTTCACCGAGCAGGACGAGCCAAGGATCATCAAGATTTCAAGGGGAAATCTTAAGCTATCGGCTCAAAAACTGACTCAATAGGTGCAGGATGAAATAAGGAAAAAGTTCAGTATGGGAACTGTGTTCCAAGTTCTACGCAACCATGACTTTAAGGCCCAAGTACCACGGAAAGAGCAATTTATAAGCGCAAAAAATAGAGGGTATAGGATGACGTTCGTCAAAATCCACTTGGGCAAGGACTTGGAGTTCTGGATCACAGTCATATGTGAATATGAGTACAAATTCAAACATTGTTACCCGGACGAATGGAATTATGTGTGGCGACACTCCAATACTGAGCTAAATCCCAAACACATAAAGGCAACAGTGAAGCACTGCGGAGGAAGTATCCTGGTATGGGCATCTATCTCGGCAGCCGGTGTCGGAAATTTTGTGATTTTTGAAACAACAATGGACAAGAATGTGTTCTTTGATATACTAAAGGAAAATTTACTCTAAAGTGCTGAGAAGCTGGAAACCGACGTACTTTCCGGATCTACCAGGACAACGACCCCAAGCATAAGGCCGGAATAGTACAGTCTTGGCTTAGATTGAACTGCCCCCACGTGATGATTCCACCGGCCTAGTCTCCAGATTTCAATGTTATTGAAAATTTGTGGGCTCTGCTGGAAAATAACATCCAGAAACACAACATATCCTGCAAACAGGATCTCAAAAATGCCTTGCTGGAGGAGTGGAGGAGGATAAGTCCAGAAACTACTCGGAAGCTGGTATCTTCCATGAATAATAGATTAAGGGAAGTTGTTAAGGCTTAAGGATATCATACTAGGTATTAACATCCTTATTTAAGCTTTTATACGTCAAATATGTAACTTTTTTCAAGACTGGGCGAACTGAGCTGCATATGTATTTTGGCTTATGTTTTCAGTTTTTGACTAATTTTAATTAATTAATTAATATTTAAATAAAAACTAAAGTTTGTTTTTCAAATGTGATATAACATTAAACAAATTGGCATTTAAGCATTTTGAATTTGTTTCCTTGTTTAAACTTTATAGCACTTTCAATTTGTTGCTAGACACTGGGCGATTGGGGCTGCAAGCCACTGTATATATATACAGTGTCTCTCAACTGGTTTTGAACAGTGTCTAGAAAAAATTTCAATTGCCTGCCATAAACTAATTATTCATTATTTTTCAAAAATTCCAAAAACCCATGGCAGGTAGATATATTAACCACCAAAATGAATATATGACCCTAAAAAACTGGGATTTTCCCACCCGTTAGGTCGGGTTATGTAAAAAGTACCGCAATTTAAGGTCTTAGGCTTATTGAACAGTTACTTTATGGACACCTGAGTGCCATAAAACCCGGATTTTTTTACCTAAAATTGATTATTTTCGGTAAGAATAGACCAATCCTTCATAGTCAGTTTAGTTATATTCTGCATCTCGAGTGGAACAAGCCTACAAGGACAATGGGCAAACGGACTACCATTGAGCAAAGGAAACTCATCCTGGAACACTTAAAAATCGGATATTCATATTGCCAAATAGCTAAAATGGTCAATCTAAACACCTCAACTGTATTCCACATCATTTAGAGTTTCATCGACGAAAATTGGACAGAGGACAAGGGCGGAATTGCACCAAACCCGATTTTCACCGAGCAGGACGAGCTAAGGATCATCAAGATTTCAAGGGAAAATCTTAAGCTATCGGCTCAAAAACTGACTCAGTAGGTGCAGGATGAAATAAGGAAAAAGTTCAGTATGGGAACTGTGCTCCAAGTTCTGCGCAACCATGACTTTAAGGCCCAAGTACCACGGAAAGAGCAATTAATATAAGCAAAAAATACAGGGTATAGGATGACGTTCGCCAAAATCCACTTGGACAAGGATTTGGAGTTCTGGAACACAGTCATATTTGAATATGAGTACAAATTCAACATTTTTTGCCAGGTCGGATGGAATTATATGTGGCGACACTCCAATACTGAGCTGAGTCCAAAAACTTAAGGGCAATAGTCAAGCATGGCGGAGGAAGTGTCATGGTTTGGGCCTGTATCTCGGCAGCCGGTGGCGGAAATTTTGTGATTATTGAAACAACAATGGATAGGAATGTGTACTTCGTTATGCTAACGGAAAATTTACTCCAAAGTGCCGAGAAGCTGGAATCCCACGTAGTTTCTGGATCTACCAGGACAACGACCCCGAGCATAAGCCCGGAATAGTACAGTCCTGGCTTATCTGGAACTGCCCCCACGTGATGATTCCACCGGCCCAGTCTCCAGACTTAAATGTTATTGAGAATTTGTGGGCTCTGCTGGAAATTAACATCCGGAAGCACAACATATCCAGCAAACAGGATCTCCAAAATGCTCTGCTGGAGGAGTGGAGCAAGATCAGCCCAGAAACTACCCGGAAGCTGGTATCTTCCGTAAAAAATAGGTTACGCGCAGTTGTTAAGGCTAAAGGATATCATACTAAGTATTAACATCCTTATTTAAGCTCTTACACGCCAAATATGTAACTTTTTTTAAGACTGTTCAAAAAGCTTTAGACATGAATTTTGGTTATGTATCAGTTTTTGACTAATTTTAATTAATTAATTAATATTTTAATAAGAACTAAAGTTTCTTTTTGAAATGTGATATAACATTAAACAAATTGGCATTTAAACATTTTGAATTTGTTTCCTTGTTTAAACTTTATAGCACTTTAAATTTTTTGCTAGACACCGTTCAAAACCAGTTGAGAGACACTGTATATTCTTTTGAGAGTGTTGGCAAGTGCTAAATGAAAAGTCAATCAGCTGTCAATGCGGCTAATGGTGCGAGTATTTATCGGAGATGAGCTCGTGACCACGTCATGTTTTTGGGGCATCAGTTGTTGTCAGATGTTTGTGTCTGTCTTAGCGTGGAATGACTGTTGCATATTTGTTAGCAAGAGCAGCTCACAGTCCTTATTCAAAAGTTGATCAATATTTGCACGTGACATTTTACAAAAAAAAAAAAAAAAAAAAACAAAAAACCAAGGGAGACACTGTCCACAAAATACTTGATTACATTTCGTACAGCATTAACGTAAAACTTTTGATATAATCCCAAAAACGTGCTTAAGCTCTTTACGCATTTTGAATTTTGGATATAAAGTTTTGCGGGTACTTTAAGTCCCATAATCTAAATTGATTGCTTTTTCAAATAGGTATTTTTCCGTCGTATTTAAATTCTTTTAAATTAAATGTGGAGGCGAACCCAACTTGATGGCTCTTTAAAATATAAAATAATTACATTTATATATATATATATATATATATATATATATACATATATATGTGCTTAGTTGGGAAATTTTGTAAAATTTTCAAAATGTACCGTTGTCTAATTATGTGATGCGCTAAAGTTCATCAATTTGCTTTTCTGGCATATTTCCAAACAATTTTGCTCACAGAGTTACACAACTTTTAAACGGTTTTCGAACATCACACATGTATATATTATATATATTTATATATATATATATGTACAGGATATACTGAGAAAATATTTGTAGCCGCATGCTGTGAACTATCTTGCAAAATGACAAGCTGCTGAATTTAAGAAAATATTTCAACACATGCCTTCAAGACGAACAAATTTATTGCAGCAAATTTACGCTACATTTTTCGTTGTTTTATGTATGTTTTTGTATGCATGTATGTATTTATGTATGTATATGTATATGTATATGTATATGTATATGTATATGTATTTGTATATGTATATACATATTTTATTACAGCGTTGTATTCGCCGTTGTCGTTGTTGCTGTGGAAATGGGCAAGTTTGGTAGCGTTCTCGGAAAGTATTTTTATGTCGGGAGCCCCCCACACAACCCCTCAATGTGCTTGCCAGGGACAACTGTAGTACACTCTCTCAGTCAGTTTCACGAGGGCGTGTAGGGCAGGGCCCCGCCCACAATTTCCAACCACAGCCGGAGGCCATTGAAAGCGCTGACATTGACATTGTCGCTTGTCGATACTGATATAGCGAAGATAAGCAGCATGATAAGGATAAGAGATATTAGCGACGAAACCGACGACGACGTCGACGATGACGATGACGACTATCGGATTTGCCCTAATAAGGACAACTGAGTCAGCAGACGGGAACTAAAAACCGCATTTAGCAGGAGACAACAGCCAGCGGCATTTACAGCATTCACATTTGTGAACATCCTGCGAGTTTGTCTCCAAATTAAGCTACTGATGCCACTGATGCTGCCTAAAACAATCAACGGTTTGAGTCGCGTTAATAGTCGCCCAATCTCTGGAATTAATGCGGCTTAAACTTGCCTAATTGCTGCATTAGGCCCAAGGGTGGTAGGGTTCTTACTTCTTATTTCTGCCACTACCACACCCCTTCCCCACAAAAGTCAAGCGTATTTTGCAGTGATACAAGTAAAGTGAACATGCTTAAGACGAGAGTGCTTGACTTGAGGTTACCTTGTAGCCTAGAGTCTCTAGTCTACGAACACCCATTAGACAATAGTAAGGCAAAAAGGGGAAATTCATTTACTACAGCTGTTACTACTGCGCTACAAATGAACTTTAGTCCTGTATATCGCCGAGTCATCCCTCAATCCCTGCAGTTGAGAAGAGGAGCACCGATATCGATGCTCAAAATATTCCCACATTGACAATAACTTTGTTATACTCCTGTTAGGCATTTAATGATCGAAGGGTATATTAAAAAAGAAATAAAAAAATAAGCTGGCAAAACCCTTACTGCGAATCGTTTGGGGGTACGAGCGGTTCACTCGGCAATCGGACCTATTGCAGATAATGAGCTAATGGATGGCATCATGCAAATTAGACCCTAATTGGACCTGGCACGCGACTTCCTCCTCTCCCCATCAGCCCTGTCTGCCCTGTCTGTCTTGGTTAACTGGCTAACTAGCTGACTGGCTGACTGAGCTGAGTTGATTTGATTATTGACAGGCTTGGTTGGCGATGTGGCACCTAGTCCCACTGCCCGACATTAATCTGGCGAGCGTGCTAATCGACTAAGCGCCAGCCGAATACAAATTATGTATTTGGTCAAATATTTAAATGCTCATTGACTTTGGCCCAAGTCACGATTATGATTAACTGACACCAGCAAATTATTAGCGAAGGGCTTAAGAAATTAATGCCCATCCCAAGTACATCAAATTCTGGAGTGGAAATGAAGGTGAAGCTTGAAAGGCCAACAAATTACTTCTATCAGCAATTGGGGGTTAACGGGAAATTCAGCGTAGGAATATTTGGAAGCCCGAACCCACACAATATTCTAGTCCATAAGTAAGAGCCGGAATTCAAAGCGTTAAAACTAACTGAACTAAAAGTAGTATTGCATCTTAAATATGGGAAAGAAAGAGAGAGAGAGAGAAAGGGAGATAGGCTGTTTGCATTAGACTCACCCGTTGGATAGACAATGATGGTAGCCCGATTCTTGTTGCTGGCCGCAATGAAGGTGGCCATCGTCTGTGCTGGAAAGGTGGTGGCTGGTCCGCTGCTCGCGGTTGGCAGATGGGTAATGGCGCTGCTCAACACTGTGCTGGCAGCCGTTGTTGAGGACTGGATGAAACCGCTTAGATTAGATGAGGACGCGGACAGCGATGGGGACGAGGATGTGGCGCTAAATGCATTGTACACATCCTGAATTGCATTGCTATCGCTGCTGTTGGTGTTGGTGGTTAGGATGGTGCTATTGCTGCTGATGGAGCTGCTGCTGCTGTTGTTTGCAATGGATGGCATTTGCCTAATGCGCTGCCCACTGGTGACGTCAGCGGCAAGACCACCATGCAGCAGCAGTGTGGGCAACGTGGCATGCTGGGCGGCAATCGTGGCCAGTGTGCGGTTGAGCAGCGTTTTCATATTGCCGGTGGTTGCCTGCAACAGCTTGGACGTGAGATTTGTGGCCGTCCTGGGATTTGGCCTGTCCATTTGAATGGTCGACGTGGCTGCAGCTGCTTCTGCTGTTGCTGCTGTTGTTGTTGTTGTTGTTGCTGTTGCTGTTGCTGTTGGCCCGTTGGCCAGATTATTAATGATTGTTGCTGTTCTTGCGGTCATATTGTTTAATAATTTCGCAGCATAATCGTAAATTTCAATGAGCATTTGGTGGCACCACCAATTCCCTCCTTCAATTCCAGCGTTTTCAGCTGTCTGCAAGAGAAATGAGCAGACATTTCGGTGGTATAGGCTAGCTGGCTGTTAATTGCTTTGGTGAATCATTTGGTTGAGTTGGCTGGTTTCTGGGATTTTCGAAAATATTTCACTTGAATATTCAGTGTGCAGTGTTGTTAAGCGCCTAATGAAGCTCCATGAAGCGACATCGCTTAATTCCACTCCTCCCTCGCTCACTGTTGACAGACAATCTAATATGTGTGCGAATGAGTGTGTATGGGTGTGTGTGTGTGGGTGTGTGTGTGTTATACATGAAAATCGCTTTTTCTTGTTCTAATCCACGTGTCTAAACTAAGCCGACGCTTCATTTAATAGAATTTAAGTGTTGTTGAATAATGTTTGCATTTGACAATTTAAGTGGAGGCTCACAATTTCTGTATAGAATTAAGATTTCGTTTTACTTTTTGTCAGCTGCCTTGAATTTTGAATGGAGAGAGGAGAAGTAGAGAGTGAATGTAGTAGGTACTCGCATCAAGCTAATTTAGCCATTAAGAATACATTTTACAACACTTAAATAATGATATTTATGGTAGAGCTTTAAATTTAAATCTTGAAATCCATAAAAATAACTACCCAAGTGTTTGGATACTCACTTTATAATACTAAATGTGATACGTATGCAAAGCACATACACACACACACACACACACACACACACATTGTTGTTATATTGTAAACAGAAAATCCATTGAAAATTGCATTAGACTCTGAAGTTTCGCTCAATTGCTGAATTTGGATTGCAAACTGAAACTGCTTTTGGTATTTGGCAAACACATTGTGCAGCACAATCAAGCCGGAACACTAAAGTTCCTTGCCCCTTGAGCGCCTCTTCAGACCCCATCCAGTCGAGTGGGGCCAATCAAGCGAGCAATCGAAAGTGGTCCCTTTCCCTTCCTTCCTCCTTCCTTCTTCCTCCTACCTGCCCCCTGACCTCTGCCCGATGCCACGATCAACGTCAAGAGACACTAGATGCTGATGTTGATGCTAAAACTGAAGGACACTCCGGCGACAAAGCGACCATAAAAATATGTTAACTATGTGTGGCTATCCCAAAAACTAGCAGCAACTAGCTTCATTACCAGTAAAACGAATTCAATTCAATCGAATTGTAACGAAACGAACCAAAACGAAACCAAAGGAAATGAAACGAAACCATACGAATTGAATCGAGTCCTCTCGAATCGAAACGAAAGGAAAATAAAGGAAAGGAAAGGAAAGGAATCAAATTGAAATGGAAATCCAAACAATATAAGAAAAGCCCCGTCCAACAATACACTTCCATTTATAGTCATACACACACACACGCACACACACTCGGTATGTTACAGACACCACGGGGCACACACAATTAAATGGCCGGGCACGAAACATGGCTCTCTAATGGAGCGCTGCTTCCTTCAATATGGACAAGCACGGCCCGCAGCCGAATCAGCTGAGGAAATGAATGATTCGGGAAATGAGCAGATTTTGGGCATGGGTCTGGGTACGGTTACGGGTAGGGGTACGGGTACGGATAAGAGTACGAGTACAGTTCGCAAACTGAATTCTAATTTGTAACATTACAAACTAATGAGTTATGCGAATTATGCGTTTCAATTACGAATATCTATCTATATTCGAGAATTGAATTGATTTTGTGGTCTGCTCAATTTTGTTTTCTTAATTTGGAATCGAGATTCTCAGTTTTAATATTAATTTGCAATGCAAAACATTGCGTTAATTAAACAAACAAAAGAGCATGCAATCATTCCACAGTTGAGATCATCGGATCGGACAGCAATATATGTATGTACATATGTTCAGGAACAACACAAAGTCTGTAAAAGTGCGCATTTCTGAATTCAATTGTATCGAATTCCATTCATTATGCAACAGTCTCCAAATATTTCTCTCATTTTCTGTGCGCTCGTCTGATGTCATTAAAATGTTGAATTTTGAGACTGGCAGAAGGACAGGTGATTCATCCAAATGGAATTTAATTAAAATTTAATTAAATTCATAGTTAAGAATAATTTTTGGCACTCCTGCTTCAATCGAAACTAATTAAATAAATATTTATAGATATTTGTTGAGATACTTTTCATGGTTGTTAAGTAGTTCCATGTGAATTCCAAATTTAGTTTATTTTTTTTTTAATTTGTGGAATTACAATTTTTTTTTTTTTTTTAATCGAGATATGATCATATTTAGTTTATATTTGTTTTTATTTTGGTCTCATTAAGTTTAGATTGACAGTGGTTAGTTAATAACTGTAAACTAGTCAATAACTTGAAATTACCATTGACAAATACTTAAATATTCATAAATAATATTTTGGATTCTTAGCAATTTTATTTCACTTTATTGGATAAATATTTTGATTTAAGGTTGCAATATTTTTGGCTTGCTCTTTATTCTACCAGCCAAGTTGGGAGGTGACTACATTAATATATATAAATACATACATACATATGTGCAAACACAAGTACATACATATATTCTAATGTGGAACTAAGTCATAAATGTCAACCAAACTATTTTGTTTTGTCTTTTTTCAAAGTTCTAAGGACATAAATCGTACTGTAAACTAAAAATGTTGCTTTAAAAAACCGTTACATTTTTTGAAGCTTAGCGTTGGGTGGGAAGAGGTGGTGAATGGCGTGGGTGGTGGGCGGTGGGGTGGCGGTGTTGGTGGTATTTATTGTACGAACCGTCCTGTGGCCGCTATTCAGCTGCTAATTTGTGTCGCTGTTGCTCTGCTCTGCCTCCGTCTCTGCTCTCAATGTGTCATTTTCACATGTGCCACATAATAAAGCACCGTTTTTTTGTTGTTGTTGTTGTTGTATGGCAATTTCAAAAGAACAACAAAAAGAACAAACACACACAATGGCACTCAAAAAAATGTTGCATATGCTGTTGCCTGAGAGCGTCTGGTTGCATTCGCTTGAAACGCTGCTGTGGCCAATGGTATGTTTAACGGTTGTCACGTTTTACGTCTTTGGCCGCACGCTCAACAAACGTTCGTTACGTTACGCTACGTTACGCTGCGTTACGTTTCGCTGCTGGACTTTGGCAACTGCCGCGTCGCGTTCGCCGTCGCTTTGTGGGCCGCCGCTGCGCTGCCAGCGCGCTTTTATAGCCAGCGCCCTGCTTAAGGGAAATTCTCGTTTGCCATTTCCCAACAGCAAAGAGTCGAATTTCCCTTGGAGCACTGGAAAACGGCACGAGTTGTACATTTGTGGTACGTTTGCTCTTTGCCCTGGAATTCTGAATTCACTTCATGCATATCACTTTTGGTGGCATTGTCTCATTTCAAGCATAACTTAGCAACATTTGTGGCAACGTACATAAATTCAAGTATTCTTGTCCCGATCTGTCTTACGTGATACGTCATTGTCATTTTCACATTATTTATTTAATATTTGCAATTACATACGCAAAATACAGTGGCTCAAAGCTTGTTACGACCAATGTCAAGCCAAAAATGTAAAGTGTTATAAAGTTTAAACAAGGAAAAAACGCAAAATGTTTAAATGCCAATTTGTTTCATGTTATATCACGTTTGAATACTTAATATGATATCCTTTAGCCTTAACAACTTCCCTTAACCTATGATTCATGGAAGATACCAGCTTCCGGGTATTTTCTGATTTTGCTCCGCTGTGTACCAGAACTCCAAATCCTTGCTACTTCTGCGGGACTCGGGCATTCAAGTCATGGTTGCGCAGAACCCGGTGCACAGTATCCACACTGCACTTTTTCCTCACTTCATCCTGCACCTTTTGAGTCAGTTTTGGAGCCGATTTGGATCTTGGATTTTCTCTATCCGATTTTTGGCAATGTGAATGTTCAATGTCCAATGGTAGTATGCCCATAGTCCTTGTTGGCTGGTTGCACCCGAGATGCAGGATATAACTAAACTGACTTCGAAGGAATGGTTTATTTATTTTATGCCATCTTTTTCTCACACATGTATTTGCATACAGCAAATGCATATGAGAATATATTATTGCAGTTAGCGATAAAATAAAGCAAACTGGATCTGCACCAGGTATACGAGAACCCATTTTCCAAATCTGCAGACTATAGCTCTTATTGTCTCTGAGATCCATGTGTTCATACAGACGGACTGTACTATATGTCGACTCGGCTATTCACCCTGATCAAGAATACATATAATTAATAGGGTCGGAGATGTTACATATGTATATTTTCACAAAACCATTATACCCTTTTTACCCATTTTAAATGTGTTCAGGGTATAACAACAAACGCCAACCATTTTTGGGCTACCGATGATTGCATTCTATTGAAGACTTGGTGCAATCGAAACTGAATAAATAAAAAAATGAGATTTTTCTCCTAAACATGAGCGTTGAGATACTTGTCATTATTGTTTTGTAGCTTCATATTAGTCAGGAATTCAGTCAATGAACACAACTCAAACAGCAAACATCATAAAATTGATATACATTTTTGGTTAAAAAAATTGCTTGTTTATATTGGACATACTTAAATATATATACATATATATATGAAGACAGTGGTTCTGGTGAGTATTGAATATATCAAAGCAAACCAAAAGATGACCACATATTGAGTTTGGTTTTTGCCTGCTTAATTAGGGTTGTACAACTTTAGCTTCTGCACAACTTTTTTCTGTTTTTGTTGTCATCCTGAAAAATTATGTAATTGTTTGGAAGCTTTTCTGAGCCCTTACGTTATATACATATATTCTGGTTAAGAATGAATAGCCGTCTGTCCTGAACACGCGGATCTAAAAGACTATAAGAGCTAGAGAAATTTCAATTATTTCATGTTATCGATAACTACACTTGCATGACTGCTTACAGTTGAGTGTGAAAGACTTTTTAAGGGGAAATGTGATAAAAACAACAATAAATAAGTAAACAGCTGGGTACAGGGTATCCCGAAGTCAAGCTCGACTTGACTACAGCACTTGTGCTTCATTTTGCAACCGCTAGTGGCTAGCTGAGTGTGTCTCTGTGTTGCACAAATTGAGAATTGGATTTATGTTATGAATGCAATCAATTAGAATGTATAAATACAAACCCCACAACAGCAAATGCCGAATGCAAATTCATATGCAACAACTTTTTGTGGTACAAATAACAGAAGAAATTCTTAGCTCCATTTAGCTGCTGTTGAATGCACTCAAAGCAATAATGTGGGTGCTCAGCCAGTAGAAGTTGTCTTCAATAGCATATAAAGTGAGGAGGGGCAGGTGGTAGCTGGGGATGCTGATGGCGGTAGGAATATCTCAAAGGCAATTGAATATTCAATTGTTTGTGCGTGTGTGTGTGTGTGTGTGTGTGTGTGTGTGTATGTGCATACTAGCCAAATTAAATATTTGCATGGATTTGTGCAATTTGTTTATCTAACGATTGCAGTGACAGAGACACTCACTTGTTGTGCTTATAATGTTCTTTTCAATTTGACAAATCAAAGAACTCTATTTTTATCGGGCACGGAATTTATCTTTGGGATTCCATCACTATGCATACAATAAATTTAATGGTCATATTCCATGTACACTTCAGAAGAGTTACAAATGAAATACGTTTATGTTTACCATCTACCATTATTCGATCATTTCCATTCGCAGTTCTTGCAAGAAAACAAAATTGAAAAATAATTCCAAACAGCATCAGTTTCATACAACGATTTTGGATCTCGTTCATTTTCACATTTGGCATTTGCGAAATACAGTTGACGTCGGGTAAGTGAGTAGCTCAATTCAAGTGTTATCACTGACTTGCCCTTTTTTTTGGTTTCCAGAACAAATATTGTCGAATCCTAGTGCATAGTGAGTAGATACCCATAAATAGTGATAAGTAAGCAGACTCGTAAAAAAACCCACACCATTTCTAATCTCTTTTTTAAATCTTTTTGTGTAATACTTGTTTCTTTCTTGCTTTACCCCAGTTCCAGAAATATGAGCAACGCAGGGCAAATGGCTATTAATGTTGTTGTCACGCGCAACACAAAGACTCAGTATTCAAAAGACAACATCCTCAACTGGATCAATTGCACCTTGGGCAGCGACATTCAGCACATTAATGAGCTGTGCACTGGAGCTGCCTATTGCAATTTAATGGACGTATTGTTTCCAAATGTGATTCGGATGAGAAGGGTGAAATTCATGTGCAATCAGCAGACGGAGTTCATCGCGAACTTTAGGCTGTTGCAGAAAAGCTTTAACATGCTGCAAGTCGACGTGAAGCTTGAAATACTGGAGCTGATCGAGGGAACCTATCAGGACAGCTATGAATTTGCCAATTGGTTCAAAATATTTTACGAACGCAATTTCAAATCGCTTCGCAAGGATTACTGTGCGAAGCAAGCGCGTGGTTATCAAGAAATTGGAATTGGCTATCCCAAAATGAATCGCCCTGTGCCGAAAAGGCAAAAGGATGAGCGGAAATGTGCAACTGCATCGCCGAAAGTCAGAATGTCAGAATCGCATGTGAAAAAGAATGCGCACAATATAATAAAATCAATTGGAACACTGTTTTGCTGCTTACGACAAAACGACGATTAATCCAAAATAAATAACTAGAAGCCTCTAATAAATAAAATAATTAGAAGCCTCTGTCTCTGTTGTGGAATTTATTGCTATCGGAAATCGAAATGTATCGATAATTCAGAATCGGAGACAGTTATCGGTAAAATAAAGCAAACTTGATCTGCGCCTGGTACACGAGAATTTATATTCCAAATTTGAAGTCCCTAGCTCATATAGTCTCTGAGATCCGCGCGTTCATACAGACAGACGGACGGACGGACAGGGCTATATCGACTAGGCTGTTGATCCTGAATATATATACTTTATGGGGCCGGAGATGCTTCCTTCTACTTGTTACATACATTTGCACAAAACCATTATACCATTATTCCAGTTTTAATGGGTTAAGGGTATAATGAGATCAGTTCGCACTGGTAACGTTTTTTGAGACGTGACTGTAACAGCGAGCCGCATGTAATAAACAGCTGATCGATAATGATGCGTTGGCAGGAGCATTTACGCGCCGACTCAAAAAGGCAACTCTAACTTCAGAGCAACTGTGCGTAGTGACGCCCACGCTAATTGGGCAATTGCATACGCGCGCAACCCAAAAATTCTTATTGAGAATAATTTGGCGTCATCGGCATCTCAAAACTCGTTTTGTTAAAATTTAATTAAATAAACAAACAAAGAGAATAGTGAAAAGTGCGCTCACACCAATATTATGCATCTTCCTAAAACGTGGCGGCTGCCATAAACAAATAGTGACAGGACGGTTACACCAAGCAATCAAATTGTGATCGCTTACAGTGAACCAATGTACTTTCCTGTACTTGAAGCTGCGCAGTTTGCCTGTTCGATCTCGTCCAGAGTCCAGAGTATTGTTAGCCTGTTGGTTGTGCAATACAGGAGGAATCATTTTTGAAGCCCCTGACGCCGTATCTATAGAGTGCACGTTGAGCTACAGCCTCTTCAAAGGTGGATCAGCCCCGAAGTACCGATCAAGACAGCGGAATGTAGTAAATGTAAATGTAAATATTTAATTTTATACAGAGTAAACTAAATTTGGTATGGTATGTATATGTAATATCTGCTGTTATATTGTGAATCCGTCTTCAGGTCTGTCGACTACGATGGACGGCATAACCGCACGCAGAAATTGTAAGTTAAAGTAGCAAAATCAAACCAAGAATGACCATATAACAGTTGTCTTATACCATGAAAAATGTAAATACCCGCATAATTCAGTTAAAATAGCTAGGGCACATACCATTTCATTCATTATAGTTTTGTTCCACTAAACGCCCTTATGTTTGAGATTTAAAATTAAGTATATAGTACTTAGCTGCACACTCTTCTCATTAAATTTAAAAGAGAGTTAAATTTGTAGTATTGAGTTACCCAAGATAAAATTAAAAAAAAAAAGAAGGAAATAAGTAAAACTCTTAAAAAGTAATAATTAATCTCAAACGATTATTATCGAGAAGATCTTTATCAATGTAAAGAAATAGTTACGAATTAAAATATCTAAGTGGGCTGCTGATATAAATATGGTTTTGCATCATTAATAGGGTAAAGGCATTGAGTATCAGTCTTTACAGATTGGGCGGGAAAAGAAAGAAGAACACCACCAACTTGGTTATTGGACCTAAATATATCACTAGTGGCTTCCGTGAGCCATTCCGTCTAGTTGTTTTATTCCGTTCCTTTAGCACTCTGTCTACTAATTTTTAGTTATGTGACACTGCTGCTTACTAGGTTGCAAAGCACTCACCCCACTCTCCCTGAGCACAGTCGACCCCGTAGGCAGAGTATGCCTCCAGTTTGCTGCACACTAGAACGTGTTCGTTACAGATGGCTTCAGCAACCAGGATCTCATTTCTATCAGCAGCCCCAAGCATTTTCTGTATACGTATAAATAGGCGAGCGCATGTGTGAGAAAGAGATGACACGATATTCGACGCGAGCGTTAATATGTTTGTGTGTATTCTGCAGAGCCCCGTTACAAACGATTGCTTAGGTCGATGATAGCATTCTTTTGAAGACTTGGTGCAATCGAAACTGAATAAATAAATAAATACGATTTTTCGCCTAAACATGAGCATTGAGATACTTGTCATTATTGTTTTGTAGCTTCATATTAGTTAGGAATTCAGTTAATACACACAACTCGAAGAGCAAACATCATTAAATTTATATAAATTTTTGTAGTTAAAAAAATTTCTTGTTTATATTGGACATATTTAAATATATATACATATATATAAGAAGACAGTGGTTCTGGTGAGTATTGAATATATCAAAGCAAACCAAAAGACGACCACATATTGAGTTTGGTTTTTGCCTGCTTAATTAGGGTTGGACAACTTTAGCTTCTGTACAACTTTCTTCTGTTTTTGTTGTCATCCTGAAAAATTATGTAATTGTTTGTGCAAAAGTATGCAAAAGGCAGAAGGAGGCTTTTCTGAGCCCTTACGTTATATATATTCTGGTTAAGAATCAATAGCCGTCTGTCCTGAACACGCGGATCTCAGAGACTATAAGAGAAATTTCAATTATTTCATGTTATCGATAACTACACTTTCATGACTGCTTACAGTTGAGTGTGAAAGACTTTTTAAGGGGAAATGTGATAAAAACAACAATAAATAAGTAAACAGCTGGGTACAGGGTATCCCGAAGTCGAGCTCGACTCGACTACAGCACTTGTGCTTCATTTTGCTACCGCTAGTGGCTAGCTGAGTGTGTCTCTGTGTTGCACAAATTGAGAATTGGATTTATGTTATGAATGCAATCAATTAGAATGTATAAATACAAACCCCACAACAGCAAATGCCGAATGCAAATTCATATGCAACAACTTTTTGTGGTACAAATAACAGAAGAAATTCTTAGCTCCATTTAGCTGCTGTTGAATGCACTCAAAGCAATAATGTGCTCAGCCAGTAGAAGTTGTCTTCAATAGCATATAAAGTGAGGAGGGGCAGGTGGTAGCTGGGGATGCTGATGGCGGTAGGAATATCTCAAAGGCAATTGAATATTCAATTGTTTTTGCGTGTGTGTGTGTATGTATGTGTACTAGCCAAATTAAATATTTGCATGGATTTGTGCAATTTGTTTATCTAACGATTGCAGTGACAGAGACACTCACTTGTTGTGCTCATAATGTTGTTTGCAATTTGACAAATCAAAGAACTCTATTTTTATCGGGCACGGAATTTATCTTTGGGATTCCATCACTATGCATTCAATAAATTTAATGGTCATATTCCATGTGGTGTACACTTCAGAAGAGTTACAAATGAAATACGTTTATGTTTACCATCTACCATTATTCGATCATTTCCATTCGCAGTTCTTGCAAGAAAACAAAATTGAAAAATAATTCCAAACAGCATCAGTTTCATACAACGATTTTGGATCTCGTTCATTTTCACATTTGGCATTTGCGAAATACAGTTGAAGTCGGGTAAGTGAGTAGCTCAATTTAAGTGTTATCACTGACTTGCCCCTTTTTTTTGGTTTCTAGAACAAATATTGTCGAATCCTAGTGCATAGTGAGTAGATACCCATAAATAGTGATAAGTAAGCAGACTCGTAAAAAAACCCACACCATTTCTAATCTCTCTTTTTTAAATCTTATTGTGGAATACTTGTTTCTTTCTTGCTTTACCCCAGTTCCAGAAATATGAGCAACGCAGTGCAAATGGCTATTAATGTTGTTGCCACGCGCAACACAAAGACTCAGTATTCAAAAGACAACATCCTCAACTGGATCAATTGCACCTTGGGCAGCGACATTCAGCACATTAATGAGCTGTGCACTGGAGCTGCCTATTGCAACTTAATGGACGTATTATTTCCAAATGTGATTCGGATGAGAAGGGTGAAATTCATGTGCAATCAGCAAACGGAGTTCATCGCGAACTTCAGGCTGTTGCAGCAAAGCTTTAACATGTTGCAAGTCGACGTGAAGCTTGAAATACTGGAGCTGATCGAGGGAACCTAACAGGACAGCTATGAATTTGCCAATTGGTTCAAAATATTTTACGAGCGCAATTTCAAATCGCTTCGCAAGGATTACTGTGCGAAGCAAGCGCGTGGTTATCAAGAAATTGGAATTGGCTATCCCAAAATGAATCGCCCTGTGCCGAAAAGGCAAAAGGATGAGCGGAAATGTGCAACTTCATCGCCGAAAGTCAGAATGTCAGAATCGCATGTGAAAAAGAATGCGCACAATATAATAAAATCAATTGGAACACTGTTTTGCTGCTTACGACAAAACGACGATTAATCCAAAATAAATAACTAGAAGCCTCTAATAAATAAAATAATTAGAAGCCTCTGTCTCTGTTGTGGAATTTATTGCTATCGGAAATCGAAATGTATCGATAATTCAGAATCGGAGACAGTTATCGGTAAAATAAAGCAAACTTGATCTGCGCCTGGTACACGAGAATTTATATTCCAAATTTGAAGTCCCTAGCTCATATAGTCTCTGAGATCCGCGCGTTCATACAGACAGACGGACGGACGGACAGGGCTATATCGACTAGGCTGTTGATCCTGAATATATATACTTTATGGGGCCGGAGATGCTTCCTTCTACTTGTTACATACATTTGCACAAAACCATTATACCATTATTCCAGTTTTAATGGGTTAAGGGTATAATGAGATCAGTTCGCACTGGTAACGTTTTTTGAGACGTGACTGTAACAGCGAGCCGCATGTAATAAACAGCTGATCGATAATGATGCGTTGGCAGGAGCATTTACGCGCCGACTCAAAAAGGCAACTCTAACTTCAGAGCAACTGTGCGTAGTGACGCCCACGCTAATTGGGCAATTGCATACGCGCGCAACCCAAAAATTCTTATTGAGAATAATTTGGCGTCATCGGCATCTCAAAACTCGTTTTGTTAAAATTTAATTAAATAAACAAACAAAGAGAATAGTGAAAAGTGCGCTCACACCAATATTATGCATCTTCCTAAAACGTGGCGGCTGCCATAAACAAATAGTGACAGGACGGTTACACCAAGCAATCAAATTGTGATCGCTTACAGTGAACCAATGTACTTTCCTGTACTTGAAGCTGCGCAGTTTGCCTGTTCGATCTCGTCCAGAGTCCAGAGTATTGTTAGCCTGTTGGTTGTGCAATACAGGAGGAATCATTTTTGAAGCCCCTGACGCCGTATCTATAGAGTGCACGTTGAGCTACAGCCTCTTCAAAGGTGGATCAGCCCCGAAGTACCGATCAAGACAGCGGAATGTAGTAAATGTAAATGTAAATATTTAATTTTATACAGAGTAAACTAAATTTGGTATGGTATGTATATGTAATATCTGCTGTTATATTGTGAATCCGTCTTCAGGTCTGTCGACTACGATGGACGGCATAACCGCACGCAGAAATTGTAAGTTAAAGTAGCAAAATCAAACCAAGAATGACCATATAACAGTTGTCTTATACCATGAAAAATGTAAATACCCGCATAATTCAGTTAAAATAGCTAGGGCACATACCATTTCATTCATTATAGTTTTGTTCCACTAAACGCCCTTATGTTTGAGATTTAAAATTAAGTATATAGTACTTAGCTGCACACTCTTCTCATTAAATTTAAAAGAGAGTTAAATTTGTAGTATTGAGTTACCCAAGATAAAATTAAAAAAAAAAAAAAGGAAATAAGTAAAACTCTTAAAAAGTAATAATTAATCTCAAACGATTATTATCAAGAAGATCTTTATCAATGTAAAGAAATAGTTACGAATTAAAATATCTAAGTGGGCTGCTGATATAAATATGGTTTTGCATCATTAATAGGGTAAAGGCATTGAGTATCAGTCTTTACAGATTGGGCGGGAAAAGAAAGAAGAACACCACCAACTTGGTTCTTGGACCTAAATATATCACTAGTGGATTCCGTGAGCCATTCCGTCTAGTTGTTTTATTCCGTTCCTTTAGCACTCTGTCTACTAATTTTTAGTTATGTGACACTGCTGCTTACTAGGTTGCAAAGCACTCACCCCACTCTCCCTGAGCACAGTCGACCCCGTAGGCAGAGTATGCCTCCAGTTTGCTGCACACTAGAACGTGTTCGTTACAGATGGCTTCAGCAACCAGGATCTCATTTCTATCAGCAGCCCCAAGCATTTTCTGTATACGTATAAATAGGCGAGCGCATGTGTGAGAAAGAGATGACACGATATTCGACGCGAGCGTTAATATGTTTGTGTGTATTCTGCAGAGCCCCGTTACAAACGATTGCTTAGGTCGATGATAGCATTCTTTTGAAGACTTGGTGCAATCGAAACTGAATAAATAAATAAATAAGATTTTTCGCCTAAACATGAGCATTGAGATACTTGTCATTATTGTTTTGTAGCTTCATATTAGTTAGGAATTCAGTTAATACACACAACTCGAAGAGCAAACATCATTAAATTTATATAAATTTTTGTAGTTAAAAAAATTTCTTGTTTATATTGGACATATTTAAATATATATACATATATATAAGAAGACAGTGGTTCTGGTGAGTATTGAATATATCAAAGCAAACCAAAAGACGACCACATATTGAGTTTGGTTTTTGCCTGCTTAATTAGGGTTGGACAACTTTAGCTTCTGTACAACTTTCTTCTGTTTTTGTTGTCATCCTGAAAAATTATGTAATTGCTTGTGCAAAAGTATGCAAAAGGCAGAAGGAAGCTTTTCTGAGCCCTTACGTTATATATATTCTGGTTAAGAATCAATAGCCGTCTGTCCTGAACACGCGGATCTCAGAGACTGTAAGAGAAATTTTAATTATTTCATGTTATCGATAACTACACTTGCATGACTGCTTACAGTTGAGTGTGAAAGACTTTTTAAGGGGAAATGTGATAAAAACAACAATAAATAAGTAAACAGCTGGGTACAGGGTATCCCGAAGTCGAGCTCGACTCGACTACAGCACTTGTGCTTCATTTTGCTACCGCTAGTGGCTAGCTGAGTGTGTCTCTGTGTTGCACAAATTGAGAATTGGATTTATCTTATGAATGCAATCAATTAGAATGTATAAATACAAACCCCACAACAGCAAATGCCGAATGCAAATTCATATGCAACAACTTTTTGTGGTACAAATAACAGAAGAAATTCTTAGCTCCATTTAGCTGCTGTTGAATGCACTCAAAGCAATAATGTGCTCAGCCAGTAGAAGTTGTCTTCAATAGCATATAAAGTGAGGAGGGGCAGGTGGTAGCTGGGGATGCTGATGGCGGTAGGAATATCTCAAAGGCAATTGAATATTCAATTGTTTTTGCGTGTGTGTGTGTATGTGTGTGTACTAGCCAAATTAAATATTTGCATGGATTTGTGCAATTTGTTTATCTAACGATTGCAGTGACAGAGACACTCACTTGTTGTGCTCATAATGTTGTTTTCAATTTGACAAATCAAAGAACTCTGTTTTTATCGGGCACGGAATTTATCTTTGGGATTCTATCACTATGCATACAATAAATTTAATGGGCATATTCCATTCGCAGTTCTTGCAAGAAAACAAAATTGAAAAATAATTCCAAACAGCATCAGTTTTATACAACGATTTTGGATTTCGTTCATTTTTATACGCTTAACCCATTAAAAATGGGTAAAATGGGTATAATGGTTTTGTGCAAATGTATGTAACAGGCAGAAGGAAGCATCTCCGACCCCATAAAGTATATATATTCTTGATCAGGATCAACAGCCGAGTCGATATAGCCATGTCCGTCCGTCCGTCTGTATGAACACGCGGATCTCAGAGACTATAAGAGCTAGAGACTTTAAATTTAGAATATAAGCTCTTGTGTATCAGGCGCAGATCAAGTCTGCATTATTTTATCGATAACTGCCTCCGTTTCTGAATTATCGATACATTTCAATTTCCGATAGCAATAAATTCCACAATTTAAGCGGCAGAGACTTCTAATTTATACATAATATGCATATACATATTATTGATCAAGTGTCGAAATTTCATTAAGATCGGACAAGAAACACCAAAGTTATAGTCGAAAATATATGCTCATATTGATCTCATTTGTATCAGCAGCCGCAATCATTTTCTTTATACATATAAATAGGCGAGCGCATGTGTGAGAAAGAGATGGCATGGTAATCGACGCTAGCGTCAATATATTTGTGTGAATTCTGCAGAGCCCCGATAAGTACTGTTCATACAGACGGACAAGGCTATATCAACTCGGCTGTTGATCCTGATCAAGAATATATATACTTTATGGGGTCGGAGATGCTTCCTTCTGCCTGTTACATATATTTGCACAAAACCATTATACCCTTTTTACCCATTTTTAATGGGTTCAGGGTATAATGATATACATATGCATATTATTGATTAATTTCCGTCTCATGCGCAAATGTGTTTGTGTGTGTATCTCCACTGCCACGTTACGTGCGATTTGTATGCATACGTATAGCGTTCGTCGCAATTTCAGTGGGTAATTCCAATGCGATACTTACTTTTTTTAGCAGTCAAGCTATAAACTAACTTATGAATGTATTATTTTATGTTACCCTAAACATATTAAAAATGCGACCCGTGCCGAAAGTCTGCCTGGCTGGGGGCCCGAAAAATAGCCCAGTCTTTTACGGAGCATATCTCCGATAGTATATAGCTTTACTTGTACATCGCAGATCTCTATATAGATGGACCTACTTTCTCCGCAGCGCGTGGGACCTTATGGAACCGAAAAATACAAAAAAGTCAGAGTCCGGAAATCTTACAAAACCAGAATGGAGAAATCCGAAAAAAGTAGCGGTGGCAGTAACATCAAAGCCTTGCCAAGCCAAGTTAAAACCAACACGGCAAACAAGCTAGTTGGTCCAGCTGGTGGAGCTGAAGTGGCGGACGGTAAGTACAACACGCACGACTCCAAGTGAAGCACGCCAGCTAATCCTCAAAAAGGAGTTGGTGTGAAGGAAGATGTGCCCACCACCAGTGCCCAAGATAACAAAAATACCTATGTATGTTGAGCGCAAAAAAAGCTGCAGCATTTTAAGAAGGGAGAACGCGAGCGCAGGGTCTAATCCGCCAGCTGAATAGTTGAACAAAGTCTAATGAGCCAAGAATGTACTGTCTGTCTTTAACAACGACATGCCAAGACCAGCGCAGATCCAAACAAAGAGGCAGCGCTCGCAGGAGGCCCCAGGTCCAGTAGCCAAAAGAGCAAGGTTCCAGTGCTTTGGCAGCATCGAGCAACCACCCGCTACAGCCCGCCGACTTGTCGGAGGACCTTGCAGAGGATGAGGATCAGGTGGATGTGACGCTCTGTCACGAAGAAGCGAGGTAGCAATGTCCTCACAGGAGTTGGCGGAGGAGCTGCAAGGCCCCACACTCCATGGCAGCTGGAACCTATCCTCTAGTCGATGACTAAAATCATCGATACCAGGCTGGCCCAGGTGAACATTCAAAATGCCAAAGCAGCCTCGGCTGTGCTGCCTAGAATGTTCACCAAACAACATCTTGGGCTAGCCCTGGTACAGGAGCCATGTATGTATAATGGGATTAAAGGCCTATACACACCCGATTCAAATGTAATCTGGGATCGGAGAAATCTAGCTCGTAGAGCTTGTATCATGGTGAGGAGAAGTATTTATTTCACTATCCTTTCAGAATTCCTTACTAGAGATTGTGTTCCGATAGTGGGTCAGGCCACTGGTAACACTGCCTCTATGGTAGGAGTGTAGAAGATGGAGCCTACCCACCACCAGAAATTGAGGGACTGGTGGAGTACTCCACAAATGTCAATGCGCACCACTCAATATGGGGCAGCAGCGGCATCAACTTGAGATGTGAGTACATCGCAGATTTTATTCTTAGACATAATCTAGAATTAGGTAACAAGAGTCAGGGAGGAGGTTTTAGACATCACCCAGGTCAGTCGGTCCCTAAAGCCTCACCTTAGGGACTGGTACGTCTCACCAGGGAATCCATTTAAGCTACAGCTAAATACGAATAGTAGCACCTGTTGAAAATTATGTTATTATACATTCAATGCAATCGTGCATCGATACTTATGTCTCTTACTA
>JAWNLS010000682.1:0-344005 GCA_035042185.1 Drosophila kambysellisi | reverse complement strand
GGCAACAAGGTTGCCAGATAACTCTGAAACCTGCTTCTTCTTTTATCTCTTATATGAAATTAATTTGTACTTTCCTAAAGAATATCAAGACACGATGGCGTCAACATCGAAGATGGCGGAGAATAAGATGGAGTCTTTGTCGAGGGATTCCAGTGTGGGCAGCCATGCAGATTCCTTATTGAAGCGAATGCAACACTTTGTGGAGAGCCAGCAGCTGTGCGATGTGGTCCTCATCGCTGGGATCGACGGCAAACGGGTGTCCGCTCATCGCTTGGTGCTCGCAGCTGCGAGTGAATATTTCTCGGCAATGTTTACCGGATCACTGCGCGAGAGCGAGGAGCATGAGGTGACCCTTGACGAGGTGCAAGGCGATGCGTTGCAGCTGCTCGTCCAGTATAGTTACACCGGATGCATTGAGCTGCACGAAGACACTGCCGAGTCGCTGTTGGCCACCGCCAACCTGCTCCAGCTTACATCTGTGGTAAAGAAATGCTGCAATTTTCTCGTTCGCCAGCTGCACCCATCCAATTGTTTGGGATTCGCATTATTGGCGGAGCAGCTGAACTGCACAGAGCTGATGCAAGTGGCACAGGTATTCATCTACCTGCACTTTATGGAGGTGTGCCAGAATCAGCAGTTCCTTCAACTAAACGCCAACCAGCTGGGAAAGCTGCTGTCAAGCGATGAACTCAATGTGCCAACCGAGCAAGAAGTGTTCCACACGATGATGTCGTGGGTGCGCCACGATGCGTCCACTCGTGAGCAGCACATACCCGAGCTGCTCTCCAAGGTGCGTCTGTCGCTGTTGCATCCAACATTCCTTGTGGAACACGTGGAGAAAGTGTGTGGCGCCAGCAATGAGTGCCAGCGAATGCTATTGGAGGCCTTCAAATGGCATTCACTATCCGCCGAGTCCCGATCGTCTGTTGCTGCCACCGAACTAACCAATCTCCGCAAACGCACTGCCTGCGGCCAATTGCTGGTTGTGGGTGGCAAAGATAAGAGCAACAATTGGATTACCACCATTGAGAGCTACTGTCCGAAGCTGAACAAGTGGACGACTTGGGAGCATATGATCGATAGACGTGAGGAGTTTGGAGCCGGTGTCATGGGTGAAAAACTGATTTTGGTAGGAGGTCATAAAGGAACGGATATATTTAACTCTGTGGAGAGCATTGATCTAATCACGATGGCCTGCGTGCCACTCAATCCAATGAGAACGCCCCGTCGGGACTTATGCGTTGCGGTGCTGAATGGACACCTCTATGCGGTCGGTGGAATCAATCGTGGCGACTCCCTGAACACTGTTGAACGCTGGGATCCCTTTACGGGTGAGTGGAGCTATGTGTCGCCGATGTCCGAGAAGCGTTCGCACTTTGGTGTTGCGGTGTTGGGTAGTTGCCTCTATGCTATTGGTGGAGGCAGCGGTGGCGTATCGCATAATTCAGTCGAATGCTACGATCCGAAAACAAACAAATGGAGTAATCGGACGCCAATGAATCAATTTAGAAGCAGCGTTGGTGTCACAGCTGCAAATGGATTCATCTATGCGTTGGGTGGCTGGGACTACAAAACCCACCGTCGTACGGAAACCGTGAATCGTTATGATCCATCTACCGATTCGTGGACACTGATTTGCTCGCTGGCAGGGGAACGCGACTGGATCGGTTGTGCTTTGCTTGGAGATCGGTTGATTGCCGTTGGCGGCATAGGTAATGACCATCGTCCGCTCAGCACTGTCGAGGAGTACGATCCGTTGCACGAGGTCTGGACTGAACTGGCGCCAATGTCGGTTCCACGTTCCTTCGCCCGTGTCGTTGCCATACCAAGCTTAATAACACCTCCAGCAACTCGCCAGACGTATGCCGAGGACTGATCTAAATAATAAACTAACATAACAATAATACAGTAACAATAATATGTTAATAATGATAATAATTACAAGCATTACAATAAATTATACGTTGCTAAATGCAACACCAAAATGTAAATGAAATTTCCGTTCAGAGTATCTTCAAGTCTCTCTCGAAATAAAGAAGGAGAAGAACGAAAGTGATAGATTATCGGATACCCTGCACTGCACGTTAATAAATAATTATTTTTAGTTGGGTTAGGTTTGACAGTTGTTAGTTCACAGTTGCATTGAAATTAAGATAACATAATTCGCAACAATATATTTTGTAAATATATATCTGATAATATTTTATATATTGTTTTAATTGTGTAATTCTTAATTAATTGTTTTAATTAAGTAATTCACAATATCAGAAAAGTTGACTGAGTTATGTCAGTCTATCTTGAACAGCGACTATAAGAAATATAATTTCTCAATTACAAGTTTTGCATTTGATTAAATATCATATGAATGAACTTCTCACTTAAGGTTTAATGCAAATCAAAACATTTAATAATTTCTTTTGGGCTTATTCACTTTCTCTCTCTCTCTCTCTCTCTCTCTCTGTCGGTGCTATCTGCAATCTGAGCCATGGCCAACAGAAACCAACAACAATTAACAGATTTTTATTGCATTTTCACCGCAACGAGCAATGCATCATTCAAAAAATTTGTCAATAGAGACCGCAGCACATTTAATATACATAAGCCACTGAATGTGGCAAGCCTATCAACAGCCCAGCAGATCCCTGCCCCAGTGGCGCCCCTGCACACCGCTCCTGTTACTGCTGCTGTTGGCATTCCCTATAGGTATTTTATTATATATCAGCGGACGGCGATCGACGGCGAAGAAGCGTCAGAAAAGCCCGCTATTTAATAATATAAAAGCAATATTTTTGTGAGCGAAACAATAAAGTCGGGCTGTCATTGATTTATTTGTCTGCTGCGCGGCCAACAACAATAAACTCAACGCGAAATGCACTCGCACAATGCACACACACACACACACACACACTCGCACACACTCTCGAAAATGGGTACCGGTACACCACCTCAGCGAGGTGGGGCAATGGGCACCACCGATGGGCACCAGTCACAGTTCCTGTTCCCGTTCCACTTTTCTCTCGCACCCTCAAACATAATTCATTTCCGCTTATTGTCAGCGCCGCTTTTGCATTTAAAATAACACACGCACACCACGCACACCACACACAGCACACACAACACACACCACATACACAAAAACCACAGCGAAAAATCTCAAGTGTAAAAATACTTTTATATATACGAATATATATATATTTATAGGAAAAAACTGCACTGGCAGGACAATGCAGGTAAATTGAGTGCAGATGGCGCTTTGGTCCTGTATCCTTTGTCCTTTGTAATAAAGCTCGGCAACAAATTGACGCGCATGCAAATAAAAATGCACGACTCATTGAACAATTGCCAGACACTGCATACACTCAGAAAAAAAAAACACCTCAAATATATTTAGAAAATATACCTTTGATGCCAAGGATGGCTCAACTTATGATTCAGTGCGAATATTCACAAATGAAAATGTTGTCTAATTCCAGATTCGATTATAATTTGCAGCTCGTTTATTTGATATGTGTTTACATAATTCTTACTTACATTTACTATTTATATTATTATTAATTATTATTAGTATTTTGGAATTCACGAATATTGGATTGCTTACAAAAATAAATGATTCAATTTGAAGAAGCTTTTCATTTTACTGAGCTAAATTCAAACATATAAATTCCAGAGCTAATTTGATTCTTTTATAAATTATTTTTTTCTATTAAATTAAGTTTCCACGTTTTTTGCAATTTATTTCCTAATAATAATAAAATAATTTGGAATATTTAGAAATAATTTGTAAAATACCAAAAAAATGCTTATAGTTTTCCAAGCGATTTTAGTTTCTTGCACTGTGATCTTTTTTCTGAGTATACCAAAGCAGGGGAAGGAGCAAGGACTCGCTCCAGCTATCGTTACTTCTCCCCTTGGTGGTCCTTGTGCAACTCCTTCTCCGCTTCATTGAGCACTCAACGGCTGCTGGACTTGAGGATGACATAATTAAATCCATGCACTAATTAAATTTCCCAAAAATGTATGCAAATGCCGGCAAATAAAGCGTTCAACTTTTTGCCAACTACCTTAATTGCATGAGATAAGCCGTTAGACGGGGCGCATACGTAATGCAAATTATTTTCAACATTTCACATTTAATTGCAAGTCGCTCGCCGGACATGTCCACCCCCGTCTCCCCCTCTCCTTATCACAAAGGACGCACATTCATTAAGCAACCCTTGAGCGGGTTTGGTGTGTGTGGAGTTTTGGGCGGTCAAGTATCCGGTGTCCCATGTCCGAAATGCGGCATACATCGCATACCAGCTGGAAATTAAGTTTTCGCATTTTCCACCTTTTTTTATATTTTGGCTGCTTTTTGGTTTTTTCCTCTTACGGCATTTTTAGCCGAAAAGTCCAGTTGATAATCCAGCATAATGCGCTTTTATTTGAAATAATAATGTTGATGCCGACATCGGTCTGGGCTCATTAAATGTGAAAAACCAAAAACCCAACTCAGTTTTTTGCCTAGGTGTAAACGTATGTAAGCCACTGAGCTGTCTCTTTGTGCATACCCTGTACAATTTAAATGGGTCAATAGGGTTTGAAGGCAGAAGGGCGCATCTGTGAACTGATATATGTCTCTGCCTGTATGCATAAGACGATCTCAGAGTCTACACGAAATATAGACTCAGAACTTGGAATGTATATTCTCGTATTTTATTTTATCGATAACTATTGCAAATATCGAAACATATTGATATCTGCGAGAGCTTCAGGAAGTACACAAGTTATGGCGAATAACATATTTTCGGTTTGATTCTCATTGTATATATATGGATGTATGTATATATATATATTTACATATAAAGAGAGCAGCATGATAATCGAAGCGAGTTGAATCATGTGTTCGAGTATTCTTAGTGCCCAGACATCTAATCTACACATCCACTCAGACAGTAAATTCTCATTTTTCTTGTTTTCTGTCTTAAATTCCAAGTCCACATATAATAAGACTTATTGGAAAAAACGTATATAATCTTGAGTCTATAATCATCCGCTAGACATAATTTGTTAATAATGGTTTATTTGTCTACAGTTTAAACAAATAAGTTTATAACTTTTATTTATTAATTTTAGCAGTACACATTTAGGCAGTTTTCGAATTGACGATTGACCTTTCCCTTTTACTAGTAACAATCGATTGTACACATCTGGCAAGTGTGCTTTAATCGAAACAATGAATTCAACAGTTGCTTGCAGGATATTTTCTAGTCGAGCTCTTTCGACTGGGACCTTCCTCTTGCTTTTTTTTTTGACCAAGGGTTAGATGCTGAGCTCATTGTCAACCGCAAAATTGTTGCATGAGGTGTCAAAGTTCATATAATATGCCCCTCCTCTTCCCCTTGACAGAGCTCATACCATGCCCTCTTTCCCCCTCCCTTCCCCCTTCGTCTAGCAGCAGTCGAAATTAATTTCAATGTCCGGCCACATGTGTGTTTGAGTCCGAGTTCATCTGCTGTTAATACTCCACACCCTCGGTCGGGGTATGAAAACGTATGTTTAATTGCTAAAATTTTCCAGCAAATTAAGTTTGATGCCAGTTTTGGCTATAGAATGTAGTAAGAGGAAGAGAGATTGGAGCTGAGGACCTTAAAGTTATGCTCCGTGGCGACATAAATATTTCTGAGGTGTAAATTGTTTGAATGCCGCTGCGAGATGACTAACGCAGGCGCATAAATTGAACTGCCTCAAGGGGGTGCAAGGGGGCAGGGGAGGGGGTTAGAGGTGTGGATGGGTGTGTGGGTGGTTGGGGGGTTTGAGCGGTTAACCAGAGCCACAATAAATCTCACGAAAAACGATTTAAAATTTGGTACTTTCACTCGAGACAGATGCTTGCATATTCTTATATGTATATACTCAAATTTATATTTATATATATGCACTCAAAAAATAAATCGAAATTCAAAAATTCGTCCTGAAACGTAGATAGATTTTCTTGCTCTAAGAAATAATTTCAAAATATATATTATAGAATAGAGCTCCCAAAAAATCTTAAATTTCTTCAGACTTAGTTACAATTAACTTAAACTATGTAAACTGTGCTTTTATAATATTTGAATTAAATAAATTATAATGTTTAATAAAAATATAAGTGAGAAATCTCTCATTTAAATAGAAAATTAAATAGAAATCAACAATAATCTATAAATTATACAGATTTTTTCTAAATGTTAGAAACAATTCATCCTGAAATTTAGAAATGCAAACCGTAGTTTTCTAGAAAGTCACAACCAGCAATTTTAATAATTTACTTGCTAAATAGTAAAACGAAATTGTGGGCGATTGTTTTCCTGAGTGTATTTATATTTATAGTATATAGTTCCATAATCCCTTTGGCCCAACTGCTTTCTTAACTTTCAGCTTTGGCAAGCAAAATTCTTGCGGCGTTGCCTTTTGGTTGCCTCTGAATGTGCCCCAAAAATAATTTATCATTTTCACTTTGAGTTTTGTGTGAAAACTCGAGTGTGTGTGTGTGCGAGTGTGTGTGTGTCAGGCAAGCAGTCAACTACCCAACCACCCCCACCTTAAGTTGTCACCACATTTGTGCTACCTTTTTGTGTGGCTTAAAGTTTTGTCAACTGTTTATCGTAATTTAAAGTTGTTGTTTTTATTTCTGGCATCGTTTTCGATTTTAATTTGCATAGTTGAAATGCCATTTTGGCCATTTTGGCCATTTTGCAGTGGTTCCCCAACTCCTACCAGCAATCCACAGCTCACACACCACCTGCCTGGCAACGAGTGGTTTTTGGTCTGTGAAATACCTCAACATTAAAATGCCATTAATGCATTTGCGTAATGTTGTGTGTAATATTCGAGGCCAGTTCGGGGCTTGCCCCCATTTTCGGCACACCTCATTGAAAGCCCATTAAAGTGACTTATGTGTTGGCCAAAAGCAGCAGTAACGGGAATACCCCGGCTCCAATTGCAATTCCATATTGCAATTGGAACTGCATTCTCTCCATTTGCTCCATTCGCATGTAAAAATTGCATTAAAACCGTGGCGAGGGTATTTTTTTTTTGTTTTTTTTTGGCTGGAGTTTGTCTTATCAGCAGGCTGCTGGCATTGGCATTGGCATTGCCGGACCCCGCTACTCCCTCCCTCTGTTGGCCAACCCCTCCATTTGCGACACATTTGCCTGACCATAATGAGCGGCAATTACCGCATTGGCCGCAATTTGCATTACACACTGCGAAAATGTTGCAATGTCCTCGAATCCGAGTGCTCTCGGAAGGAGTGGGATGGGAGTGGGGGTGGGAGTGGGAGCGGGGAGGAGTGTGTGTGCGTGTGTAAACACTGTGCAATCTTTTATCAACAGCACAACAACAGCAACAGCAAAAGACGTGGCAGTGGCAATAGGAAAGGGCTATATTTAATTGCGCCTACTTAAGCGCTAAAGGGAAATGCTATAAAAAAAAGTTAAAATCTCTCAGACTACACATTTGTGGGGTTATCTGTAAATAGATATAGATACATTTGAAATCACACTTGCTTTGTATTTAATGCAGTAGAAGGTAAGTAAATTATTCTGGCTCTGAAGAGGTGAGTTCAGAGATAAAATGCTGAGAGACCTGATTTTAATTTTTAAATGTATTTCTTTATAAAAGTTGAAAGGGTGAAAAGTTGTGAAATAGCATGTCATAGGCACAAATTATATATATTCTTCATCAGGATTCAAAAATTCCAATCTCGGAGACTTATTCTTTCACAAATGAGTTAAAAATAAAATTTAAAGTGTTTTTGTTTCTTAATATTCTAGCTTTATCTATAACAATTTATCAATTTTTAAACTTTTTATGTTATAAATTGTTTTCTTATTTCCGATAGATAAAGGTAAAGAAAAAAATGAAACCTTCTAATAAACATAAAATATACCCAGTCATATTATGAACCAAACATAAATTTCTCTATTTCATTTAAATCAAATAAGAAACAAAGAAAATTTATTTTATTATGAGGCAAAAAGCCAAGATAAAATTTGAAACTTTTGATAATTAATCACTAAATGCATTACTAAAATTGCCAAACCTTAAGAAATATTTATTTAAATTATTTTACAAAATATTGTTTAAATAGGATAATCTGGTTTAATGACAATAAATTAAAAATGATTAATAATCTCCCATTCAATAACAACCATATCATTGCTAATATGTAGCAAACTTTAGTAAATTTTTATTTTAAAAATGCAACAACTAGTAGAACAAGTTTTTCATTACTAAATAAAAAGACTAACTTAAATTTTATATTTTATAATCTCAAATGCACTTGATTACTAAATATTTTCCTAAATATGACAAACTTTAATAAATATTTATTTAAATTGTAATTCAATTCAGTGGCGCACACTTTACTTTAGTTTACTTAAGTTCATATGCCGAAAGACACTTTCACTTGCCGCATGGCAGCGGAAATGGCAACATCTGCCACAGCTCAACACCAGCTCCAACTCCAAGTCAAAGTCCAAGTTGAAAAGGCAACAACTAGTTTTGGGGCACAAGTTGAGTTCTAAACAAACTGAACTCAAAATGAAACTCAATTTTTGCACAACAATGCGTTCATAATTACTAACTGGGAGAGTGGGAATAAGAGCAACGAAATCGAATCAAATCAGAAACTTTAAATCTTCGGGGCCAAGTTGAGGCAGCAGCAACAGGAGCAGCAGCTGCAGCTAAACAGTGGACCTGCCACTGCCCACACCCATCACCTTCGGCTACCATCCCCGCCCCTTTTGGTGGACACGGGCTCATTCAATCGTCAGTTCCAGCAATTACACGCATTTTGCGCAATTTAAACCAAATGCTAACGACAGCTAACACAACCAGCCGGCAACCGACAACCAGCAACCAGCAACCGACAAGCGACAACCAACAACCAACAAGCAACAAGCAACCTTTGCTGCACCTTCGACCAACTGAAGCAAATAAAACAAGTTGGCTTGCTGAAGACAACTGAGCTTGACTAGAAGATACCCTGCAGTCAGCTATTGAAAAAATATATTCCCTTTTTTATTGTCAAATTTTAACTTATTGCTTTACCATAGCATTCATTAAATATACAACAGTTATAATGCTAATTACTTCAAGTTGTATTTAACTAAATAACTAATTATGTTAAGCAACTCTGTTAATCGATATTAGGAACCATCTATAGAAATATGCGACACAACTCTATTGAGGCATCGAGTTGGCGTTACTTTCTCGTTGATGTTAAAATAAAGCAGACGTATTGGATAAAAAGAGTAAATTACAACACCTCTAAATAGTCTTACACACCCAAATGTAAGCATGTGTGGAAGTGCTCTCATTTCTTGTGACAAGCTCAGGTTTTGGCACAAAACCATTCTACCCATCTTCCTATATTCAATGGGTTCAGATCAAGGGAGCGGGGGCTTGCGAGTTGTGGGGGGTTGGGGTTGGTTAGAAGGCAGGCAGGACCAGGACCAGGACGAGGACCAGCCAGGCGTTTGATGAACAAAAAGTAGCATACTGTAAATCAAAAAGTAACTTGCCGTACGGATGTCATTCGTTGCAGATCGTTCGAGCGCAAAATTTAACAATGACACAAACACAAACTTTGAAAACACAACAACAAAAGCTGCGTAGAACATGATGACGCACACACACACACACACACACAAGATAATACCTTACACACACCTACAACGCACACACACACACTCGCACACACACTTACACACATGGCCAGCCATTAACTTTGGCTTTTGGCATAGGGGCAAAAAGTTGCTCATGCAGAAGCTGTCATGTCCAGCACTCAAATTTCTAATGCTGGCCTAAAGGGCTGTGCGGGCTGTGTGTGCGAGTGTGCGTGTGTGCGAGTGTGTGTGCGAGGCAACACTTAAAAGTCACACGGGCGTGGCAAGTTAAATGAAATGCACATTGATGTGGCATTTGTGTGTCCTTTTGCCTGCTGCTGCTGATGCTGATGTTGCTGAAGCTGCAAGTGACAGCGTCAAGAGAGAAGGAGAAGTTAACTAAAATTCTAATAGGGAGAGAGAAGGATAAGTGTAGCTAGATATTGTATAGATCTTACATCTCGCTTTAGGCAGGTGTGTAGCACTCTCTCTCTCTCTCTCTCTCCCAATTGACAGCAGAGAAGTAAGCTGGAAGGAGAGAGGGAGAAGTGTAGTTTGAGTTGGAATAGGGAGAGAGAGAAGGATAAGTGTAGCTTAAATTCGTGTAAGTCACTTATGGTTTCACTTTTCCTCTCTTCTCTCAGTTGAAGAAATTCGCTAGAAAACATTCAGATTTTGAATGGACTCTTTTTGCAAAGCATTCGCTTCATCTCTCTTTTAATGAAGTAACAGCAGAAGAGAGAGGGATATATATAAATATAATTCATATATAGAGAGAGAGAGAGAATGAGAAGGGTAATCAATTCGATTACGAACAGAGAAGCAGAAGGGCAGCTAAAACTCATTTTCTTTCTTCTTTTTCTTAAATGACAGCAGAAAGAGAGAAAGATAAGTGTATCTAAAAAAGAGAGAAGGATAAGCCACCTTCTCCCTCTGATTACCCTCCTCCCAGGTCACAGCATTAAGAGGGAAGGAGAAGTTAATTAAAATTCCTTTATAGAGAAGGATGTATAGTCAGGTGATTTGCTGTCTCTCTCCTAGAAATAAATAAGAAAGAGAGAAGAGTAGAGATAAACTCGAATAAATATAAGCGTAAGGCGTAAACCTCTCCTTAACAGGTGTGTAATACTCACTTGCCATCTCTCTCTTTCCTTTTGGCTATCCCATTCTATCCCACTCCTCCTCTGACTACCTTTCTTACAAAGTGATATAAATGCAATAAAGTAACCCCGAAAAAAAGCGCAACCTGTGGCAAGCAAATGGCAGCAGCTGGCATGCAACGAAACTCGTGCTTGCCACAAGCGAACTCCAAGTAAAAAATTTCAATCAATAACCTTAACGATAACATTGTCAGCACAGGAATAAAATAAACTAGGTGGTAATACTTGCCTCAACTTGCCTCACCTACTTTCTATATACACTTACCGAATGATTGCAATGACATTGTGGAAAAATCAATAAAATATAAATATTGATAAAAAAAACACATAAATATTAAATTTATTTATTCACTCGTGTAAAATTTAGGTTAAGGTGCAAAATGAAGTTGTGTGAAAGTATTTAACAGAAGACAGAAAAATAAAATTTTAAAATTTCTGACGATATTTAATATCCAGATTATTGCAACATATATGGAAAAAACAGATTCATCAATTTAGCTAGTTTTATTATTGATCAACTATATAAATTAATAGTTAAATAATATCGGACAAGAATCACTGATTTTTATAAGCAAAGCTTATTTTCATATCAACAAATTTCTGTACATTTTATTTATTTATTCAAGTTCCATCTAAAAATATATAAGTGGCATATGTGGCAACAAAGTTGCAAGTACCGCAAACACTGTTTAGGGTAACAAAACGTTGCAACTCTTTGGCTAGCAATTTCAATAAATTTCGCCGCCTGTTGACAAGCCGCAAAGTGTGCTTTAAAAATGGCTTAGCTGCTGCTGTAGCACGTGTGTGTCTCTCTATGTGTGTGTGTGTGTGTGTGTGTGTGTGTGTGGCAGACAGAGGACAAGGCGAGGCAAACGCGATTTTTATCGCAATTCAATAGAGTTTCCGTTACATTAGGCGACGGGGTTTTTGGTTTTGTCTTGGTGCGGAACTAAAAGCGCCATATTTGTATCCGTTCGACGTGTCAACGTGTATTGCTTCCGTTTCTTGTTTGTATGTTGTTGTTGTTGTTGTTGTTGTTGTTGTTGTTGTTATTGTTGTCTGTTTGCTTGTTATTGTTGTTTTCAGCAGGCGGTGCACCTTGCCAGCCAGGGCCAACAGACAGGCCAACAGACAGGCGACAAGCAGTGGGTTAAAAGCGTTATTGAAATTTTATGTTGTCTGCGATTTTGGGGCTTGGGATTTGCGTCTTTGCTGGCAGCTGATTTATGGCCTGTCTTTCATATCGAGAGTTCACTTTAAGCGGCGCTATCTTAAAGCGCTCTTTGCCTGCTCTAATTATATGCCACCCCCATAGCTCTTTGGTTGGGGAGGGGTGTATAACTGTCAAAGGGTTGGTTTATCTTTGGTCTGGCATTAATAAAAAATAAAAAACAAAAAACTTTTCACTGGTTTTATTTTTCTTTGAGCTCAGCAAATTGAATTAACGTGCGCGCTTTGCTCCAATGTCAATTTCTTGAATAGCTAAGGGTTTAGGGAAGAGGTAACTGGGTTGGGAGGGGGTGCTGCCACACTAAAAAAAAAACATTAACCTGAATATTAGAAAATCACCTGCAAATGATTTTCTTGTTTTAAACAATAATATTTAAATATAAAAATGGAAATTTACAATATTAAAATATTGTAATACTCAGAAATAAATTTCTAACAAATAGAAATACAAACATTAATTATTGAGGAAAAATACTGGTCTTTAAAAATATACTTTCCGAATAATAAGGCGGGAAATTCAATATTAAATTCGAAATTTTTTTAAAGTGTATTCACCTTGAGGAATCCAAGCCTCATTAAAATTCCGTTTGGACTTGTCGACTGTTTTGTTTACCTTTTGCGAAATTAAAAATGCAAAATGTGAAGCAGACGAAAGCAGATGCCACTTTCAACTTTCAACTACTTTCTTAGTGCATGCCACATCGAGTGTGGCAAGACAAGGCAAGGCAAGGCAAGGCGAGGCAGGGTGGGGCAAGGCAAGTCAGCTGAATTATTTATGGCACTTGCCGCACACTGAAAACCGTAACAGCAACAGATTACAAGATTAAATTATTGTAACAAGCGCATTACGTAACTGCTTTGCATAATTTACCGCTAGAAAAGCCAACCAACAGAAAAAAAACACCTAAAAATGAAAACATTCATCTTGAGCTTAAGTCGCTAGGCGACAGCAAGGAGCAGGAAAGAGAAGGGGCAGAGGGGTCAGAGGGGGCAATAGGTAGCTGTGTAAATCTTAACCGGGCCTCTATCTATATATATATATATATATATAAATATATATAAATATACATATAGCCGCGGTAGATAAAATAGCACTACAATAATAATATAATTTTTTCAATGTTTTCATATCAGTCAACTTAATCAGTTTTTGAGCACGAAAATAATGAAATCTATTCTTGATTTTCTAATTTATTATATATATATAGATATGGGAAGATATCCCGCTATATTTGAAACTCTCTGTATAACAATTTAGCACCTTAGTTCCATCTGACTATAAAGTATCTTCTTGGGTAACTTTGATGGGAAAAGGGGAAATTTCCTTGAGTCTTGTTAAAAATTAAAATCTAAATTAAGATTTTTTCAGGAGAGTCGGTAGTGTTTTTGAATCATTTTGATTTAAAAGATAAGTCAACTCCAAAAGTCATTCAAGTCTTTTATTACATTTTTTGATAAGAATTACAATATATTTCGATGTCATCTATCTTTTGCAAACTTCTCTATTAAATAAAATAAGAATCCTTCCTTACATTTGTACACGAGCAGTCAGAATTGTATTTACTATTGAAAAAAGTGTAGTTTTTTACTGTTTATAACAGTGCTATTTGTTTGGCCAGCTCTGTATGTATATATGTATATATAGGTGACACTGACAAGTCGAGAGGTCGGTCCCACTGGGCGTATGTGCAACCAGCGGCAACATTTTTGTTTACAACAATTTGTCACTGTTGTTGTTAAGCGGCCGGATTGCAGGCACTTGTATTTGTGTGTGTGTGTGTAGTGTGTGTGTGTGTGTGTAGTGTGTGTGTGTGTGTGTAGTGTGTGTGTGTGTGCCTTTCACGACTGTCTAATTTGCATTTTAATTTAATTTTTTCCATACCGCAAAATGTCAACAGAAGAAAAGGCCGCAGACGCAGCAGCTCGCCAAAGTCAAGTCACTTGCAGACACGTTCTTGCAACGCGGCATGTGGCAGGGGCATGTCTTCCAGTACCTTCAGGTCTTCGGTTTGTTTGTCTACACTTTTTTTTATTACTTGGCGCACTTTTAATTGAGTCTTGCATATGCATGAGCAACAACAGCAACAACAGCAGCAGCAACAGCAGCAACATCAGCAACTTAATTAATACGAACTCTGAACTTCAACTTCAACTTCAATTTCAATTTCAAATTCAACTTCAATTTTTTCCAGCCATTTTTCTTCGGCTTTAATTTTTGGCCGTCTTTGAACTTTGAGCCGCTGGCAAAATCAATGCGAATGGGTATCGTAAAACTTTCATCGATTGGGCAGAACCATAAAATGACGACGATATCGTCTGCCGCATAAAATTATGACTGCCAGCAGCAAACAGGCAGCAACTACAAATAGACAGAATACTCGACTAGAAGATATCCTGTAAATGGGTCTCAAATTCTTATCTTACATAATTTATTACCGATGCCTACATAGAGAAAGTTAACAATATTAAAATATAATTAAATACAACATTTTATTTATTTACTTTTGAATTTCATATTTTTAATTTATTTTTCACCCCTTAATTTTATATACAATTTTATTCGTAACTTCCATTTAAAAGTTTTGTTAACTGACACCTAAATAAATAAATTTAAAAAATAAATAGAAATAGAAATAAATATCTTGTTTAAAAAACACTATTCGGTTACCAAATACTACATTACTTTCCATTAGGATATGAAAACGACTTTAAATCGAGAATATATTATTAAAATATATTATTAATTAAGTCAAAAATCTACTTGTATACAAATTATGTATATTAATTATTTAAATTAACTTTGTTATATTATTGCATAAACTTTCAACTATAATTAAATTATTTTAAAAAGCCATGTATCAAAATCGAATCTGTCTTAAACAAGTTAGCTCAACCTTATCATTCAATAAACCCAATTTGAAGCACTGATTTGTGTACAGGGTATAATCAGTTCGAATTGTCATAAAATGGCATGCGGTAGACAAAAGAAATGCGGCGACCTTTAAGCAAATACAAAGAGCAAATTTACGATGACAACTTGTTGTGGTCGCCTAACCCCTACCCCTCCCCCTCCCCCACCCAACCAACCAACCTCCCAGCCCTACAGCTGTAATAAAGCTCAAAATGATACATATTGCATAATGGACTTGCAGCAAGAGGGGGGTTTGGGGAAAGGGGAAAACTGTCTGGCTTTGCCATTTGCCATTTGCCGTTTGCAAACGTTGTAAATTCTAAAAACTGTCAGGTTAACCAATCGTGCAACCGTTATTACCTGTTGGCCAACAACTGCGAAGGTGGCTCTGTTGGCCACTTTGGGCCACCATTTGCAGTGTGCTACGTGCTACGACAGCAATGGACACACTTCCGCTCGAGCAACGTGGCAGGCAACGTCACGGCTCATAATTCCATGAATTTATGAACTGGAACCGCGAGCTCCCAGTCTGACAATGAGCAGCTAGCTAGACATATACATATATATATATATATATATATATACATATATATAGAGAGAGAGAGGAAAGTGAACTTTATCAAATGCATATAGAAATAGCTACCAAGCTGCATCACAGATATGTCTATATGTAAATTGCTGTTATCAAAGATTTTGCTGAAATCACATATTCCTTGTCATCTGAAATATGGTTTAAGGTGAACTAAGAATAAATTGGTCGATAAGGCTTATATAATCTTCATCAGCATCACTAACCGATTTGAATGTCTGTCGGTCTCCTACTATGCAAACTAGTCCCACAGTTTTAAAGTCGTCTTAATGAGTCTCCCTCTTTTTATACTTTTTTACCAAAGGTCTCATAGTATATAGGTTTTGTGCAATGTACGTCATGCAGTCTCTCCGTCTGTCCGTTTGTCCGTTGACTTTTTTCGACACCCTTAAAGATAGAGACTTGAAACTTGCAACATTTACTTGTCTGTGCCCCCGTCAAATCGATAAGATCGATATAGCACTAAACATAGATGCGTCAAATCGAACAGCAAATGGAAGTATCAACTTCCCTGGCCTGCCTCAAATCAGCACATTTTCCAGCAGGCTCTAATGGGTTACGAGTGTGTGCGAGAAAGAACCTGTTTTACTACCCTTGAATGAGTGCGAAGATAGCAGCAATGTTTGTTCGATTGAAATGTTTGAAATTGAGTGGATTCGATTAAACCTTTGATCAGTTTTGTGACTGTCGATTATTCATCTTGCAAAAAAATCTACTTTCATAATTATCAAGGAAAAGTTGCCATTTATTGTTCTGTTTTCTAACGACATTGTTTAGTGCTGCAACCGAATGCCGAATGCCGATTATATATCGATACTCTCCTGATATCGCAACTGACTCGATTACTTGCTCTCAATAGTATCGGGGCAATGGCAACAGGGTTGCCAGATTGGTGGTGACATCGATAAGCATCGATCATTCTTCCAATGCCTGGTTCTCTGTATCTGAACAAAATATTTCAATTCATCATCATCAGTGGAGAGAAACAGTCGGAAATAAATTTGTGCTTTCGAAAAGATTTCAACAATTTTAAGAACTTCAAAACAAAATGAATTCTGTGAATAAAAATCAAGAAGCGAGTGGCAGCCATGCAGACTCCTTATTGAAGCGAATGCACCACTTTGTGGAGAGCCAGCAGCTGTGCGATGTGGTCCTCATCGCTGGGATCGACGGCAAACGGGTGTCCGCTCATCGCTTGGTGCTCGCAGCTGCGAGTGAATATTTCTCGGCAATGTTTACCGGATCACTGCGCGAGAGCGAGGAGCATGAGGTGACCCTTGGCGAGGTGGATGGCGATGCGTTGCAGCTCCTCGTCCAGCATTGTTACACCGGGTGCATTGAGCTGCACGAGGACACTGCCGAGACTATGCTGTCCACCGCCAACCTGCTCCAGCTGACATCTGTGGTAAAGAAATGCTGCAATTTTCTCGCTCGCCAGCTGCACCCATCCAATTGTTTGGGATTCGCATTATTCGCAGAGCAGCTGAACTGCACAGAGCTGATGCAAGTGGCACAGGCGTACACCTGCCAGCACTTTATGGAGGTGTGCCAGAATCAGGAGTTCCTTCAACTAAACGCCAACCAGCTGGGCAAGTTGCTGTCCAGCGATGAGCTTATTGTGCCAACCGAGGAGGATGTCTTCCACACGATGATGTCGTGGGTGCGCCACGATGCGTCCACTCGTGAGCAGCACATACCCGAGCTGCTCTCCAAGGTGCGTCTGTCGCTGTTGCATCCAACATTCCTTGTGGAACACGTGGAGAAAGTGTGTGGCGCCAGCAATGAGTGCCAGCGAATGCTGTTGGAGGCCTTCAAATGGCATTCACTATCCGCCGAGTGCCGATCGTCTGTTGCTGCCACCGAACAAACCAATCCCCGCAAACAAACTGCTGTCGGCCAATTGCTGGTTGTGGGTGGCAAAGATAATGACTACAATTGGATTACCACTTTTGAGAGCTACTGTCCCCAGCTAAACAAGTGGACGACTTGGGAGCATACGATCGATAGACGTGACGAGTTTGGAGCCGCTGTTATGGGTGAAAAACTGATTTTGGTAGGCGGTCAAATTGGAGAGAATACATTGGACTCTGTGGAGAGCATTGACCTTAACACGATGGCCCGCGTGCCACTCAGTCCAATGAGAACGGCCCGTTCTGACCTATGCGTTGCGGTGCTGGATGGACACCTCTACGCGGTCGGTGGAATCAATTTTAGCGACTTCCTGAACACTGTTGAGCGCTGGGATCCCATTACGCGTGAGTGGAGCTATGTGTCGTCAATGTCCATAAAGCGTGCGCACTTCGGTGTTGCGGTGTTGGGTGGTTGCTTCTATGCTGTTGGTGGATTCGGCGATGGCGTAGTGTATAACTCAGTCGAGTGCTACGATCCGAAAACAAACAGATGGAGTCTTCGCGCGCCAATGAATCGACGTAGAGCCTTTGTTGGTGTCACAGCTGCAAATGGATTCATCTATGCCTTGGGTGGCAGAGGGATCAACCTCCGTCGTAGTACGGAAACCGTGGAACGTTATGATCCATCTACCGATTCGTGGACATTGATTTGCTCGCTGTCAGGGGAACTCAGTGGGATCGGTTGTGATCTGCTTGGAGATCGGTTGATTGCCGTTGGCGGCGAACTTTATAACTATCGTTCGTACAACACTGTCGAGGAGTACGATCCGGTGCGAAATGCCTGGAATAAACTGGCGCCAATTTCGGTTCCACGTAAGGGCGCTTGTGTCTTTGCCATACCAAACATAATACCACCTCCAGCAACTTGAAGGTTGCAGGCTAGGACTGCGCCAACCTGGGTCAATCGTTTTTCAAATAATAATTACATATTTAATAAAAACTAACATAAAAATAGTACAATTCTTTTGATTATAATATAATGTTAATAATAATGATATTTACAACAATAACAATGATGATTACAATAATATCAATAAATTATACGTTGCTAATTGCAACACCAAAATGTAGATGAAGTTTCCGTTCAGAGTATCTTCAAGTCGAGCTCTCTCGAAATAAAGAAGGAGAAGAACAAAAGTGATGGGTTATCGGATACCCTGCACTGAGCCTTACTATATTATTATTTTTTAGTTGAGTAAGGTTAGGTTAGACGGTTGCTGACACACATTGGCCACCGTGTGAGATCTGACTCCATTTCTATCCTTCAAAGATCGGCATATGCCATGCCCTGCTCCTTAATGGCTAATTTTTCCGCAGTTTTTCGGTTACGCCCGTCTTCAAGGTTCTCTCCCGTTTTCGAGTTCAATTGTGGAAAGCTTTTTGGTTTATGAAGGTATCATGAACAAAGTCACGAGTTATGCGTTTTCCTTTATCTAAAAATGGTAAAGATTGCAATACTTGTAAAATAGATTTGTTTTTAATTTAAATTTACAAATTTAATTGAATATTCGACTCCGCTCTACAAGACTTACTTACATGTTTGGTAGCTAGAAGATAAATCCAAGCAATTCCCAGTTAGTCTGCTGGCAACATATATTGATGATATTAACAAATCAGTAACCGAATCTATAATAATAACTGAGGAACAGATCTCAAGATTACGTAAAACAGGTTAAGTCAGGGAAAACAATGTAAAATTTCCATAACAATGAAGTCTTTTTCAAAACACACCTCAACAGAAGCTGGAGTTCATTTTAACAAGTGCTTCCTGGGCACGTACGCTGATTGAGTTGCCAACGTTGTTGCTTTTCATGGAGGGGTGCACAGCGCCATCCCCACCCCTGCATCCCCCCATCCCCTCACCTCCTCGACTCCCAGCCTTCGTCAGGCTCACGCAGTGGCACTCACCTAATTTGAAGACACAACACTTAATCTGCACAATGAGATAAATACCTTTTGTGGTTGGCGCTCAGAGCGCACCCCAACCCAACCCAAGCCAACTCACCCCACTTCACACCAGCCCTGTCTGGAGGAAGCTGTTACCGTTAGCTGTTATCGGTGGCACTTGGCACGCTCCCGAATTGCCACTTGTGGCAAATTGCTCAGGCGCAAAAACTTTCGCCGTCTTTCGGCACGCAAAACTTAATGACAACGAGCTCAAGCGTTTATTACCTGATATAACCTAATCCCAGACTCCCCCGTGCCACCCCCACCTCTGCTTACCCCCTCCTGCCTTATCTCTACTTGTTAATGCATTAATTTGAATTATATTTTTTATAGGGAACCAGGCTGCAAGCAACCAAAAATATGTTTGACATGCCAAATTTAGTGGAAAATTGTCGCATGTCATTGGCCAAAATATGCAAGTGAAATGCTACGTGACTCTATTGCCAAAATACACACTGGCACACACGCACACACACACACACACACCCATAGCAAGTCCTGAACAATGCGACAAATTGGCCAATACCTCACTTTGCCATGGAACACATTTTTTATACCCTGAACGTATCCAAAAATGAAAAGTGGGTTTGATGCAACAAAGAGGGGGAAGCAACACGACTCTATAGTGTATATAAATTCCTGATCAGCATTATGTTAGACAAGAAGTGCTATTGAGAAACCATATTGGATACAACCTTCAAAGGGAAAATATCAGTGGCAATATTTTATTTTATAAGCGTATTTAAAATTCTGGAATATTTCATAGAGCGATATTTTATGAAGAGATATATAGGATGTGCCTCAGATCAAACAGTATCTCCTCGTCGAGCATGCCAGCAACTTGTTATTCGCAGGACTGTTGAAAATTTAAAAAACAAATCACACACCTACAAGAAGCACTCAAACCCGCAAGACAAATTTCCGACATGTAACTTTTCTTTTGCTTTCATTTTTCTGGGTCGGAAGTGCACACAAGTTTGCGCCGTCTCAAAGGACACGGGAAACGGAACACAGGACACGGGAAACGGGACACAGGACTCCGGACTCGAGACACTTTTGCCGGTAATGGAGTGGACTTTATTTGTGTTTGTTGCAACGCATCAGTGGACAGGACCAGGGCTGCCCCATGTGCCTCATACCTTGCGGCACGCTTCGCCGAGCCGCACATTTGTCAACCCGTGGAGTACAGTGTGTCCTCGCATATGTGCCTGGCATACAAATTGTATTCGTAGTTGGCATTGGAATTTCCTGTCATTTTATTTTCTCTTATTTTTTTTATACAAAGTCGATTTGTGTTTGTCAGTCTGAGAATTGTTGGCGAAAAACAACAACAAAAATTCGTTAAAAATCTAGAAATTTAATTGGCAAGTGAATTCTTTCCATTATGGATTACATGCGCAAAATGGCCGAGGAGATTGATCAACAGTGGGCGGATATGGATCAGCAGGAGCAGCAGCAGCAGGAGACGATTGGTGGCTATAAATCCATCTTTACCATAAATGGAAAATGCATTTTGTCACCTTTGGTAAGTCAGTGATAAAAGTGCTTACACTTAACAAAAAACACGGCAATAAATTTTATAAAATCGTTTCAATAACTAGAGAAAATTTGTCTTTTTTCTTAGAGATTTCTACATTTTTTTTAATTAAAGGAAGACATTTTTTTTAAATTATAAATTGTTATTATTAAGAAATTTTTAAATATCCGAAAGCAGTAATGAAAACTCTAATTTTGATGGTTAATTTATGATTTTGTTTTGTAGGCGCATCTTTATATTTATCTATATATATTTTTGTTTATCTACAAATATATATATGTATATATTTTTATATTTTTAACTATTTCTATAACTTTATCTATATCTTGATCTTATCTATACCATTAGATATGTCTACACTTATCTTTGTTTATATCATCATCTCCCCAGATGACACCTGAGCGTCGAGTGGAGATGCAGAAGTATCGCCAGGCTGCCATGGCCGTTGAGCGGCAACAAGTGCCGCATCTGGCGAGGCGCCTCAAGCTGTTGCAGCCAGCGCAATTTGTGGATGCCAGCACCAATACGGAGGGAAAGACAAGGAAGTGCAAGTTGCAGTTCTCGGAGACGCTGATCTACGACAATCGATGCAATGCCATCATTAAGTACACCAAGACAAGTCTAATCCGGGCAGTGGGTTGGCTCTGTCCACAGCTGCAGCCACAGTATGCGCTGACTATTGAGGCCCTGCCACAGTTTGCCATGTGCTTGGAGCAAGCCGAACTCAAGGGGAAATCAAAGAGAAGCGACCACGAGTTGCTGCAACGTGCCTCAACGAGCCCCTTGTTGCAATCGCCAAAGGTTGCACTAAATGGACCGGGTGAGGAACGGCTGCATTCGCAGCTGTGGAAACGTTCTCACTCCTATCCACTTGGCTACAAGTTGGCGACGCCAATTCGTGTGGCAAGCACCAAACCAAACACAGCTCTAATCTGCCCCAGCAGCAGAATACACATTAAACAAATGCACTCCAACTCGAAGCAACTCCAGCAGCCCAAGCCGAGTGGCAGCAAGTCCAGCAAATCCAAATCTCGGCTCTGCTACAGCTCGGCGGCACACGCCCATTCGCATGCCAGGGCGGAGCGCAGCAGCCCCACGATCAGCTGCTCCCAGCGGCGGCTCAGCTACGATCCGCATGCCACACAGCGCAAGAGGAAGGTGGCGGCTGCCACACCTGCCACACTCAGCAGCAGCGTGGAGCTGCAGCAACAGCAACAGCAGCAGAAGCTCTTGCCCGAGGACATGGAACAGGAACAGCGACAGCGTTTCCAGTTGCTCATCTCGCAGCAGGCAGCGGAACAGCAGCGTCTCCAGGCTGTGTTTCAGGCCCAGCAGCAACTGTTCCTCGATCAGCTGCTCGATGAGACGGATGCCCACTCGGAGTCCAGTTCGAATGCATCGCTGCCGCAGAGTCGCCCAGAACAGGATATCGATGATCCAGATGCAGACATTTGAAATTAAATCAACAATTTATATATCAGATTAATAAATGAGTTCGCTGTGTGCACTAAAAAAAACCAGAAGCACCATTTTGTATTTTTGAATAAAAAAAAAGTATAAAAAAAACTATTATTAAAATTAGAAATGCTTTTTCCTATATTATATTTTTAAGAAAATTGCTGAAATAATAACTGAAATAATTTCTTTTGGGTAAATTGATATAATATAATTTTAAAAGGCTCTCGGAATTTTATAAATTATTTTTCGTACAAATAAGTGGTTTATTTTTAGATAATATAATATTAAAAATACAGAATGCTGTAATTATATTAATTATATATGATGTTAAATTACTTTGATAATTTCGATAACTTGAATGCTAGTTAAAAAATTCGACAAACATATTTTGAAATTAGACTTTTTTCTACATTTTAAATGAAAAACCCTGGTTTGTAGCAAGAAACAAGCTTGTCTTTTAAATTTAAGTGTTACTTTTTATGGAGTTACAATATCAAGTCCACTTTATTTCGCTAAGTGTATTCCGTGTGCGTTTCGCTAATTCACACATCATACAAGTGCAATAAATCCGACTGGGAATGTGAATCCAAATATAGACAACTTATGGCTGGCGCACCGTTTTCTAATTATGCTCACCGTCTGCTGCCATGCCATGCCACACAAGTTGCAACACACACACACACACACACACACACAACTTGGCAACTCACGTTGATGTCTCTATAGAGGAGCATAGCGAGATTTTGCACGCCATAATTCGCCGTGTTATTAAGTGTAAGAAATTAAAATTTCATAAATTGTTACGCTTTATTTAAGGCAGCGCCACCAAGCTACACTCAGAAAAATAATATTGGTGCCAAGGGTGACTCACTGTATTAAGACGCAAGTTTGTGTCTATTTAAAAGCAAAGGATTCTAATTTCCTACTTAATTGTTTTGTTACTCAAATTATTACTTAAAACAAGTGTTTTAAGATGTACACAATAATCTTAGATAGTATTTGAATTCATATAATACCACTTTATTACCCATTTCTGAATTTTTACTACTACTTAAAATTTCTACTTTCTAGAAAAGTGTATCTCAACAATTAAATGCATATTTATAAAAAATAGGAAACAACTTTTAATTTGTTTTTATAACTTCATTCTGAATGATGGAAAGTATTTTGTAAGAAAAAGGGTTTCATTGCAACTTATTAGAAAGTAATATATTATTAAATATTCGAAAAAAAACCTTTTCAATTTTAATATATATTTTTTCGTGTGTTTTCAAATTAGTTCTTAAGACCAAAAATAAATTGCCAGTTTTCACAATTATCTGAATTTCAAGGCGATTTATTTCCTGAGTGTGGTCTGCCAACTCTCCTGTTAATTGCCCGCCCCGAAGCAGGCAGGCGATGGCGTTGCCAGATATATCCAGAAATATATATGCATAGATATATGTATATACATCATAATATATGTATATGCATGTATTAGCTTCTCTGATTTGCGTTATTCGGAGACTTGCAATATTTGGTTTAAAGTGGACGTGGACATAATTAAAAGCACTTAAGACGCACGTCCGCCTGCCTCTGACTTCAGTGTGGCTGCCCCAGCTACCCCCGCCCCCTCTTGTTGTTGGATCACTGCCAAGTTGCGCCAAATTGGCAGATGCACTTGTGGATTGCAGTTTTGGCCATTTGAATTTCGAATTTCTTGTTTTTCTTTGCGCATGCAGCCCCCGATTTTAATCGGGCCAATTGCAGGCAATCATTTCAAATTAAAAGCGGACTTTGTTTTTCTTGAAAATGAAAAATACCGAAAATAATTCAGATAATGGGCATAATTAGGGGACTATTAGCTATGGGAATTAGACTGTCTGGGAGCAAGTATTTGTCTTGTGCCTTGTGTCTTAATAGGATTGATGAACTCAATTAATGAATGAAGCTTGTTTAAGAACAATTAAATACTCTACTGGAAAAACAAAGTCGCGATGAAACTATAATAAACATATTTGAATTGGTATTATAAGACATATGACTCCAGCATACAATACAATTTTAATATCAATTTTAATATTTATTATATTTCAGCAGAGTCTACTTGTTGCTACCTTATATAAAAAAAAAATCTAAATTGATTTCGCACATTTACCTAAAATTAAATTAAATAATATTCCATTTGTTGGAATTTAAGATCAGCGTAATGTGAATATTATGAAAGATTGTTGAATAGTAGTTCGAGTTGTTAAGGTTTGATAAGTTTGAAATTAGTGCTGGAGGTGTTTAATGTTTTGGAGACCCAGTCTAATCCAGAGGCAATAATTATGTTTAAGTAATTATTTTAGACTTCATGATCATCCGTTACTATAACCTACTATATTACTTTCTATAACCTACTCTCTTTCTCAGATAAAATTAAAATCTTTCTATCAAACGCTTCAGGTGTTGGAGCCTTGTGCGAATAAAATGGCACCACAGTTCAGTACCTCTCCTTCAATATGCAACACCACCAACAATTTAACCTAATCTAACCCACCCAAACAGGGATTCAAACTTTGAGTGCAATGCCAAAATAAATACTACTATTTTTATGACAAAAAAAAGGTTATGTTTAAATTAAAAGACAAGCAAGGACAATCTTGAAGTTACATTTATGCATCATTTATGTTTATCTTTACAAGGATGTATTCTATAGGAACTACCTCTCACCTCACCTTATTGCCACAAAATTGTGCCATAATCATTTCCAAGACGATGCCAATGAAGTTGTGAATAGTTTTGGCTAATCTCATGTTTTTTCACTTGGTTAATCACACAAAAGTTGCGCAAGGAGCAAAAATTCAGTGAAAATAATTTCGTGCTTCGCCTGTGAAAGAGAGAGGATGAGCGGAAGAGAGAGAAAGAGATAGGGAGGGAAGAGTTTATTAAATGAGCGAGAAGTGCACATGAAAATGGAATTAGGATATTCATGACTAAAATAAACATAATCAAAGTAATAACTGCCTCACAGTTTAACTCTAAGAAAACCAAGTTATCCTCCCACCCCACATCCCCACCTTCCCCCTCTGCCGATCCCCTCTGCCACATGTGAAATTAATCTTGTTTATGTTTGTCTGTAGTCTGCAGGAGGAGCTTCCAAGGACTCGTGTGAAAAGTTGGCGCCCCAAACTTTTGCGTTCCCTTCTCCGCCCGAATCCCCAAACTTTGTTTGAGGCACAAAAACTAAATAAAATCGAGTCTTTTCACATTTATATTATTTGTATTGGTTTTGGTTTTGAATTCTCGGATAGTTTTCTGCGTGCTCCTTGAACTGTAAACGGTGAGCATTTAATTAAAATATATGTTTTCAAGCAAATGTTGAAAAATAAAGCACGCGAGAAATGCCCACAAAATTCAAATAAATGCAAATAGCTCGATTTATTTGTGGGGTGTGTGTGCTGTGTGTGTGTGGGTGTGTGTGCTGTGTGTGCTGTGTGTGTGTGTGTGTGTGGCATGTGTACTGTAGGTGTTCAATAGACAAGGCGCAACCCTTGTTTAGCTTATCCTCAGCAACGTTTTCACATAATCTGCTTATTTTGCACACATAAGTGAAAAGTTCTGTCAACAAAATCAAAATCACGACAAAAATTTGTTTGCCATTTAAATTCGATTTTGATCCTATTTATCCTGTAAATTGCAGCAATTGAAAGGATTTACTGTTGAGACGCGACAGGCAAAGCGATAGCTTCCTGTCGCCATCCCTACCCCTACCCCCTCCAACCACCCCTCTTGCACTTGAGTAGACTTACCTCCCCCCAAGTATCATTTTTTATTTTTACTGTGAGTGTTTGATTTTGAAATTACCTTTTATTGGTGTGCGTGTGTGTGTGCGTGTGTGTGTGCGGGCGTGTGTGTGCGGGTGTATGTGTGTGGGTGTGAGTGTGACGTATGATGTGTGTGCAACTGTAAACAGTTGTAACGGTATTAGCATGCAGAACAGCATTATTTCAAGCCACGACATGGATATGGCCACAGCTTTAAGAGAGAGAGAAAGAGAGACGTGGGGAAAAGGGAGTGGGAAAGGGAGAGAGCTATAGCTGACCCAGCCAGTTGATATTGAATTTCAATATCTACATAAAGAGAAATAGGAAAATCATGTGGGAATGTTGCAGTGGGGATAAACGACTGAGGAATACGCTGGTAAAAATTTAATACAAGCTGATAACATTTGTCAAGGAAAACTCTTGGGGGAATCATGGGGGATCATTTTTTTATTTATATATTTATTTAATGTCTATTAAAATCAAAAAATATAAATTAACTTGGTGATATATTTCGCAGCTTTTTGTTTACTATTTTTACTTTCATTGCGGATTCAAAGTATTCTCAATTCACACACATATCCGAGCAGAGCAGCATTTTCTACACTTTGAATAACTTATTATTTGAATTCCATATTAAAATAGTCGCTTGCTAAAAAATAAAAATGTTATATTTATGCCTTTTAAATTTAAAATTAAATTCCAAAAATAGTAAAGTAGCCAAACTAGAAATGCAATCAAAATTTGTATTTCCGGAACAAGCATTTTAAAATGATTTTATATATTGGAGAAATTGAAGACTCTGAATTAATTGAAGAAGTATGTATAATCATTGAATAATCATTGAATGCATCTCTAAAATACTCTAGTTCGAAAATTATGGGAGATCGGAGATTTGGAGATTCTTAGAATATACTTTTAAATCTTGCTGACTCAACTTGCACATAAATTATGGAAGATGTAATATTAGGAAATATTTGTTATCGCCCAATTTCATAACTTTGCTCCTCGAATCTATCTAAGATGGACAGTCAGCATGGCATATACTACCTTAGAATAGATATACCCCCTTCGGCTACGCTGACAGAGCATAGCAAGAAAGAAATCACTTCATAGACGAGCGGCGACAAAGCTGCAGACAAAGTAGCAGCAGGCAAATACAAAGGAAAAACATGAAATGGAAATTGGCGACGACTCCGATGACGATGGCGATGGCGATGGCGATGGCGATGGCTGCGAATGGAAATCCCCAAGTGCGGGTCAAAGAAAATAAAACTTTATGCAAATGCGCCACTTTGGCCGTAAAATGAAATAGTCCCCGGCCAAATTATACCTGATGCCTGATGAGCTAGCTGACTTCCAATTGCCGTGAATTGAAACAAAAGGGACCAATACTATTCCCACAACCCACAACCCACCCCCTCCCCCTCCCCCACCATCAAAAAACTCGTAAACTTTTCCAAGCAGTCGGGGTGGATTGTGTATATAGTTTGGGAACCAGCGCAGGTGACTTTAATTTTAAGTTGCCAACTTTTGCATTTTACCTATTTTATTATTTTTTTTTTTAGCAAGTTTTTAGCGAACGACTCCTGCATCATATTCCCCAGCCGGAAGTTGTTACGGACACGTTTTGTCGGATGTGCGGATGTGTTGGCCTGGCACACATATTTTTGGCCACGCTTCTCATTGTTATTATTATTATTATGATTATACACTGAATGCCGAAGGTAAACGAGTATTTTGGCCGCCTGCAATGTTCGTCCGAGTTTGAGAATTGAAACTATGAAAACAAATTGTTCTATGTTATTGTCTACGTGTTAGACAAAGTTTGGAAATTGGGTTCTCAGATATCGATAGAGCAACATATAAACCACAATTATAATTAACTTCTTCGAAACACTTAAAGCCACAGACTTGCAGCTTGGAATATTTGAAGGGTTAAGATAACGATAGGATAAATAAATACAAATACACAAATTCACACATCTTTCACAATTTTAAAGAAAGAATCCATAAATTAAAATTTATCTTGCATTGTTGATGATCTTCTTCAAATATCAATATCAGTTTCTTGGAAATCACCCACAATATTACAGCTTAAATTACCAAAGTTGGAAAATTGATTATTAGAAACCTTATTCTAAGTTTGGTTAGAGCATTAATCTAAGTTATTTTATTGCTGTAATAAGTGGATTTAAATACTTAAATTAGAACAATTTTAAAAGTCATTTACACTCTCATCCGTTTGTTTAACAATAAGAGTTTATTTGTGTATACAACTAGTAAGACTTTCATATATATATGTATATTCATGATTATTCAATGGTCACACACAGCTGTTGCACTCACTCCCTCTCTGCTTGCCACCTGGCATCGGCTGGTTCCACTGTTAGCAGAGTATTCCGCAGTCGCCTACGCCCGACAACGTTCTCTGCCAGGATCTGTTTTGGTTTCATTGTTGTAGCTCGTATAATTTAGCATCATGTCGTCGCCATATTCCACGCTCATTTTTGACCGGAAACGGAAGCCTGTTATTAATTTGCATGTCCGGCGGCGGCAACAGCGGACGGACAACGGAGTCCAGCTCAGTCCAGGTGGTAAGTAACTCATGCTCTGTCTCACTCTCACTTTTACTAGCTCTCTCTCTCTCTCCTTCTCTCTCTCTTTCACTCCGTATATTTTAGTCATTTTGTTGTGTTGCTAATTAAATTTGCCACTTTATTTGCGCTGTGCATCAGGATTCGCACATCCTTGCCACACTCCACTCCCTTTGCCCTACCCCTCCTTGCCATTCCTCCACTCGATTCTGTCTTAATTGTGTTTTGTGCTACTCTATTTCAGTCGGCACACTCAAAGACAGCTCCCATTTTTTTCTTTTCATCTCACCCCCCACCGCACTTGAAATAAGACCAAGCCATTTAGCTCTGATCCTGGTTGCTGCTGCTCTTGCTCCTGCTCCTGCTACTGCTCCTGCTCCTGCTGCTGGTGCTGATGCAGAGAGCGTCTTAGGTGCTGTTTGCGCTAAAATAATTGAATTAATAATTGCTGCGTGTGGTTTTCATGCTTTTCCAGCTAAGAAAAACCCCCTCAAAGTGGAATATGTACACTGCGATAAAAGTGACCTGTAATTAAGAAAATCAACCCACTTTTCAGGGCAACTGTATTTATATAAAAGTACTTGTTTTTTGAATGTGAGTGTGATATATATTTATATATATATGAACTATAATTATTATTAGCCATTGTAAACATTAACTTTAGGAGAAAGTTTCTAAGACGGAGAAAGTTTCTGAAAATATAGAAAAAAATACATATCTAATATTAAGAAATATTTTTTTTTTTTCAATTTATTTATTTATTTTTTACACACTTTTTTATTTTATGTTATTATTTGGTTTACATATTAATGCCATTTCCGTAATCTTAAGTGGATTTTTTTGAGTGTAGCTATACTTAAGCCTTAGCCTCGGCATTCTCCGAGTCGTGTGAAACTTTTATCTTTGCCACTGGCAGCTACAACCACATTCCACGCCCCTCCACAGCCCCCTCTTTCTACAACTTGCCTTTACTTACACACTGATTTAATAAATTAACGTTAATTAGCTGTTGTGGTCGGTCGGGTGGTGGGGTGGTGGGGTGGTGCAGGGGTTTGTTGCTGCTGCTCATGCTGTCTTAGCTTAAAAGACAATAACGCTAAAATCCAACACGCAACGTGGCAACTTTTGCCGCTGGTACGTGATTTCCGGCGTTCCTTCAAGATTTGCCGTTCGATATATGAATTATGAGCTTATGAAAGGCAGCCAGGATGGCAAACACACACAGCGAGGCAACTCCACATAACGGTATCTCATGCCCCACCGATAATTCATAATTGGGTGTGCACTCTTTTCCTTGTTAGCCAAGTGTGTGCGAGCTTGTTTGTTCATCCCAATTCAATTAGCCAAATGAACAACTACAAATTCCTGGCCAGCATCTGTGCTTCGATTACCAAATCCAAATTGATCCAAAGTTGGCCATGTTTACAATTATTTTGTTTGGAGTTCGGAGACTGCTTCAAAGTTTGAATTAAAGAAACCAATTCTTTCTTTTTTTGTGTAAATTACATTAATACTGTTAGCTAAACTTATCCTCGAATATAATAATCGAAATAAATAAATAGAAAAATCTGCTTTTCTTTTATTATTATTATATTTTGTTCTATATTTTTTTTAACAATTTATTGTTCATTTATACGGTCCACAAATGATTAGAAAAATGTATTATGAACAAGAAAATCAAAATTAAGAAAGATTATAAATAATTAGGAGAATTCAACTAAATCCGTATCAAAGGATAATCTTTAATATAAGCCCTGTTTGACAATAATATAAAAATAAGATAAATATAGTAAAAGAAATGAAAAATATCAAAAATTAAGAAGCAAAAAAAAAGGCGAATTATATCTCAAGCAACAAAAGAATATTTTTTAAATGTTAATCAGAGTATTTTATTATTTGTTTAATTCATTTATTTAGTGGCTAAATTTAGTTGATAATTAAATGAACAATATTCGTTTGTATGAATAAATGAATACATTTCAACTAGCAAAAGTATTCAAATGCCCACTGGTCATTTGGGCGAGAATCTAATTAAAGTCTGTGTCCGTGGCAAGGCGGAAGTGCAACTGTTGCAAGGCGACTCTGAAGCTGCCACTGAAAGGTCAGCTAAAGGCTGTTTACAGTTTGGTCGCATCTTGAGCCAGCTGGTGTGGCAAGTTCGCTGTGGCAACAAAGGGGCAAAAGGCAAAAGGCCAAAGCGCTTGCAGCTAAGGACGTCGTGTGTGGCACAATTGAGTGAAATGAAGAAGCAGCAGATGAAGAAGTTGCAACTGCAAAGCATTTAAATTGAAATTAACATCCTGTTGGTCGCCACATGGCCTCTGCCGGAAGCACTTCAGCAATATTGAGCCACAAAAAAAAAGAAGAAACGAACTGCTCCAATTATGGCATCAGAGAAGTCAAACTCAAAGACGCAAAAACGCAAAACTTGCCAACTTGTATGTGTGGCATGTGGTATGTTGGGCTTGTGGCATGTTGTGGGCCCAACAAGTGGCGCGATTGCAAAGCAAAAGTGTCAGGCAAACATCAGACAGTTGGCGCCCTAGACAAACACTCACAAGTCACACACACGCACACACACACACACACACACAGCGCACAACACACACACACACATACAGAGAGAGAGAGAGAGAGAGAGAGAGGGAGACAACAGACAAAGCGGCAGTCAGCACACACGTAATTAAGAGGCCATTGTTGTTTTCGCTGACAAAAGTGAAAGATGTCTTGATGGATAACGTGGCAGCCAGTTCACACTTCAAAGTGTGTGTGCGAGTGTGTGTGCGAGTGTGTGTGTCTCTGCCTTACATACAGTCAGACAAAAAATCAATTTTAAAAATTATTTCTTATTCATAAACGCATTTTTTTAAAATGTAAACTATTTCTATAAATTTCAATTTTTACAACACGTTTTTTTTGGGATTGAACAAGATTTAATAATTTTCACAACATTTTGTTTATCTATTTAGAAATTTCTACTAAAAACAATGAAATCTTTTTAGGTCTTTTGGAATCTAATTAAAAAAAAATCTTTTCAGTTTTCACATTATTATTATGGCGATTTGCTAAAATTTAGTACAATTTTTTTCCGAGTGTAATCAATCTTTTGATGTAATCAGCTTGCAGCACTCAGCACATTATGCTCAATCCTGCAATTATTCTTACCTCAGCCTTTGAAGATAGCAATTAAAACGATTCTCACACACACACAACTAATTTCCAATGTATGTGTGTATGTGTGTGTGTGTGTGTGTGTGTGTGTGTGTGTGTGTGTGTGTGTGTGTGTGTTTGCTGATGTATGCATAAATATTTAATGTGTTTGCCTTGTTAGTGGCTGGCGGTATCACTTTATTTTGCGGAAGGATTAAATTAATGCCAAACGTGTGCTGCTCTCTGTTGTTTTGTTGTTTTAGGTAACACACACACACAACGCACACACAACACACACACAACGCACACACAACACACACACTCAACACACATGGTGTGTAGACAAACAACGTGTGTGACAAAACCGCTACTTACACTAGTTAGCTAATAAAATTAGTTTTATTAACACGTACTACGACAAGTGCCAACAGCAGCTAAACACACACACACACACACACTGTGTGTATTTATGTGTGTGTGTGTCAATTGGCTTTAAGTGTTAATTGCATGTAAAACTGTTAAATGCCTGGCTGCCTATGAAAGTGTCAGCAGAATGTGTTTAAAGATGCCACAGACCAAAACTGTTGCCTACATTTGGGCGCAGCTCAGAGAGACAATTCGGAAAGGCAGCAACAATTATTAATGTTATATTGCAAAATAATGGGGTAACATATTTGAATTATATAGATATATAGTGTGGATAGATTACAAACTCTTGTTTCACTCTGATTTTGAGCACAATTTAGTCAGTCAGTTTAGGTAAGCAAATTTATAATGAACAAAAGATAACGTTGCAGTCGGACGTAACCGACAGCGAAATACTATGATACGATAATTTGTGTTCAGCCAAGAAGTACTGTCCAAGTTTGTCTTTCAGATTGCGGTAGATATAAGATAGTAACCCTTTTTCGAAGCTTGGTGGCAATCCAGTATTTTATCGATCTCTTAGGGGAGTTACCAGTAACATACCTTCAAAATGTGGAGCCTCTAGCTTACATATTACGGAAGATATGCACATTTAAGTTTTCTAGGGCCGATGTCGGTATCTGGGCACAGGTCTAACCTTCAAAATGCCATAACTTTGTCAAAACTCAACGCATATTCAAAAGCAAGGGGGTTTTAATCATAGTTTGGCCTCTAGATCAGACGTACACTTAAAGTTGAAATCGTGATTTTGGGTCGGAACATAAGTCAGAGAGACGGACGTTCGGACAGACTGACAGACAGCAAGATGGACATTGCACAAACCCAATATACTATATGCCTTCGGTATTACAGTATGTAAGTAGCAGGAAGACGACAAATTGTATTTAAATAACATGTAATATGATATTGTTGTCTACGGGCTTAATTACTCTTCCTTTATCTAAATCGAAATATATGGTTTTATATAAATTGTTTTATAAAAATCATGTTAAAGGAAAAAATTACACAAGACTTTGAAAATTTTTTTCGTATTGATGAAGTTATCTCATGGGACATAAATTCACACCCATTTGCAAAGAAATATCTTTGCAAAGAAATATATTTTTAGCATTTTGAATTTGAAACATCTTTTTAATCTAACATAGTAAAAAGTTCATTATACCTAAGAAGAGTAACTTTGTCAACTACAACATTATTTAATTGTTTTTTTTTTTCCTAACTAAAGCAAGTCTTCCTAAAGGTATAGAAAACATTAAATAATTTCAAATTCATTTTAATTTAAAAGAAAAGACGTATTCATACTTTACTTTGCTGTACTTATTCTCTGTCCATAGATGCCGAAATAATTTTATTTATTGTAGCCGTAAAATACAATAAAAATAATATATTTCTAACAGAAATAAACAAGCCCCACAAACTGCATACCTTTCCATCCACGAGCCCAGTTAATATATCTTGAGTTAATATATCCCCTTGTGCTGTCATCGAGTGCTCCAAAATGTATATATATATTTATATATATATATGTATATATATATATATATATATATATATAGCCAGTTAATTGGAGCGCTGACATCAGCAAATCGGAGTCAAACCACAATGATATTCGACGACAACACCACATAGTAAGATGAGCACACCACACACACACACACACACACACACACACACACAGACACAGACAGACAGAGCTGACCACCATAATTAATGTTAATAAATAATAAATTTACATATATATAAAGCCAAAATGGGGGAGGCAGGGGTAAATCATGTAATACAAGACAAGTTGGCCGAGAAAGTGAAAGTCCGTAACGGCATACAAATCTGTGTAATTAAAACCAGCATTCAATGAGAGGGAAGAGGAAGTGGGTGGGTAGGTGGGGGGGGTTTCACAGCGATGCCAACGCAGTGATAACATCATGCAACAACTTTTGTGGCCGGCAAAACGTTTAATTAACTTGTTTGTTTCAGCCGGGCAACAATTCATATGCGAAACGTGGCCTGCAATTAAAAATGGCCCAAACAAGAAGCAAATTGAAAGTGAGCAGTGAGCTGATTTCATAAATGGAAACAGGAAGCAAAACTTTCCCTTTTCAAATGGGTGACATGTGCAAGGGAGCAGAGAAGGGAAGAGGGTAACAGATAGGGAGAGAGAGCGAGAGCGAGAGTAAACAAATCGGTTAAAAATAAGATTTCATAAATGAGCCCGGAACCAAAACTGTCGCTCTAATGTGTGAAATACAGAAAGAGAGAGATAGGGAAAAGAGTGAGGGAGACTGAGACAGAGAGAGAGAGAGAAAGATAATATAGTTACAGATAAGATACAAGAACATGATTTCATAAATGGAATCAAAACGACAAAGAAGATTGCGAGGAAGAGGCAGAGGACTGATTAGTTACAGATAAAATACAAGGACAATAAAAAAACAAATCTGAGGGAGAGAGAGAGGGAGAGTGAGACTGATAGAAGAGAGAAGATAGATAAGAGTCAAAGACAATAAATATACAAATCTAAGAGAAAAGAGAAATAGATTTCATAATTGGAATTCAGAACCAAAACTGCCATTCTAACGAGTGTGTGTGACAGAGAGAGAAAATATGTAAGAGAAAGGGAGAGAGAGAGAGACACGACTGATCAATTACAGACACATTCCATGAAGTTGTTATCTTTTTTTTATTTGCTTTTGAACTGATCCCATTAGAAATTAGCGTTTCAGAAATAAACTGATCTAATAAATACTGGGAAAATAATGAAATGCCCTTATTTTTGATCTCCCAAACGGGAAAAATAAAAAGCTCGAAAGTATTTTGAGAACTCTTCGATTGACACCAGCAATAAGTTTGACTTGACGTTAAGAAAAACAATGTCTGGCTTGGAATTCAGAAGTAAGCAGAATTGGACATTTTATTCAATTAATTCTTAAGAGAAATTCAGCTTTAGGCATTTTTTAATAAAATTAAAAAAATTTCTCTATGCGATTTATACGAGAACCTATATTCCAAAATTAAAGTCTCTAGATGTTTAGTGTCGGAGATCAACTCGACAATTTGCTGATCAAGAAAATGTGTTTCAAGAGAATTCCTCTGCCTGATATACCCCATTTATTCACACTTAATAGGCTCAGCTAGTATAAAAACTTGCCAAAAATGTCCATTTGGCAAAATTTTGAAGAAAACTTTCAACGAAATTAACCGCAACTCAAAGCAAAAACAAAAACAAAAACAAGTCAACAAAACATATCTAGTTACATTTATTGAATTGAATTGTTTCATGTGTGTTTGATAACTATTTGGGCTTACTGACTATCTATTTATGTGTATGTGTGTGTGGTAGTGTATGTGTGTGTGTGTGTGTGTGGTTGTTTGACTTAGTTTGTATTTGAGTTTGGCAATTTGCACTTGAAGTCAGTTGCTCAGTTTTACAGCAAAGTTTTTCAATTAGAGCAGTCGAAGCGGAACTTCCCCGCCTGACACGAAAAGGGTTGTTTTCCTTTTCCATTTCCATTTCACTTGCAATTTTCAATTTGATTTTGATTTTGATTTTGATTTTCGTATACTAGCATCCATCAACAATATCATCGTCTAATCAACGGTCAACTCAATCAACGAGGGGCGCTGAATTGCTGTGAAGCGAAAAGATAACCAGCAGCGAGCAGATGAAGAAGAAAATGTAAGAGTTTCATTCAGCTTAAAGTAACAAATTAATTAGCATTTATTGCCGCCCAATTGAGCTTGTAAATATTTAATTAATCGACGATTTGTGCAAGCGCCCCCCAAAAATGCCAAAAATAAAATAGATTCAGCCACGTTGAAAACGCTGGCAATCAATTAAAAGCCTTGATGAATGGTTCCTTGCAGCCTTTTCTCGAGCAGGGCATTAGTTCAAAGAGTAAGCAAAAAGCACTCCAGGAGTGAGTAAGTATTCAAGTTCACCATGACCTCCGCAGCGTGAAATAAGTAAGAATGTAGCAGTCGAGAGAGCTCGACTGGAGTTGCCCTGAGCTCAATTCCTTTCCCTATTCCTTAAGCGCAACGATTGTAGACATATTAAAACCAGCAATTATTATTCGCAACAAAGAACTGTTAGAAAAATATAAATATTAATATAGTTCATCTTAAGGCACTAAAATAAAATATTTCGATAGCGCTAACAAGGACCTATCAAATAAATACTAAAAATCTAAAATCTTAATAGCCCTAAAATCCAAGTTTAAATAATTACTTGTTAGGAAAAAATACTGTTTGAAAAACATAATGCATTGATGTGAGAAAAATGCTTACAGAAACAACTGAGATTGGTTTGTTTATACAGACGGACGGACGGACCAACCGACTAACAGATAAAAGGAAATTTCTAGATCGAATTCATATTTTAAAAATATTTAACCTCCATTTGATGACTCTGTCTTTTAAATTATGGGAAATATGTGAATTTATGAATGTTATCACTTTTTGTATTCAAAATTTTAAATCTTTATCTCAAACAATATTATCTTTGGTATCAGATATAATCATAATAATAAATATAATAGAGAACATAACACACTAATTTCAAAACTTTGTCTGACTAATATATATTTTAAGAGCGTATGATGGAAAATAGAAGAAATTACTTTGATTTAAGTGGGACTCACTTTGAACATTTACATAAATAAATTTAATTATTTTTAGGCAATTTTTTCAGTCTACACCTGAAGGGATTCATATTTTCAAACAAGTATAATTGTACTTATAATAAGAGTGAAAATTATCCCATCTACTTAAAACTTTCCATTACTATTTGCTTAGTGGCATTTCAAAACAGCAATCAGCATTTTGGCTTATAGTACTTAATAATAAATAAAAATGCCTCGAACGATCTGCGAAACTCATTGGACTAAGAGAGGCTTTAAATCGTTCGCAAACATTAACTAGAATGCTCCCCAGGCAGAAACTACTGTGTGTGCAAAGTATGTGTGTGTGTGTGTGTGTGTGTGTGTGTGTGTGTGTGTGTGTGTGTGTGTGTGTGTGTGGGTGGGTGTGGGTGGGTGTAGTATGTGTGTGCTGGCCAACATCAGCATTCAGCTAGCTGGATGCTGACCGCTGTCCCCAAACTCCCCAAGGACTTGAGCTAAAACACACAACAACCCAAGCACACACTCACACACACACACATCACACACACTCGCACACACAGCTGGACACACACATATGAGGCAAGTTTTAATTTGCTGGCTCTCATTTGTGAAAACAAAGTCTGTTCGACACTCCACAACAAAAGATGCCAATTTAATCTAGTTCCAGCCCTGGCCACATGGGACACTTAAAACCACTGTGCAAAAGGACACTTGGACCAGGGCCAGCCAGGAAATGACTTCAGTGCCTGTGTCCCAGCTGTGTGTGTGTGTGTGTGTGTGTGTGTGTGTGAGACTGGCGCCAGCAGGTAACTTCCGGCATAGTCAAATTGAAAATGACATCGACATACCGCAGCTGGCAACACCAAAAAAAAAACACACTCGGAAAAAAGAATCGACCTGCAATTTAGAAAAATAAAATGAAAACATGTATTTTTTAATGCTACGAAGCCCGTTTTGCATATTTAAAAATGTTTTATATTTATAATAAAAAACTAACCTTAGATTATCGCGCATAAACGATCAAAATCGTTTTGTTTTTAGAAATCACTTCCAAATAGACAAAAAAAATAAATTCGACAAATCAGAAAATAATTTTTCCCATTGATATCTATTGTTAAGAATTAAATAAAAGTTATAAATTTTTACCTGAAAACGAACTTATGGTTTTTAAAAATAATTTCTAATTTCTTGAAAGGAGGCTTTCTTTATTTGATAAAGTTTTCAATTTAAGATATGAAGTATACAAATTAAATTCTTAATGTTAAATAATAATATAAGTAACGAAAACAAATTAAATTAAATTTAATATTTTTATTAATTTATAGAAAAATCGAACCTGGAATTACGAAAACAAAATGCCTGCTGTTTAGATAGACTCAACCTACTCTTCTAGAAATATGCTCCCTGCATAACTAAGTTGTTCTTGTCGATTTTCTAAATTTCAGCTCAATTTTTTTCTGAGTGCATCCAAGCAACCAAACTCGGACAGCTGCTCTACTTTTGTGGCTAAAGTGTAAAGCTGAGCGACTTTTGCGGGTTGCTGGTGTTGAGTTGTGCACTAAAAGTTGTGCACTCGACTCGTAAAGTGTGACAAATTGAATTAATGCCAAAGACAAAGGCACTTCTACTCTGCCTCCAACTGAACTTATCTTAACTGTAATTGCTTAATACGCACTCCTAATTAAGGCAAAGGTTTAGCTGAAAGTTAGCCAAAGCTAAGCTTTAACCTCAATGGTCCAAGTCCAAAACTGCCACGTGAACTGTGAACCAGCACTTGACTTATGCCACATAAGAGCAGACACAAATCTCTCTATGTCTGTGCCTGTGTTTCTGTGTGTGTGTGTCTGTGGTTAAGTAAGAAAAACTACAGTTTCCACTTAAGGCCGCAATAGCCACGTGCAACACACACAACACACAGTTGAGTAGACGCCAAGTTGAAGGCGCTGCAAATGGCAACTGCGAGTGGACATTGACAAAAAACGCAGAACTGACGCATTGTTGGAGCCATAACTCAGAGCAGGGCTGACAACAAGCTGCAAGAACGCTGCAGTCGAGAGTGCTCGACTAAGAGACACCCTGCAGTCACGCCGCTCAACTGCAGTCTCAAAAAGATTTAAATTTCAAAATCAAAAGTATTCAAAATTAATTAAATTAATAATAAAAAGTATAATTTAAATAAAATAAAATAAAAAGACATTCATTGAAAATAAAAAGTTATTAAGTTAAAACTAACATTTAAGCACATAATAAAGCATCAATAATATTAAATATATAAATATATAATATAATAACATTAAGATTCGACTTCAAGGAATCCATTTATTTAAACATAAATATTTAAAAAAATAAAAATTTAAAATTAAATTAATTTTAATTTATAATTTTAATCTTAATGAAAAGTTGAAATTGAAAGTTGAAAAGTCTATACATTTAAAATAGTGTTTCGTGTTGCTATCGTTGATCGATTTATATCGATATTCGCAATACCGTTGCAGTTAGCCATTAAGTAAAATAAGCATGATCTGAATTTAAAGTCTGTAGCACTTTTAGTCTCTGAGATGGGCTTATTCAGACTGACTTGGCTAAATCGCCATGACTTTTGCTGCTGTTCAAGAATACATATACTTTATATGCTTTCAGCATTTTCCATTTGTCTGCCACATACTTTTGCACAACTTCATTATACCCTTATTATCCATTTTGAATGGGTTCAGGGTATAAAAACGAAACCTGTGCAGTGAGTGGCGAATCTTAAAGATAAATAAGCGAAACGGGACGAGGCGGGGCAGAGCGAGTGTCAACGTGGCTGAACTTTGACCCCAAAAGCGGCAAAACCGCAAAGGGCAAAAATAAAAACATAAAAAAAAAAGCTAGCAAAAATGGACGACAAGGCGAACAACGATTATGACGCTCTCCGTCCGGACACGCAACGGAGCGCAACTGATGAAGCCCACTTAGACGGGGAGGGGTCGGGGAAGAAGACGCAGCACAGATAAGGAGGGGAGCGGGACGATGATGACGACAACGACGACGAGGTGTCCCCAACTGGACAGCGGTCAGCGCAACATTTGCCATTGACAGAGACACAAGCCAAAGAAAGAAATAAAGACTGTTCGCACAAGAAGAAGAAAATAAAAAAGAGACTGTGTGTGTGTGTGTGTGTGTATGTGTGTGTATGTGTGTGTACTACTTGGGGTTGTCTGGACAAACATTGGCGGACCGGACATGACCAAATGAAAATGTGTGTAAGCCCTGCCTCAAGCCCCGTGGCATCTCAGCCTCTGCCCGCGAAAACACACGGAAAAAAATAGACAACAGTTTTGGGATTTCAGAAATAATAATCAAACATACAAAAAAAAAAGTGCACAAAATTAGAAAGAATATTTTTCTACTTTTTAGAAATGTTTTCTATTGTTAATAACCTAAATACACTCACTGAAAATCACAAGGCACAACATTCTCAACATTCAACATTCGTAAATTATATTCAGAATGTTAGAAATTCAAATTTATTCAAATTGAAATTTTATTCGAAGGTTTAAATTTTTCTTCTAATTTTCAGAGGTAGATTTTTTTTGAGTGTAAACTGCACAATTATTATTTCAACTTTTCATGTCTGGAGGTGCACACCAGGATTTCAGGATGCTATCTGCCTCAGCCTCTGCCTCTGCCACAGTGCTTGCCTCATTCACTGCCTCTCTTTGGCGTAGTTTGTAATTTCGCATGCTGCGTCTCATTTTTCATATTTGGCGCACTTTGAGTGCCATTTGGCAACGGGCAACGGGCAACGGGCAACTGCAACAAGGCAACAAGGTAAACAGACAATTTCTCAAGCGACTAATGCTCTGAGTTATTGTTCAACTTCTCCAGGCAGATGAGTGCATTTCCCCCCCTTCAAGGAGAGTAACCGGGTGGGGGAGGGGCTAAGTGCGCCATTAAACAGTGGCAATGGCAATGCCTTGGCTGAGACTCCACTTTCAGCACGGCGTTTCCACATCCCAACTATTAACATGACTTATGATTCTACCAAAAAAGTACTAAAATAGACTCGACTCGACTTTAAGCTGGAACAATTAAAGCTAACTTAAGCCTAATTTGTGTCAATTTTTGTAAGGTAATAGTTAGCTAATTATTTTATAAGTAAGTTGGGAATATGTTAATAATTTTTATGGGATTATTAGAAATTTGTATATGAAAAGCTCAAAGGCAGAATTACAAAGATAACCATCCATTGGTAAGAAACACAATTAGACAATTGGTGAGAATAACATTAAATGAATCATGGATATAGATAATTTAAAATCAACTCGTAAACGATCCTAAGCCATGTACAATTATGCCTGTGTATCTACATTTGCTGCAGATGTTATATCTCTACTCGATATGATTATATTTAAATTATTCACTCTTTTATTTATTAAATTAAGCAAACTATACTAAAATATACTTAAGTGCTAGAAGTAATAGCTAATTGGTCCAATAGCTTTATTTATATTTTTATAATCAACTCAAAATATATGGAAATCGATTTAAAATTACAAAATAAATATAGATTTTCAAGTTGGAAAGTGTCTTGTTCCTTTCTGTAGTGATTTAATTAATTTCAGTTCTTAAGGCACAGCATATATTTAAAATGAAATTACGCAATGCTTTGATTAATGATAGTCCTTTAATTAACTTTTCATTAACTTTACACAGTTGGCAACCTAAATTGTAAAATTTCTCGTGTTTATTGCAGCATAAAAATAATTCAGAGTTGAGAAACATTCCAGTTGATATATAAAATATATGGAGTAAAACATAATCGTTATTAAACAGATTTTAAGTTTATCAACTATAGCACTATGCAACTAGATGAAAGGCCATAAAACATAAAAATACCAAACTCATCAAATTGTGACTAAAAAGAAGTAAAGCTTAAATTTGAGTTCATCTAAGTAAATCGTAAAACTGTAAAATATTTTAAAAAGTAGATTATAATTGCTACAATTTGGTAATAATTCAAGGTCTTATTTCACACATAAAGTATAAAAAATGGTCATAATATTTGAATAATTTACAAAGTACATTTAAGAATATTTCACAGCGCAGAAAATTGTAAATAAATAAATAAATTGAGAAAATACTGTATTCAAAAGTTGGCAAAAGGACTAATTATGGTTACAATAGATTCTATTTAATGTGAAATAAATAAATAAAATTTAAAATCAATGTTACGAATTAAAAGAAATAAAATAAAATAAGGGAAAATTAAATTACAATATAAGTGATAGAAAAATTAACAGTAAAAGAACCAGATGTTAAGGGTGTGGCACAAAAATTTAGAAACTAAAGTCTCTTAATGATAAATTTAATTATTCTTATCAAATTTTAACAAAAAAATTGTGATGAATATATATTTTGATATTTTTGCTTCACAAACAAAAAAATAACTTCTTAAAGCGAAATTCCAATTGTAAAATATTAGGAAAAGTTCGTTGACAGTCTCGTGCTCAATGTGAAAACTGCTGACCTCTTGCAAAGTACCCGAGAAAAATGAAATCGTTTCAAAAATTACACATACGACCTGTTGAAAAAACGCAAAAATAGCGCAGAAATGCAAGCCAAATAAAGCCAAATAAAGCCGAACAAAAACCGCCTACAAGCGAAAATATAAACAGAAATTGACAAGAAAATAAAAGAAAAAAAGGAAAGGAAAAGCGCCTAGTTGAAAACACACAAACAAATACGAATGAATGTATACATACATTATACATACATATATCTATATATATATATATATATAAATATATATATTATTCATTCGCATCTATGCCATGAAGGTCATATTAAATTGCTATAAAATTGTATTGATTTTTATTTGCAACAAAAGAAAATGCGCTGCGCATAAGCAATACGAGGACAACGACACTACAACAACAACAGAAATAAGAAGAAGCAGAAGAAGAGGAGCCAGCTGGCAACATTTTGAGGCAAGCGAGGAAAGTGAAGCAGCACAGAGCCTGAAAAGGGGCCACAAAAATCCATAAAGAGGCGAAACTTGTTTTTTTTCTCTCTATTTTTTGCCTGCTCTTGCAACGTTGGCTAATTAGAAAAGTTTCTAGTCAGCCGCAGCTGTAGTAGGGGTTGTAGTAGGGCGCATACACTCAACAAAAAAATCTACCCACATTTTAAATTTGTTACTAAACATAAAAGTTATTTAGTTTAGTAAATTAATTTATGAAACTTATGTTTGTGGCTTTTAAAAAAAAATTAGATAAACGTATTTTTAATTTTTAGTGTGGTGCTTTCTATTTTTGCACAATTCAAGAATTTGTATATTATATTAAAAATAAAGATTTATATTTTAAGTTTACATATTTACAAAAACGTTTTTCATAGTTTATAAGTTTATTTATTTCATTTAAAAAAAACTTAAGCTCAAATTTAAAAGTCGACCCTATTAAATCCATTACTTTTTACTGAATTTTAGAAAGGTTTTGTTGTAAAAATTAGCTTTTGGATTTCTACTTCTTAAGACCTTCTTAAAATATTTATACAAAATAAGAAATTGACATATTTTTGAGATTTGGAACAAGTCTTTCTCATTTTGAAGCATGATTTTTCTAATATTTAAAAATCATTTGTAAAAAGCTAGAAAACGTATTTTTGGCCTCTTTACTAAATTTTAAGCCGGAGTTTTTTCTGAGTGTAGAGGTGGTGGGCTAGGGTGTTAACGGTAGGGGTAGCTAGGGACAGCTGCACGCTCATAGGTGCGCTAGCAACGCCATTTTCAAGAAGGTGAACGCTGCTGGCCAACTAATGCGACACCGTTCGGAGAGAGAAGAGAGAGAGAGAGAGACGCAACGATTGGCTGGCATAAATCACGTAGACGTCGTCGCGCACCTACAAAGCAAGAGCGAGACACACCTTCCAGGCAGCCAAACACTCACTGGTTGGGCGGGTTAGCTGGCACCTGATGCTTGCTCTCTCTCTCACACACACACACGCAGGCAGGCAGCATTTGTATTTACCTAAAGACGCAGCAGTGGAAATAAAAAGCGAACAGCGGGTAAAGAAGGAAGAGAAGAAGGAGCAGTATGTGGGGGAGGGAGGTGGGGGGACAGAGATACATGCACGACGACAACTAACGAGCGACACGAAGCTGAAAGATATGAGAATAAACAGCTTGCGACAAGGAGAGCAAATCCTGACACAGACACACACAGGCACACATAGACAGAGGTGAGGTGAGGTGAATATGCCGAAAGTGAGGCGTTGACGAAGCTAAAATTAAGAATTATATATGTTAATAATACATAGTATATATATATATGTATATGCCAGCAACTAAAATAAAAAATAAAAAATAAATACTAAGCACAAAATAAATTTTCAACAACACAACATGCATCACTTGCCGACGGTAAACAGGCCAACAAAAAAAAGCACAGACTCAAAATCAAACTCAACATTTGCTCAACCTTAGCTCAACGTTGGCGCAACGCTTGCTCGCAGTGAGCAAGCGAAAAAGGTACTCAGCTTTGGTTGGCTGCCAACATTTCGCACACCTTAACGGTAACGGTAAGTGTGCGAGCGAGCCAGCAAGCAATAACCTGTCTAACTTACATATGTACATGGGTGTGTGCGTGTGTGTGTGTGTGTGTGTGTGGCGAGAGAGAGCAAGAGCGAGCGAGAACGCAAACGCACGAACGCAACGAATGAGCAAAGTTAGATGTGAATAGGATGGGGGAGGGGAAGGCGGAGAGGTAACTTGCAAGCGAACACTGCAAATAAAAGAAAAACAACTGCCACTTGCGGTTAGGTGCCCAGTCAGGAGCAGCAGAAGCAGCAGCAGCAGAGAAAGCAACAAAAGCAGCAATGAAAGCAGCAACAGCAGCAGCGACGTCAGCAGTGGCAGCAGCTGCTATATAAAGCAGTAGAAGAAGACGGAGGAGAAGACTCAAACTGAAGCAGAAGCCTGAATGATAAGCAGCACCATCTAGCGGGGGGGTTCATCGCCACACGGCAGGTGGCGTTCAGCTTAGCTAGTGCAAGCGAGCGAGGTAGACAGAGAGAGGGCACCTACGAAGCGGTCGCTCGCTCTCACTCACATGCAAGCCTAACAATCGCCGATGCTAAAGACGACAACGAAGACCAACACCTACAACAGGTACACACACAGATACGAAGAGAGTAGCTTTTGTATGTGTATGTATGCTATATATGTGGAGTGGGTGGGGGCGCAGCTGACGTCGTTTTGCAGGTAGATTGGTGGATGCGTAAGGTATATTATATACACACACTAACACACACGCACGCAGCAACACACACATAGACGTACGACACGTGGCAAGTGGCTGAGGTGTGAGGCCGAAACATGCGCAGTGAGCGAAGGAGAGAGAAAGAGCTCAAATATAACTTTAAATATTCTATGTTAAGTAACATGACATTAACAGTGGCAGGCAATGTTAAAACGCAGGGGAAATAGCTGTTGATTAGAGCAGTGTTAAGTTAACCACCCAAATGTTAAATAACAGCTTTTGAGTCCTTATTCATAAATAAAATCTCAAGTGTTGACAATAAAATAAAAATGTATATAAATAAATATATATATATATATATATATATATATATATATATATATATATATATTTATATATGTGTGTGTGAGAGGGTTGAGTGGATGTATTTCATATTGCATTTATTTGCAAGTACATTGCACGTTGCATTGATCCATAAGCGAATTAACATAATTCTTGATTCCTGCATTTTATTCTCTTTTCTGGATGAAGAGTGAAATTTAAGTGAGTTTAAATTCAAAAGCTGAAAAAGCAAAGATTGAAATACATTACTTTAAATAGTATAAAAGTGAAAGGGATACTGATGGATATTTTAAGAATATACTGATAGTCATAAAGTGAAATATTTGGGTTTATTGTAAAATGATTCTCGATCCTGAATTGCATTTTCAACTTTAAATGTATATTAATAAATTTAAGTATAGAGCTGAAACCCTGATGACGAAGATCTGGTCCTCGTAGATCTCAATTTTTGACAACGTAATGGCTTTAGAAAGTTTTGTCCCATCTCCAAGTGAATTTAATAATTTTACCCTAAGATCACAATTTCAACATTAAATATAGTTTAGTTCGCCAGGCATACAAAAATTATATTCCGGTTGATATAGGCGGGGGCGGGAGTGCGTGTGACCGATAAAAAAAACTCCTGAAGAGTTTCCGTGTAACTTTCCATCCAAGTTTGGTAACTGTGTTATACGCGAGCTGAGTTGTAAATTTATATTGATCTGCTCGGACGAGCAGGACTTTGTTATTTTGACAAATCTTAAGCCTAAATCTGTTCTAAATCTAACGCAGCCGCTTCCTGTGATCCCTTGGGAATTTCTAAGAAAAGCGTGGCCTAGCCTCAGGTAGTTACCCGAGGCTGTGCCGCATGAGTCCGCTACCTGATTCCTAGAGCATCACGTGTTCATACTTGAACAGTAACTGTACCTCCTAAATTAAGGAAGATATTGTCTTTTTGTAATTTTATAAGTTACTCGCATTAAATTTTTCCAATTTTGGTAGCTCTAATTGCGGAAAAAATGCGCATTTCAGATTTCTTGCGCCGAATTTCCTGGAGGCAGTGGAAAATTAAATTTTGTAAATGGTTCTTAAAGACCAGTAATATACCTACCAAATTCGACGGTTCTAACTGAAAAACAGCGGAAGAAATGGCCATTTAGGAGCGGGGCATGGCATATGCCGATCTTTGAAGGACAGAAATGGAGTCAGATCTCACACGGTGGCCAATGTGTGTCAGCAACCGTCTAACCTAACCTTACCCAACTAAAAATAATAATACAGTAAGGCTCAGTGCAGGGTATCCGATAATCCATCACTTTTGTTCTTCTCCTTCTTTATTTCGAGAGAGCTCGACTTGAAGATACTCTGAACGGAAACTTCATTTAAATTTTGGTGTTGCATTTAGCAACGTATAATTTATTGATATTGTTGTAATCATCATTGTTATTGTTTGTAAATATCATTATTATTAACATTGTATTATAATCATAAGAATTGTATTATTTTTATGTTAGTTTCCCATTGTCCCAGGTTGGAGCAGTCCTAGCCTGCAGCCTACAAGTTGCTGGAGGTGGTATTATGTTTGGTATGGCAAAGACACAAGCGCCCTTACGTGGAACCGACATTGGCGCCAGTTCATTCCAGGCATTTCGCACCGGATCGTACTCCTCGACAGTGTTGAGCGAACAAGAGTTACTATTTTCGCCGCCAACGGCAATCAACCGATCTCCAAGCAGATGACAACCGATCTCTGCGCGTTCCCCTGCCAGCGAGCAAATCAGTGTCCACGTATCGGTAGATGGATCATAACGTTCTACGGTTTCCGTACGACGGTGGATGTTGTTGTAGTCACTTCCACCCAAGGCATAGATGAATCCATTTGCAGCTGTGACACCAACAAAGGCTCTACGTCGATTCATTGGCTGCCGAAGAGTCCATTTGTTTGTTTTCGGATTGTAGCATTCGACTGAGTGATGCGACCCGCTCCAGTTGCGTCCACCAACAGCATAGAAGCAACCACCCAACACCGCAACACCAAAGTGGGCACGCATCTCGGACATCGGCGACACATAGCTCCACTCACCCGTAATAGGATTCCAGCGTTCAACAGTGTTCAGGAATTTGCCATCATTGATTCCACCAACCGCATACAGATTTCCATCCAGCACCGCAACGCATAGGTGAGAACGGGGCGTATTCATTGGACTGAGTGGCATGCGGGCCATCGTGTTAAGGTCAATGCTCTCTACAGAGTCAAGTTGTTTCAGTCCGTGATAACGTCCGCCTACCAAAATCAGTTTATCCTTCATGACAGCGGCTCCAAACTCTTCACGTCCGTCGATCGTATGCTCCCAAGTCGTCCACTTGTTCAGCTGTGGACAGTAGCTCTCAATAGTGGTACTCCATTTATGCCAATTGTCTTTGTCACCCACCACCAGCAATTGGCCGACTGCAGTGTGTTTGCGTTCGGTGGCAGCAACAGACGATCGGGACTCGGCGGATAGTGAATGCCATTTGAAGGCCTCCAACAGCATTCGCTGGCACTCATTGTTGGCGCCGCACACTTTCTCCACGTGTTCCACAAGGAACGTTGGCTGCAACAGGGTCAGACGCATCTTGGAGAGCAGCTCGGGTATGTGCTGCTCACGAGTGGACGCATCGTGGCGCACCCACAACATCATCGTGTGGAACACTTCCTGCTCGGTTGGCACATTGAGCTTATCGCTGGACAGCAGCTTTCCCAGCTGGTTGGCGTTTAGTTGAAGGATCTGATTCTTGCACACCTCCATAAAGTGCTGGCTGGTGTACGCCTGTGCCACTTGCAGAAGCTCTGTGCAGTTCAGCCGCTCCGCCAATAATACGAGTCCCAAACAATTGGATGGGTGCAGCTGGCGAGCGAGAAAATTGCAGCATTTCGTCACCACAGATGTCACCTGGAGCAGGTTGGCGGTGGCCAGCAGTGTTTCCACATTGTCCTCGTGCAACTCAATGCACCCGGTGTAACAATGCTGGACAAGCAGCTGCAACGCAACGCCTTGCACCTCGTCAAGGGTCACCTCATGCTCCTCGCTCTCGCGCAGTGATCCGGTAAACATTGCCGAGAAATATTCACTCGCAGCTGCGAGCACCAAGCGATGAGCGGACACCCGTTTGCCGTCGATCCCAGCGATGAGGACCACATCGCACAGCTGCTGGCTCTCCACAAAGTGTTGCATTCGCTTCAATAAGGAGTCTGCATGGCTGCCACTCATTTCATGATTCCTATTCACAGAATTCATTTTGTTTTGAAGTTTTTAAAATTGTTGAAATATTTTCGAAAGCACAAATTTATTTGCGACTGTTTCTCTCCACTAATGATGATGAATTGAAATATTTTGTTCAGATACAGAGAACCAGGCATTGGAAGAATGATCGATGCTTATCGATGTCACCACCAATCTGGCAGCCCTGTTGCCATTGCCCCGATACTATTGAGAGCAAGTAATCGAGTCAGTTGCGATATCAGGAGAGTATCGATATCTGATCGGCATTCGGTTGCAGCAATAAACAATTTCGTTAGAAAACAAACTTATAAATTTCAAAATAAGAAAGTAGATTCTTTCGCATGAATTCTTAAATAAATAATAATAATAATAATAATAATAATAATGAATAATAAATAATAATGAGAAGATAAATCTAATCCCTTTTGGTCTATGTATTGTTTGCTTAATGGTAATATTAATCTACGGCAAAAATATTAGGATGGATTTAGTATTAATCAAATAAGCCCTAATTTGATGAGATTTGATGAAGCTATAAAAGACTGAAACAGTTCTTAATAGGATCTTAAATGAAAGGATTTTAAAATTAAATTTTTTCTAACCTGTATATTTATTTTTGTTTATTTAACGTCAACTAAAGTAAATCGGCACAAAAAAAAATTGAACAAAAACATGTAATGAATATACCAAAAATAAATGAATCCAAGCAATGATTTAAATGGATAAAAGTAATTTATTAAATTAAACTTAGCAGTAGAAATATTAACAAAACTTGCTTATTGCCCTGTAATAAATAAAATACGAAAAAAGTAGAAAAATTCTGTGATTAGCTTCCATTAAAAATCGCTGAACTTAAAAACACCTCAAGCAAAATGAAAATTCAACAAGCAGGCACAAAGTAAATAAAACAAGAGCGTAAAAAATAGAAGCGAGCAGAAAAAATAAGCGTAAATGATTTAATCGCTTATCGGAAAAAAATAAAAACAAATCTGAAAAAAGTGAAAAAAAGAAAGCTGAAAAACAGTGGCAAAGAAAGCGTCGCGTGAAGCAGCTTAAATGAAATGCTTGTAGCTGATTATGCAGCATAATTTATGCAGAGAGGCAACAACAAAAGCACCCTCTCCCCTTGCCACACACAACACGCCCCCTCAAGAGGAAGGCAGCAACAATGGACGACAACAAAATGTGACAAGGCGACCTGCGCAACTGAAACTGATTTAATTAAGCAGGTGATTAAAGTTGATGCCGCTTATTTGTAGCAGCCAAAGAACAACAACTTGCAACAAGGACTCCTCGCTGTCGCTGTCCTTTGCTACTTCCGCCTTGCTGCCGGAAGTCGGCGTGAAAACTGCGCTCAAAAACTTTCGCCTCGCTTTTTTGGACAACAAAAAAAGGTCAACTTGAAATTTTGATGCTACAATGCAAATGAGCCTAGAACAGAGGCGTAGTCCGCTTCTAAATTAGAGGGGGGACGAAAATAAAGGGGGAGTGGGTGGCATATTGGAGTTAATCTCAAAATCTATTACATTTTATTCTGTTCACACTCATATTTGTTTTTAAATTTAATTTACTTTTGACTTTATTTGAAAATCAAAATAATTTCATAATATTTAATAAAAACTCAGAACTCAAAAACATATTTAATATTTTATTCTGTTCAAATCAAGACTTAGTTTAAAATAAGATTTTGGCATAGTTGTACTTATTTGGCAAAATTATTGTTAAATTTATTAAAATGAACACTATGCAATCCGTGTAATTAATCGGATATAATATTAACCGATGATACGTCTATTTTATTATCATGCCAGATTAATCCATTGTGCTTAACTTAAAAACATATTACAAATATTTGTTATATTTTAATTTGAAATAATGTTACATATTTTTGTATTTTGTGTGTCGATTAATTTTAATTAAGTAAATAAATAATTAATTAGGTAAATTACTTTGTCAGTCTCTTCTTAATTTATCTCTCTCTCATATTAAATTAAATAGTTACAAAACATAATGATTAAACAAAATTTTAATAAATAATGCATATTAATTTTTTACAGTTATGACTACGCCTCTGCCTCCCCTGTACACTAAACTCCAGTTCCTGGACTCCGAGTCCCGAGTCCTGAGCTGGCCAAATGCGGGTTCAACTTTTGCCACTTTTTTGCATATTCCGCTGTTAATTGAATATTGCAGCTTTTGTTGTTGTTTGTTGCTTGTTGTTGTTTGCCAAAGGTCGAAAAGTGAAATCAACGGTAATTAAAATTCAATTAGAACAGCAACGACAGCAGCAACAACAACAGCTGTTGACTATAACATAAACTATTGCAACAAAAACACAACAAAACAGAAAAACAAAACAAACAAAATACATCCATAATTTGTGGCAACAATTAGAATCGGGCTTAGTTAATTGGTAGAGGCTCTGTTTGAGCCGTGTTAATGTAATGGCCAACAATTTACGTCAACTTAATGTCCATTTTGGCTTGGAGTGTGTGTTGTGCGAGTGTGTGTGTTGTGTGTGGTGTGTGTGGGGTGTGAGTGGTTGCTTCATTTATTGCTCCATTGCTCGCACCACTTTTGCTTAAGGTAAGATTTATGTGATATGATGGCTCAGAGTGGGCAGTTCTCGCCTCTCTCTCACTCTCTCACTCTCGATGCGGTGTCAATCGCTGCTACACTCAGAAAAACATTAGAGCCACATTTTATAAAATAAATAGAACTAAATTTAAAAAAATTAAAAATTATGTCTTAAAACCAGAGTTTGCATTTCTAAATTTCAGTGTGGATGTTTCTAAAAGTAAAAAATAAAATTTTGTAAAATTATCTAGTTTTCAGGATGTTGTTCTCTATGTGTATGCAAACAAAAGATGGCTTTTATTATATTTTTTGTTAATTATATTTATTAATAAACATTTTTATTTCAATATTTCACATATACAAAAGCATTTCAAATGATCTTTTTAATTTGTAAAATTTGTAATCTAATATTTAAATAATAGAACATATTTTTGTTAAATAATTAATTAAATAAATTACTTTGTGAGTCTCTTCAATATTTTCCAACTTGCTTTTCTCTCTCTCCCTCTCTCACTCTCTCTCTCTTTATACTCTATTAACTTTTACTTCCATTTTAATTTAAATTGTTAACTTGCAAACCTATTTAACCAAAACCTTAATAAAGAATAATAAAAACAAATTTAAATAAATAAAAAAAAAAATATAATTTTTAGGGAGACTTACTAAAAGGTAGGCTTATTTTTTCCTGAGTGTAACTGCCTCAAGTGTGCAACGCAATTTAGTGAAAATATCAAATTTCCTACTCACACACACTCAATACACACACACATCACACACGCACACACACACACCACACACACACACACACATAAAACACACTTCATTCACTGCTATTTTTTCTGCTGGACGTAGAAAAGTAAACAGAAGGTTAATGGATTTGACACACGGTTCAGCATCAGGGGCAACCAGGGGCAGCCACATCTACGGCACTTGTGCGTGAAATGGATATGCTTTCAGGCCATACACACACCACACACCACACACCACACACACACCCACACACTCGCACACCCCCAACACACACACACACCAACATTTACACACACGCGTGCGGCTTCAACAAACGGTAAAAGGCGCCACATTTGCCACACTCAGGTTTCCAATTTGTACGTTATTTTTTTGTGGCATACCCCAAAGCACTTTAACAGAGGCAAGAGATTTGACTGCAAGTTAAACTAAACAAGAGGCGTTGGAGGTACTCAAGCCTAACCAGGTTCACCTTAGCCAGCTTTGACAACTAGTTAACATTAACTAACTTAACAAGAGGTGTTCGACTTTAACTAGTATTTAAACTTTGGAGTTAAGCTTAACAAGAGGTGTTGGAGGTACTCAAGCTTAACCAGATCTATTTTAGACACAGCCAAGCTAACAAGTTATGAAACCGAAATCGAATTTCGAAGCGGAAAAAATTGTAATCAGAACTTGAATTTCAAATATTTTAAAACCCAAATATCGGAAATGATATTAACAAAGCCGAAAGAAGACTAAAGAGACCGTTAGACCTTCCTTTTCCCCTTCTAAATTTGTAGAGATCACTAGCCAATTAAAATCTCATCTGTCCATGTCCACAAATCTTCTACAATTTATTCTTTCAATTTAATATATAGAACATGAATCAATGTATATATGTACAGCATACTTTGTAACTGAATCTCCATTCTTTTTGGTACTAACTATCTGATTATTATTTATCCTTAGACTAAAGACTAAAGCGACTCAATTCGTTAGACCTCTTCCTCTGTCCCAAATCTTCTAATATTCAATCTAGTAATTGTATATACTTCCCATAAATTGCTCTACAGATTGATATGTTCATTAAAGCTATATATATTCCACACATACAGAAGCCATACCCATAGCTGTCAATGTATTTGTTTAAGAATCGTAATCACATTTTAAATTAAGTAGCCAAGTAAAAATATAGAATGCTAACAAATATACAATTTGGCTAGCATCAAGGTTATATTTATACATACATATAAATATATATATATATATATATAAATATTCAGTTTGACTGCAGTATCTGGCTGGCTTTTGTTTAAACTTGCAACGCACGTTCGCGACGCGTTGTGGCAAAGGCCAAGCTGAAAAGGCAAGTTCCAATCAGACACCAAAAGTCGTCTGGCTCTGACTGACAATTGGCCAGGATAAAGGAGGAAGGACGAAGGCAGGCAACACACCCGCAGGCAACGACGTGACGAGGGGGGAGGGTAGGAAACACACACAAATAAAGAAACTGCAACTGTTTACAAATGTGTTCTTTTTTTGGCTTTGGAAGTTGCATCCACGCAAGGAGTGCCGCATAAATCATGTGTGGAAGGTGAAGCTGGAGGTGTCCTTTCACCTACCACAGGCACGCAGGCAGGCAGAGAAGGCGAGGCAAGGCGAGAAGAGGCAAGGCAAGCCAATCTGCACCACTGACAGTTTTAATGCCGCATGAAGTCCATGCGGCTGTTTTGCAGCCAAACTTTTATGATTTCCTCCGGTGAATCTGCCACAGACTTCTGCCCCGTGCCTCTCATCTCTTTATACTCGCTACACTTAGGAAAAAATCTGCTTAGAAATTTAAACTGACATGAAAATTGGCCTTAAAAATAGAAAGTAATTTTTGCTATTAGAAGTATTTTCCAAAATTTGAAGACATTTTTGTAGTAAAAAGCAAAGCTTGTCATAAATAAACAATCCCCAAAATAAAACGATTTTTTCTATTTTTCAGAATTTAAAAAATGCATTTCTGAAAAGTACACATAAAATATCCCCTTTTTATATTTATTTTCAAATTAATCTATATGAATTATAAGAAACTTAAAATATTTGTACATGTGAAATCTTAAAATGCAAATAAATAAAAAAAATAATATAACAACTCTTCTCAGGTAATTAATTTTTAATTTGTAATTTAAAAAAAATTCAACCTACAAAGCCACAGCTATAAGTATTGGAAAAATATAATAAGAATAGGTTGATTGGTTTTTCTGAGTGTATGTGCGTGACTCCTGAGTGGTGACTCCTCTACACTCGGCACTCGGCACTTGTGGCATATGTGTGACGTTTCAATATCCTGTTGCGTGATTTTTATTTTCATATATTTTTTTGAATGTTGATTTTGCCAGCGCGTGTTGCAGGGTGGGAGGAGTGATGCTGTGGGGGCGTGGCAAGCGCCCAGCTACGTGTGGAGTCGCAAGTCACAAATCACAAAATATGCCTGCCATTCTTTTGTTGTTGTTGTTGTTGTGAATATTTTTCTTCTTTTTTCTCTGTTTAGCTTGTTTTGCTACGTTTAGGCCTCTGAGCCTGTCTACTTAGCCACGTAGACTATGGTGGGGTGGTGGAGAGGGGGGAGTGTTTATGTGGTCTGAGTTGAGTCTGGAGAACAGCCAATAAATCAAAGCATGTAATTTCTCACTGTTTTGGTCATAACTTGATTTTTATGCCATTTTGTGTAAGTTGTTGATTTTGTAATTTATGTCACGGTGTATTTTTGTGGGAAGGGCAAAAAACTGAACTGAACTGATAAAAGCTGGCTGAAGACGTCTTTTGGTAGAAAAGATAGAAAGATAGTATATAGGCTAAACTCCAAGGGAATTATGCGACGAGTTGGCGGTTTAAAATAACTTAAAGGAAGCTGATCTACAATAAAAAGTCGTCAACTTTAAGTGCATGAATCCATTTATTAGTTTTGTTCAAAATCTATCAATTTGTAGACTCACCAAATTTTAAAGACCAACTAAAGATCAAGTGACGCCTCCGCCTACATTTCTTTTTATTGGCTTTGCTTTTCAATAATATTGAGTTTCTCAATACAAATAAAAAATGGTGCAATTTGAACTTAAAAATTACAGTCAAAATGGCAACTTTTGAAATTCATGATTTTCTCCATGAACACAATTACACATAGCTTAACATTAAATTCCTCTTGGACATAGTTCTCAATCAAAAATGCTTAAATACATCAATTTACTTGCTAAAAAAAAAAAAAGCTTAAGCAATTTAAAGGCCTCCTTCAGTAAAACTGGAACCTACTCCTAACCAGTAAAACAATGAATATGTAATTTAAATCGATCAGAATTTTACTTATATATTTTACTTATTATCAACTCCTGCTATATTTATACAAATAAATTATAATGTCTAAAAATAAAAATAAAAAGAATATAAAATAATTTTTTTTTTTTGGGATAAAAGTTGTACAGTGTAAAATATATAAATTGAACCTATTTTCTAAACATTTACTAAAAAGAAGTTTGTTTGTAAAATTCAGTTTTTAAACATTAACCTGGTTCTATATTAAATATATTTAAGTGACAAATATCAACATGTGGTAATATATAAGAGCTCAACTATGGTTATTAGCATCTTAAGTAATGAATAATCTTAAATTGCCTTCAACTCATGTTATTTACCAACTGCCACTTTCAGTTAGTATCAGCATAACCCAAAGTAATACCTCAAATCCGCTCAACTAAACAAGTCTTAAAAGGCAACTGTAACTTGGCTTTTATGCCAAAGACAGGCCATGTCAATATTTTGCAATATCCAATATCCATTGCTGCAAAAGTTTTCCAATACCATTTACCATAATTCCACTTTGCACTGCATTGACACCTAACCAAAAGTCATTCAAAAAGTGGCAAGACAACAGCCAGCTGAGCATATCTCTATATATATATATATATACATATATATATATGTGTGTGTGTGTGTGTGTGTAACTGAGTAATAGATGTAGTAAAAATTGTGAAAAGCACTCGCAAATGTTCAAACTGAGTTCTGGACATGGACATGGACACTTAACTGACAATGTCTGACCTTTTCAACAACTGGAGACGAGGATGAAAAATGCGAAAAGTAAAAGCCAAATTTTCTCGAACAACACAAAAAAAGAGAACTAAAAATACAAAATTGCCAAAGAAATAACTAAAAATTGATGTATGTATGCAGAAATTTGTTGGAGAGGTCTCCAAAAAATGCTTACTTGATGTTTAAGTTGCAACTGGGGTGTGTGTTGTGTGTGTCTTGTGTGTGTGAAGGTCGCTAGCAGGGCAGACATGCAAAAACAAGTTTAGGCAGTTGGACTGAAACTTTGATAATATTAATTCGTATCCTTATTATTATTTTTATATATATTTTTTAATATAATTAATATTATTATTAGATTTGTCCTCGTTCTTTTTATTAAAATAAAATAATTATTTTCAAATGCTGTTATCTCAGTTAATATGCACGTCTCCTAGAATTAAAAAATAAATAAATTTTCAGTATATTAATTTGTCTTCTTATTATTTTTTTAAATATAATATTTATAAAATTCACATATCTCTGTTAATATTTGGAATCAGATTCAAAAATCAATTAATTAATTACTTTAATATTTATTTTAATTTAAATTGCAGAAAATTCGCAAAGAAATTATGAGTTTATGATTATGCTATGTCCAGCACAGATCTCCAGTAAGTCATATTGAATTTTAATTCCACGGAAATATATAACAACAAGCAGATACCCTGCAAACAGCTTTTAAATATATAGTGAGCTTGTTGCTTGCAGAAGATAATATGAATTTCATACTTAATCTTAAAGAAATTTGTACAGCAGATAATTTATTAGTCTATAATTATTAATAATCAATTGCAAGTCTTTATTTTTACAATAGTTTGTTTTCTGATCGTTAATCGATTTGTATCGATATTCGCTAAGCGAGTGCCGTTATCGATAAAATGAAATCAACTATATGTTCTCATATATAACAGACAGATATATATTTGAAAACTTATATTTCAAATTAGAAGTCTTATAGTCTCTGGGGTTGGCTTGTTCATCGATAATTGATATACAGTCACGTACACAAATATATAACCGAACTTTAGTTAATGCATTTCATAAACAAATTGCAATTGCAATAACAACTAAAGCCTCCCATTTGAATAAGTACCCAAATATCACTATATCTATAATTTATTTCAGTGCTGTTGCATTATTTTGGCCCGGTTGCATATTTGTTCAGGTTTTTAGCACACCCTCTTAGTCCATTATTAATGGGAATACTGTGAAAAGGGGCCCAGACGTAGACTGAGCACTGTAAGTTCTTGATTTTTTCACAAGTTGCCACTCAACACACACAAGAAATATACGCACAACAAAGACACACACACACTCACACACACACTCACACACACACTACAACAAAACGGTTGTCTAACTTTAAGATTGTCAAAAGTTGCATGTGCCGTCTGCCTCCTGTGACTTTACTCACCCTCTTCTAACTCCAACCCCCTCTCTCACGGCATACACCCCCCTACCCCCACCATCCCCCACCAACCAACTTTCTCCCTTGGCTACGTGCTTTTGCTGTCAACAGCTGCAGAGACACGCGCCAGTTCAAAATTGATGCCAACTTTTGAGTCAACTCAGTCAACGTTTAAAAGCGCATTTAAAGGCAACAACAACAGCAAGAACAAGAAGAAGAGAATCTGCCTCCAAACACCGCAAGCTGCAGCAGTCACACACACGCACACCAACATCCCACATACGCCCATTCACCCCTCACCTATGTCCAAGCTCACAAATTACCCCAAATGAGAGGCAAGTCTGCTAAAATAAACTGCAACAGCAGCAGCAACAGTGTGTGTGTGTGTGTGTGTGAGTGTGAGAGTGTGAGTGTGTGCACCGGTTGTTGCGTGTTTACGCAACGTAACCAAAGTCAAAACCTCGATTAGGATTCAATCTGCTGCTGCTGCTGCTGCTGCTGCGAGGCCAAACAAAACACTCCGTGGCCTCTTTATCCTGCTCGTTGTCCTTGTTATCCTTGTTGTTGCTATTGTTGTTGTTGTTCGTATTGTTGTCGTTGTTGTTGCGCCGCAGGTCAGCATCAAAGTCAAACCGATTAAAACGCAGGAACACACACACACATACACACACACGGCTGCTTTGCTGTCTCTCCATACACTCAGCAAAATATTTTGATACTTTCAGTGCCAACTTATTTTTCAGAGAGGGCTTTTCAAAACAGCAAAATCAAATCTTTCTCAAAACTAGTGTTGCCATACTTAAAAATTAACCTGACATTTTCAGGGATGGGTAAAGAACCATTCTTTAATATTTGTAATGTCAGAAAAGGCTTATGTCAGAAAACCAGCAAATGCCAAAATATGCTCGCCAAATTAAACTCTAAATTATTATTATTATATTCTATATATATGTATATAGAATAAAATATTGAAAATTTGAATACTTAGGCAAATAATAAATGAATATGGGTATTTCAAGAGTACAAATTGTTCAAATGAAGAATTATATTAAATTTAACGTCTTTAATATTGGGGCAGGTGAAAAGTGTGTGATAGAAAAATTCACTCAAATCTGAATCAGAGTTGCATGAAAATCAAAATCAAATCAAATGACAGCTGTCAATGAATAAAAAGCTAAACAGGCAAAACACAATTGTGACAAATTGTGACCAATTGTGGAAAATATAAAAAATAATTAAAATTTATTTGCATTAAAAATGGTAAGTTTGATTAGTGAAAGCACCTCAAATTAAATAAATGTTCATTTGCCTTGTGGCACTCAGTCAATGTCGAAGCCGCTGATGGGACTGCCAAAGGAGAGTGGTGCAGTTGGTGCACCAGACGAGATCAGTTTGGAGGAGCGTCGTAAATTACTGGATGAGCTTGCCATGATGCCGAGCAAGACCCGAAATGAGATCATGCAACTGGTCAATGAGAGCAGCCCCAATCCTCGCCAGAATCATCAATGGTTTGACATAATGAGTTTCAGCAACTCCACTATTAATTTGATTAAGCGTGAATTGCATCCGGATACGAAAATCAATTTGCGGCACATGAAACCGGATGAGAAGGTCAACTTGCAACGCAGCTTGGAGCGACGCTTGGAGTACATTAATCAGGCGCTGGGTGGCACTAGGAGGACGTACACCAGACGCAACTCAGATATGCGTCATCCCATTCCGAAGCGACAACGTTTACATAGTCCAGTTGGTGAAGGGGCAGGCGGAGACGGGGTTGTGGGCGTGGCTAACCGAACATGTAGAACAAAGTTGAGATCGGGAAATTCCGATTCGAGTGGCGGCAGCAGCAGCAGAAGCAGTTCCTCCTCATCCACATCCTCCTCCTCTTCGAGCAACAGCACCATCTGCAGTTCTCCTTCGAACAGCAGTTCCTCGGGCAACGAATCTTCCACTAGTGAAGAATCCCGCCATGCTCCGTAAACTGCTCCTCATCCGCCTATTTTCACTACAGAAATAGCTGGGATGAGTCTCACTATTAATAATACCAATCACATCTAAGTCGAGGCAAGGTGACTCTGCGGATTCTATGATCTCTGCGTCCTTATTGTCCAAATACGTAATAAGGATTCAAATTAGGGCTATTCTAATTATATTTTGTAACAAATTAATACTAAAAACGACTAAAAACTAATTTTAAAATATGGTTTTAATTATGTTTGGGCTAACTGTAGATTTATCCAGATTATATATTTATTTTAGTAAACCTCTTCATCTCATAAATGGGAAAAATTAAACTTGAAACTATCTAGGTTATAATCTTTCATAATTTAATCAAATTTGCAAATATAAACAACAAAAATGATTCTAACAGAAACCATAGAAAATCACCCTTAAGTGAAAATCACAATGAAAACTAATCAGTTTGTTTTGTGTCCAGAAGTAAAGGATCGTTAAATTTTGCTGTATTTCATATCCTGATATATGGAATATGTCATAAGAAGACCGCATTACATAAATTATTTCTTTTTCTTATTATAGTCAAATTGAACTTCCTTAGAGAAAGATATATTATAGAAAATATAAAATAATTGTTGTATATATAATATACAGTTTATATAAACTTAAAGCAGTTGAAGTTGTTTCCTTCTGCTTGAGAAATTTCTTTCCAATATTCAAATTACAAACTACATTGTTTTTTTTTAATAAATAGAGCTACCAAAAGTACCAACAAATTGTTTATTACCACAGTTAAATTTTTAAATATTTTTTTCTCAGTGTAGTTGCACAATGTGTAGCGTATTCTTCAAGGGGCAATTAACTTCGACGCTTTTGAAAGTGGGCGACTAAAAAAGTGAGTGGCATAAAAAAATAGTGGCCACATGCGAATGTGTGTGTGTGTGTGTGGGTGTGTGTGTGTGTGTGTGTGTTGATGTTGTGCGAGGCTAGCATAGATTAGATTTTTGCCCCCTTTCTCCCCGACTGACTGACTGACAAAATATTTACAGCAGATGCCGAAGGGACCGCAACGCTTTGGCCATAAAACAGCCATTAACGCCAGGAGTCCTCAGCCAGTTTTAGCTATTTTTTTAAGCGCTTTAATTTCTACATTGAGAGAGAGAGTTGCTTCTTCTTCTTCTTCTTCTTCTTCTTCTTCTTGTGCTATGGGACTACTTGGCTGTCAGCAACATGCGCATCCAATTGCAATTAGCCAAGGTGCAAGAAAACGCCAAGAAAAAGGAAAACAGGCAAAGTGGGAAAAGAGGAAAAGTGAAAAAGCAGCCACAAGTGGGCGATGCGAACACGAAACCAATTTAAACTAGCGGCAAAAAAGCCAAGAAAAATAAATATTCTGAAGCCAGCGAAGAAAAAGTGTGATTTAGAGACAGTTAATGAACGACTTGGAGATGCCCTGGTCGCAGATACCAATTAATACTCGTAGTAACTTTCCGTAAATCTCCAAAAATATGTGTTTTTTTTATTTTTGATAAAGTAAGGGAAATAATAAAGACTCTAAGCATATCTGCGTGAAGGTTCTAAAGTAAATTGAGGACTTTCTGCTTACATTCAGATCAGATCTAGGACTCTATCAATAATCTCTTCGACTGATTTTTATTGACGTTAAATAAATAAATAATCAAAATTATTTTAGTTGTTTTTTTTTGTTCTACTTTTTAATTTTAATATTAATTGTATTATTAACAAAAAATTATTTTTATTTTATTTTTATCGATATCAATTTGGGCTGCATTTTAATTTTTAATGGTTTTAACTGCACGCAAAATGCCGTTTAACAAGCGATATTAATGGGTATACATGATAATAATATACTCAAGGCGTGCCACGCCCAGCTAAACTCGACTCGAGTCGCCTCGGCGTCTGCCACAAATTAATTTGCCGAGTGTCTATTGCAGCAGCCCGCGGACATGGCCAAAGTGCTGCTGCGTTAAAGGTGCTACAAGGAGTGGGGCATATACATACATATATCTGCGGCAAGTATTTCTGTGGCATTACAATTTCAATCTGAGCAGCAAACATACACAATTCATTTAGTGGGATACTTTACAAAAGTATCTCAATCTCGGCCATCATATTCCTGTTTCAATAAAAAAAAGAAGAAAAAATAAAAAAACCGCAGAATATCAAATTACGCAAACAGAGCCTGATGACAAAGTGGCATATGGCATGTGGCAGGGGTTGTTGTGGCAAGGTGTAGCAGTCAGCTACTTGATAAGTGCCTCGGGGCGGCGAGGCATGTGGAAAGCAGTGTGGGTTTGGGGAGAGGTTTGGGTTTGCGGTTGACAGTCGCCGTTGAAAAATTGTTGCCAATTTTTTAGCAGTGACAGCTTGAAAGTTATCCGGGAATATCTATCTAAAGTGAAAATGCTCGGCATTTTAATTTTATTAGACGCTGCCAAAAGAAGGTAGATAAAGATAAAGGCAGCGAACTGAGGCATGCCACGCAGCGCTAAAAGCCGTGCAACAAGATGCAAACAAATGATTGTCAGGCAAATCTGTTGAAAGAGTCTTAACTTAATTTCAGTGCTTAGCATATAAATTAAATGGCCCGTTATATGAATAAAAAATACACAACATTTATTGAGTGTAGCTAAGGGTTAACTATCCCTTATGAATATACTATATCTAGTAATTTACTTCTTTATTTAATGTCAAACAAAAAATAACAGTAGTGCTGTTTCTCAAATGTTTGATTTCTTATCTGAAAGAATAAGAATACTATTATTTTCGAAATAATAAACGTAGTCAAACATTATCACCCCATTAGAAATATTATTGTCCGCAGGGAGAGCTGATAAAAGTATATAATGATAAATTTAAATTATTTAATAAAAATATATATAAATATATTGAGTTTAAAGACTAAAATGTGGTATTTTTAATAAATCTTAAAGGTATGCCAACTATTAATGTTTTCTTATCTTTACTATTTGGTGCATATGTTAAAATAAAATTTTCGTGATTTTTGAACTATATTCATCATAATAATATATTCTTATAGACAAGAATTATTCCAAATACAAAAAATATCTGTTCAATGTTAAACGAAGCTGTTAAAAATGATGTTATTTAACATGTAATGCATATATGTATGCAACTGTGCATATGTTTAATGTAGAACAATACTGTTAACTAATAGTCCGAATAAACTTTTAAAATATGTTTTACTTTTTCTGTTTACTTGCCAAACACCTTGAATTACATTTTTATTTATGCAACACATTTCAAGTTACGAAAAACTGCATACATATATACATATGTATGTATATACATATAAATATTTTTTCTTCTTGCCCCTTCCGACTTGCCCATATTTGCATTTCTTTGGCTCATTTGTCGCCCACACACACACTTGCAAGCACCTGCATGAGAAGCTTAACCAACTGTTGTACATTGTCTTTTAAAAGCAACCATATCTCCCCATCCCTCTCCCACCAACACCCACACTGCATCTAATCAGCCACAGAAAAAAGTGTTGCCAACATACAAACAGATGATATTTTTGCACACCAATGCACAGACAGACACAGGCAGACAGAGTCGACAACAGACAGTTGAACGCAGTTGAACGACTTGAGGGATTTTACTGAAATGACATTTGGCTCCACATGTGACAGGCAGCAACAACAACGACAACAAATGACTGCAGCCGTTGGCATTGAAAAAAGCAATTTAAGTCAAGCACAGATATTCGCACACACATAAAAACACACACACACGGACTACACCTATGCGTGTATACGCCATATGCAATCACGCACCCACACACGAATGACAATTTACTATTGTGGCAATGCCTGTCTCGCTCTCTCTCTCTCTCTCTCTCTGTCTTTCTCTCTACCTCTGCCCCGTAAACTCATTTTGATAAATTACCATTGTTACCTTTCTAAGAGCAAACAGATGTTTCATGTGTGTGTAACTTAATTTGAGAAACGCTGAAATCAAGACACATGTAAGAATAATATTTAGATAACATGAAAGCGAATGTCATTTTCAATTGGTAAAACTTTAAGATTTTTGAGCTTAAAAGATACAGTAAATAGTTGAAAAAGAACATGCACATCTAACTTAACACTGATAAAGTTGCCAGATTATGCAGAAGAGGCGATCAGTTATTTAACCCAAGTACAATATCAAATGCATACAGAATGATCCAAGTTGCTAAATGAAATTTGTATGCATGTAGAAAAGAATGACACCGCTACTCAAAAGTTCATAGCAGGCAGTTAGCTGTCGTTAAGCTTATAATTATCAGTGTGTGGGATGTAGCAGGCAGCCTGATAGCACTAGAGATTACTTCGAGTTACCAGACTATGCAAGAGAGGCGATCCGTGGTGGTGCATTTCTATGTTACTAAACTTAACTTCTGCTTTTATATATTTTCATTGATATGGCAATCTCAACGTAACACTAAAAATTGAAGTTGAAATGGAAATTAAAGAGGACTAAAAACTTCGCCAGCCAATCAACAAGACGACAAACAAAAACGATAAATCTATGGAATTATTAGCAGCGAATTCGAGTTAACAACTTCGTTACAGCTGCATGAGTAGATGAGGGAGGGGGAGCCAGGAGCGTGGCAAGATGATGCCAATCGATCCAAGTCCCTAGTGATAAATGGGTAAGGTGAATGAATGAATGTATTTTTGTAAGGTGAAGGGGGGATGCTAATTGAATTTAATTGCCCACTTAACGGTGCAATGAGCATCTGAGTGCAAAGAAACAAAAGTAAAACGAGTGTGAAGAAGAAAGAAGAAGCACAAGAAAGAAAAGTAATACGAGTGTGTGTGAAACTTAACCTCAGAAACAGTGAGAAAAAACAGACTGCTCCAGTTGAGAGTGACCAACTAGCAGATTCTCCCTAATTAAACATAGTTTAATATAATTTCATGGCTATACTCATTTTTAATAAATAAACCAATTACCGAATAGCTGCGCGAGAGCAAGCATTGTTACACCGGAAGCATTGATCTGCACGAGGAGAATGTGGAATCGCTGCTGGCCACCACCAATCTGCTTCAACTGACATACAATGTATTTGCCTGCCATAAACTAATTATAAATTATTATTCAAAAATCCAAATAACCGATGGCAGGTAAATTTATTAACTACCAAATTTAATATATGACCCTAATAAACTGGTGTTTCCCCACCTGCTAGATCGGGTTATATAAAAAGTGCCTAAATTGATGGTCAAGCGTTATTTGGAACAGTTATATTATGGACATCTGGATACATAAAACCCGTTTTTTTTTTTGTCATGTTGAATATTTTCAGTTTTAACAGACCAATCCTCCGTAGTCAGTTTAACGGCAACGGGCAAACGGACTACCATTGATCAACGGAAACTGAACTGGATCCCAAACACTTAATGTCGGAGGAAATGTCATGGTATGGGTATGTATCTCAGCAGCCGGTGTCGGAAATTCTGTGTTCATTGAAACAACAGAGGAATGTGTACCTCAATATACTAAAAGAAAATGTACTCCAAAGTGCCGAGAAACTAGGAATCCCACGTACTTTCCGGTTCTAACAGGACAACGACCCCAAGCATAAGTCTGGAATAGTAGTCTTAGCTTAGCTGGAACTGTTCCCGCATCATATTTACACTGGCCCAGTCTCCAGACTTAAATGTTATCGAAAATTTTAAGTCTCTAGTATTAACATATAACATTTAAGCATTTTTACGACAAAGATGGTAATTTTTTAAGAATGTTCCAAATAATCACATGTATTTGGATATGTTTTCAGTTTTTAATTAATTTAAATTAACTAATTAAATTTTAATAAAAACTAAAGTTTCTTTTTCAAATGTGATATAAAATTAAACAAATTGGCATTTAAACATTTTGACTTTGTTTTCTTGTTTAAAATTTATAGCACTTTGCATTTTTCGCTTGACACTGCTCCAAATACATTGAAATGTTTGCGCTTATGATAATGAAGTTAAATTTATGCTTAAAACCGATCAGATATCGATAATTGCGGATATCGCTACTGACTCGATTATTTTCTCTCAATAGTATTGGTGAAATGGCAGCATGGTTGCCAGATAGCTCTAAAACCTGTTTCTTCGTTTATCTCTTATACGTTTGTACTTTCGTAGAGAATATCAAGACACGATTGCGTCCACATCGAGGATGGCTGAGTCTTTGTCGAGGGATTCCAGTGTGCGCAGCTATGCAAATTCCTTATTGAAGCGAATGCAACACTTTGTGAAGAGCCAGCAGCTGTGCGATGTGGTCCTCATCGCTGGGATCGACGGCAAACGGGTGTCCGCTCATCGCCTGGTGCTCGCAGCTGCGAGTGAATATTTCTCGGCAATGTTTACTGGATCGATGCTCGAGAGCAAGGAGCATGAGGTGACCCTTGACGAGGTGAATGGCGATGCGTTGCAGCTGCTCGTCCAGCATTGTTACACCGGAATCATTGAGCTGCACGAGGACAATGTGGAAACGCTGTTGGCCACAGCCAACCTGCTCCAGCTGTCGTCTGTGGTGACGGCATGCAGCAATTTTCGCCGCCAGCTAAACCTATCTAATTGTTTATTATTCTTATTATTGGCGGAGCAGCATAGCGACACAGAGTTGCTGCAAGCGGCGCTGGCGTTCATCTGCCGACACTTTACCAAGGTGTGCCACAATGAGGAGTTCTTTCAACTAAACGCCAACCAGCTGGGCAAGTTGCTGGCCAGCGATGAGCTTAATGTGAAAACCGAGCAGGATGTCTTCCACACGATGATGTCGTGGGTGCGCCACGATGCGCCCACTCGTGAGCAGTACATACCCGAGCTGCTTTCCAAGGTGCGTCTGTCGCTGTTGCATCCAACATTTCTTGTGGATCACGTGCAGAAAGTGTGCGGCGACAGCAACGAGTGCATGCAACTGCTGTTAGAGGCCTTCAAATGGCATTTACTGCCCCCCGAGTGCAGATCGACTGTTGCTGCCACCGAACGAACCCAGCCTCCAGGCCGATTGCTAGCTGTGTGTGGCGCAAATGCTGACCGCAGGTGCACTAAAACTATTGAGAGCTACTGTCCGAAGCTGAACAAGTGGACGACTTGGGAGCCCACTATCAAACTCCGTGCGAAGTTTGGAGCCGCTGTCATGGATGAAAAACTCATTTTGTTAGGCGGACATAATGGACAAATAACCTTGGACTCTGTGGAGAGCCTTGACCTTAACACGATGGTTTGCGAGCCACTCGAGCCAATGAGAACGCCCCGTTATAGCCTAGGCGTTGCGGTGCTGGATGGACAGCTCTATGCGGTCGGTGGCATGTCTGATAAGAACTACCTGAACACGGTCGAACGATGGGATCCCATTACGCACGAGTGGAGCTATGTGTCTTCGATGCTCGAGGTGCGCCAGGGGCTTGGTGTTGCGGTGTTGGGTGGTTGCCTCTATGCTGTTGGCGGAACCGACCATACATTCAATCAAAGCTCAGTCGAAAGATACGACCCGAAAACAAACAAATGGAGCAGTCTGGAGCCAATGAATAAACGTAAAAGCCGCGTTAGTGTCACTGTTGGAAATGGATTCATCTATGTCATAGGTGGCGTGAACCACTACACCACAAACGTGGAACGTTATGATCCATCTACCGGTTTTTGGACAATGATTTGTTCGCTGGTTGATCGCAGTAACGTTGGTTGTGCTCTGCTAGAAAATCGGTTGATTTTCGTTGGCGGCGAAAAAAATGGTCGTGTTCTCAGAAATGTCCACGAGTACGATCTAGTGGGCAATGCCTGGAATGAACTGGCGTCAATGTCGGTCCCACGTTACGGCGCACATGTCTTTGCCATACCGAACGATTTACCATCACCAGCGACCAGAAGTCAGCCCTATACGAGGACGGATCAAAACCTGCTTAAAAGTAGTTCAAGTATGAACAAGAAATAGGTAGCAGGAACTCATCCGGTATTCTTAAAAGTAGGTACTTGAGCCTGGCCTGCATAGAGTCAAGCTACTTTTCGAAATCGCAGAGGATCGCAGAAGACGGGAAATACGCTTCACTTGCCTTACAAGCGGTTGCGTTATATACATATGTAAAATGTGTTTTAGCTTAAGATTTCTTAATATAGTAAAGGCCTGCTTATCAGAGCAGACAGATCGAATCCAAACATCGTCGCCATTTTTGTGGAGCAAAGTCCAAAGGGCTCATATTTTCCATCACTGTTTAGTGTCTTATGTACACCTGTACACATTAATTTACAACACTCCAACGCTAATATATAACAACAACAAAATATTATATATATATATATATATATATATATACGTATATAAAATATATATATATCATTTTTTATTACTATGCAATAAAACAAATATCGTTTTAAAAGAACAAATAATATTAAACAAGAGAGAATGTTGCAGTCGGACGTAACCGACAGCGAAATACTATGATACTATAAGTTGTGTCCAAATATTGAAGCAGTTTGTGCGACTTATATCTACTGTGTTTATATATTTAGGTTGGGCCAGGTGTGCTGTACGATATTTAAATTGCTTCCATAGCTTCCACTTAAGTACGATGGATTTCCTGCAAGTACATAAGCGGCAGATATAGGAAGTTGGCGCTGTTTCTGAACGAGATGGTTGTGCTATTTATATTTAGTCTGGGAGGGGGAAGAGAGGAGGAATTGTGAATTTGCTTGTGAATAGAATAAGTTATGTTTTGGTTAACGCTCACCCTTTTAACTTATCTCTAATGGTGTCTGCAACAATGTTCAGGTCTAATACCTCTTTACGGTTAGGAAATCAAAAAAAATCGACAATTGCAAATCGATAAAGCCACATATCTCCCACATTTTCGTATTTTGTTTGCGATGTCCTTCAAATATCGGAATTTGCTGCAACTGAAAGTTCGATTCCGATCAGATATCGATACTTAACGGATACCGCTAATGAATCGGGGCAATGGCAGTTACTGGTTTGAATATCTCCTATATGATCATATTTAGACGTGTTTTAAAATACAACTGCTTTAACTGTGAATGACAAATTTTCAAAAATATTTGAGTTTTAATATCAATGTTTGTTGTTTGAGATTTACACAGAACTTTAATAAAAACCCTTAGCTCTTATAACTAGTGCGGTTCAGGCAAGGCACGGCTTTATGAACATTTGATCCCACTCGTGTATCCAATGCGATATAACTGAAAGAAAAAAGATATCAGGGTTACATAACATTTACCACTCTCTGAAAAATAATGGGAAATAACAGTTCAAATCAACATAGCATTCGATAGAGCAAATTTGTTTAATTTTTGCTAGATTTCAGATTGGTTTTAAAATAAGGTTTCTAATTCTAGTTTATAGAATTTGTTGTAATTAATAGAAACATTTCTAAAAAAATATATAAAACAGGCTTTCCAATTTAAGAACATTTTTTTTTGGTGTATCCAAAAATTATTTTTAAATAAGGTTTTCATTTCTTTTAAAAATTTGAAGTAATAAAAACATTTTCAAAATTAATTATAAGAAATTTTCTTTCGGATACAATTTTTCAAAATATACTTTTCTATTCTTCTTTTAACATTTTATATATTTTATAAAAAAAACCCTTATAACTTAAAAAAAAAGTAATTTATGAAAGTAATTTTATGAAATACCTTCCTTCTTATTCATGATAACTGGACAAGCACCATGCAGGGATCTCTCCACTAATTCGTGGGTACCTGGGTCCATGTTGTACCAGTGCAGCACCTTGCCCCGCTCCGGCTGCACCAAAAGCTCCAGATGCGGAAAGATTGTGGCGCCACCTCTGGTTACATCATTGAGCTGAAAGAGCCACGAATTTAGTTGGTTTTAAATCAGATTCAATTCTATCCCCACTTACATAGAATAGTATTGTAGCCATGCGATCCTCCAAATCGGGTATGCCAAAATAATCCGTATGAGGATCGTAATGCCCACCAAAAACATACTCCATATACTGTAATTCCTCACTGTTAAATTCGATTAGCAGCCCGGTCATATCAGCGACTCGTCTCCTAATCCTTTCCAGCATCTCCAATTGTTGCCTGTTGAGATCCAAGGCAAATATCCAGACACCTCTTGAGGAGCGTATTGATTTATGTGCACCTATTTTCCCAACTAGTGTTCTGCTTAGCTGCGATTCACATAATCTCCTTAGTTCGTCAATTTCTGAGTCGTAGATCGCCTCGTGAAAGACAACCACATATGGATCCATGGATAACATTTCCATTTTTAACGGTGCCAGTCGCAAAAATGGCGACGAATCCATTTTGTAGTTGCAAAATAGTCGACTTGGTTTGGGTTTGTGAGAGGCGCCACAGAGTTGAGTGTATTTTTCATTCGCCTCCTGCATTTCTAAATGGTCCGGATTTTCTGGTTTCTCATATTTCATAAATTCGACAAGCAACTCTTTGCGGCGAGAATTTAGTTTGGGTTCATTTAATAAAACATCTCGTGCCTCATTCAAGTTTTCTAAATGCAGGAAATTTTAATAGAAATTTATTGTTTTTAAGAAACAATCTATTTAAATTTCATATACAAGAAATTTACTGACTCGGCTTTAAAAAAAAGTTTACGTTTTGTTCCACTTAATTTATATGTATTTAAAAACGATAAAATACTTATTGGCTTACCCTCTGCGGCCAGTGTGCTGGCTAAATACCAGGCTATATCACTGCTTGTTACGTTCAGTATATCGTACAGATCGGAAGGGGATTCATTATCCATTAACTGACGTGCTGCTAATAACCATTTAGCTGCATTCCCCATATCATCCACATGGAAAGAGTGTTTCCCCATTTCAAAGCAGTCCAGATACGAAAGCCTTGCACTGTGTGTAAGTCATGTGAATAATATTCATTTCTCCATTCATCCGTTTGAATACCCACTCGTATTGTGTGCCATCCAGCCGACCATTGGCCATTTCCATTGGATCTAGTCTAAAGGTTTTCTGTATGCGATGCATGGCTCCCGTTGCCTCCTCCAGATCCTCAAGCTGCGGCAACTGCGAGCGTCTCTTATTTATAAAATCCATGTGTTCTGGGATATTTAGATTTGTAGTTAACGGTAAATAGTTAGTTATAGACTCTGACAATAATTAAGTATATAGTTATATTTTGTAAAAATTGTGCTCTGCTTATAGTCCAAAATAAATAATTAAATAAATCTATTAAATATATTTATTAATTATTAATACATATTAGTTAAATAAAAACTAGATTGTAAATAAATCGCTCAGAAATTCAGAAAATAAAAACATTTTTCAGGGAGAGAACAATTTTTTTCAAATAAATATTAAAAACAACATTTTGTTAAAAAGGTAGACAAAAAATATTTTTGTTTTAGAAATAATTTATAAAAAATAAAAGTTTAATAAAAGTTGATATTATAATTTTTTTTTATTTTTGTGCCAATGTTTTCTATACTAAAGAAATGTGTTTTTTTGTTTTTATAAATACGTTTTTCAAAATATTCTTTCTGAGTGAGTTACCCTTCAGTGTAATTTTTTCTCAGTGTAGTTGAAGTGCAATATTTACCTTGGGCAACTGGCTGTTGCATGATTGCTTCCAGCTGAGTCCAGTCTTTGGACATGTGTCGGATAAGTGAAAACATGTGGAGTGGATTCGATAGGAATTCTTCCTCACGTCCCAATGCTGATTTCAGTGGCTTCGCCAGCTGCTGACTCAGTCTGCAAGAGTTGAGATCAGATTTAAAATTATATTATAAATCAGATCTTTAATCACCTGCTCAGCTTGTCAATCTTCTGCTGCACTTGATTCACATAATTGTTTAGGTTCTCGATGAGTTCAACGTTGAGCTTGAACAGCTCTAATTTATCACTCATGGATGTTGTATAACTCCGCTCGGGAATACATTCATTCGATTGACTCTGTGCAAGAGGAATTAATACAGAAAGTATATAAATATTCAGTAGAAATCGTAATATTTTGAGCCACATCATCTTTGCAACTGATGTGGAAGTCAATTTACAAAAACACAATTCATTAAATTCGACCGTGAAAAGCGAAAGATTTGAAATGCTGCAAGGTAGATTAGAAATTTAACACTTGAAGCTGTTTCATAACTAGAATGATTTTACTCTAAAATCGAAGATGGAAGATTGTAGAAGATTTATGTAAGTGAGCTTGACTCTCAGAAAGCTCGACTAGCAGATACCCTGTACCCTCATTTAAATCCATAGTAGACTAGCTGATTTTATAGTTTGTTCAATATGAAAATACGTTTTGGTTTATCAAACTAAATACAATTATAATTAATACATTTTTAACAGTTCATCAATGTTATACCTTTACAAATCTATCTTTTACTGTTATTAGCAGTCGATTTATATCTATTATATCTATATAGTTTAGTGCATACGGCTGCACTTATCGATAAGTTGACATATATTTATTTTATTCCTTTCTCCATTCTTAATGGGTTTGGTGTATAAGGAGTCGAAGTACTTTTATTTAATTTTTATTTGATGAACAAAATAAAAATAATTTTAGTTAGTCTTTCGAAATTCGGTATTTACTGTGGAGAACCAACAAAAGGCACTTTAGTTTTTTCATCGTTAGCCCGAAACCACAGCTTAAGCTTCACCCATTAAACCCTGACGTCATAAGTTTAAAGAACTTTCTCGTGAAACCAGAACTAATCCACACTGTTTGCGGAAGAGGCTCTTCCTTGATTGTTGGAAAATCAATCCTCGTCGTACATGAACTTGATGATGACTGCAAAGAAGAAGAAAAAAGGGGTTAGTAAATGGAAAATGTGTTGGAAAAATGGAAAATAGTTTACCAAGTCTCTTGCCCAACACATTGGGGCACGCTGTGATCAGAGAGTTGCTGTCATTGAAGACGATCAACGCATCGCCCAGTTGGGGAAAGACGGCAATCTCGAGATTGGATATTGTGATCCCTCCACCCAGCTCCACATCGTTGAGCTGGAAATATATGCAAAGCAGATGAAATGAGTTTTGACCATGGCTCGGATATCGTCGAAATTAATTTCCTTGAACTGCAGTGGTTAGAAAATTAACAAATTGTTAATTCAATTCCTTACCTACCAATTACCTATTCAACTCAAGAAGAGGTAAAGACAAAGAGATTATTCATGTTTGGCTATCGAGACTGATTCGTCAAGATCATCGTCAGTGGACTGTCATTACACAATTCCTTAGTCACTCAATTTAAGAAGGTTACTCTTTAAAATTCCTGCAAAATTACATTCTTCTCATTAACAAAGCGATTATTCACATGCCTATTTGAACTATACGATCTATCAATATCACTATTCAAAGCCTAACTATTACGCACTTAAATTAAAATTTTTGAATTAATTAATTTAAATTAATCATTTGCATTCCATCCAAACAAGAAACAATTTGTGGCAGCTGATGCTAATTTCTACTACTTACTCTGCTTTTTTTACGTTGAGCACACACTCTACGATGGCCTTTGCAAATATAAATGGCATTTTAAATACTTTTATTCTAATTAGCTTATTTTGTTTACAAGCAAATACGCAAAAGCAAAATCAGCAGAGTTGTTAAAGCGAAAGATTAAAAAAATCACGACAATCGTATGTGTACTTTGAGTATGAATACATATGTTGGCTCGTAAGTAATTTCTGTGTGCCAATTGCAAATGTAAGTAACATTTTTTATTATTAGCTCCTTGTTTTGTTAACATATATGCGCAATCAGCTGTGCTCGGGATTTGACTTGAATGCTAGCGTTGCCACATCGATAAATTAAAGACACGCTGAGCAGCGTTTAAGAGAACAATATTCTCACTAGACAAAAGCTTAACATATATTAAGGGTGTTCCCTTAAATGTTTTATGATTTTGCTTAAATGTATCCAGCTATATGTATTAGAGAAGAAATTGTTTAAATTAAAATTATTAAATGTACCTTTTTTTTTACCGATATTAGCTATTTTTTGTTTTTCTCAGGACTATCTTCACCCGTATCATGGTGAAGAGTAAATAATGACTAAGGCAAACAAAAAATGTGTATTTCATGCTTCCACAAAAAAGCTTTAATTCAGTTGCATTTCTGCTGTTGCTTGCAACGGTTTGCTGTACGCTAAATCGAGCCGCAAAATTATATGTAAATTTAATAGTTGCAACAGAAATATATTTATATACATATATAAAAGTATATTGTGTGTAAAAGCAATCAATAATTATATGCATTCTATCTCCCTCTCACTCAGTGTGTGTGTGATAAAAGTGTTGCCAATAAGAAATATAAAAATTGACAGCAAGTAAGCAGGAAAGAAGAAGACGATCAGCTACAACAACAACTACAATGCTGCTGCAGAGAAACAAGTAAAAATATTATAAAGCGGCTTTTGCTAAATTTTGCGTTTGTTTGCTATAATTTAATTAGTATATATCGCATTTTCTGTTCTGCTCACTCCCACTCCATTTTACTACCGTCTCGACTCGATTTTATTTTCGTGTCAATTTTATCTGTTGACATATGGTTTGTGTGTATATTTGCTTGTATGTATAACTTGCTTGTGTTACTTCATCTGCTTTATCTGTATCTTATCTGTATTTTGTTTTGTACATCATATTCGTACCGGCGTTGCCAATGCTATATGAAAACAGATCAGCTGTTTTCATGGTCACTATGACAACAATACAATTGCACCACACAAGTTAATTATTTATTCAAAATCATAATATTTAAGTAATGTTCTGACGACTTATAATAAATTATATATATATATATTATATATATATATATATATATTTATACATATATTTTATTTATTCGGTTGCTCTTTACCTAATTATAACTGATGACAGTCTGGCAACGCTGCTCGCTCTCAAAGTTCGGCTTTTTTTTGCTCTTGCGCTCCGTTTAATTATGCGACTCGCTGTTATTTATACAAGACGACAAAAGTGTTTTCTTTTTTTTTATTGATTTCGAGCACGCGAACGGGTAAACAACGTGCAACGGATTTTATTTAACTGCTAGCGTTAATCAATCAACGCTTGTCTCGCTGCTCTTTGCCTTCTCTCTTCCCTTTTGCCCTTTCGTTCGTTATCACAAATTTCGCGCGTGTTGCGAGCACATTTTTTTTATAACAGTTACTTTTTTGTTTATAAATATATCTACTTGGAGGAATATTTTAGTAAGTACATGCCAAGTGCCTGACAAATGCATTGAACGATAAGATAAAGGTGACCCAGTCGGAATTAAGAGTAATTAGCCTAAATTACCTGACAACGCATTTACATTCACACACAGTCCTCACGTGCATTCCTTTTTGAGTCGAATGGAAAAGTCTGGCCTTATTTGTTGTTCTTGCGCACGTGTGTGCGAGTTTCTGTGTTGGTTAATTAACTGCAGTTTTCACATTTGAGCTGGTTAACTGTTTATTCTTACAATTAGAGATGCGAACATATCTGTTATTGTTTATGGACAGTCAGCTGTCAGTGTGTCGCTGCCAGTGTTGACTCCAAATTTTAATATAACAAAAGAAAATGGCTAGAAAAAGCTAAAACTCATAAAAGTGGAAATTTGTAGTTAATTGAAGATAACTTTATTGGGTGCTAGAAAATGGCTAGCAAAAGCTAAAATTTAGATATTAATTTTTGCATACTTGCATAAATAGCTGTCAGCGCTTCAACAAGTATAAGCTATTAATTCGCCAAAATGGCAACACTGGCCTGGCAACCGGCCAACAAAGCGATGCGCAACAATAGACCGCAATTGCTACACATACACACAAACACACACATGCATATGCGGGGATTATGGGGTGTTTGTATGTGTGTGTGTATATAAATACGGGCATTTGGTATGTGTGTGTGCATGTATGTTTATTTTGACTGCGATAAGCTGGGAATTCACTCAATGTGTGAAAGCCAACTTGTTGCCTCAAAGTGAGTGAATCCATATGTAAATATATATATGTATGTAATTGTTTATTTAAGAAACAGTTGATACAAACAAGCAAACGAATAAACGGGCCATAAGCAATATGTACGCTTAGACCAAAAATTATCCTAAATTTTAGTAAATCGAACTAAAATGGCGATCGCCATATATATATAATTGTGTTGTTTTATTTTTTAGAAATAATTTCTAAATATTAAAAAAATGTTCTAAAAATTATAAAAGCTTGTCCAACAACAAGTCCATAAATATTTGGAAATAAAAATTTTAAAAATATTTTATAATATTAAGATATGTATTTATAAAAACTAGAATTGCAAATCCTGATTAGAAAAAATTCTTTGGTCAGCACCAAGTAATGAAATTTACTGACTTGGCTTTTAAATTGCAGCATGTTTTGTTTTTTTTTTTCAAATTAATTTATTTGAATTAACAAAATGCTAATATAACAATTTTTCTATGTATAAAGCAACATGGAAATCAACGCGCTAGAAATTGGATATATGTATATATTTTGTTAAAATTTTTAAAAAATCCAAACTGAAATTTATAAATTAAATTTACTTATTGAAACATGTAGAGCGATATTTTTCTTTCTGCTGAGTGTATAAATTCAATTAGAGCTGCAGCTAACCATCGAAGCTGCTGGATTTGAGTTTTAAGCTGCCCCGCGTCAGCTGGTTCAGGTCGATGATGGACAGGTACGGCTTGGGCGGCACACAGACGCCCATCGACTCAATTGTGTGCTCCCTCTCTCGCTCTCTCTCCCTTTCTCGCTCCCTCTCTTGCGTCGCTCTCTTGTGTCGGCTGCTTAGCTCGGAATACTGATCGTGACCACAGCTGGCGGCGGTTGCTGCTCGTCGATAATTGCGACAGCCGCTAAATGTGCTGCTCCCCGGCGCTATTGTTAAATGCCGCGTCGGTGAGAAACCACCTTCATCTGAGGAAACTCCTCCGCCGCCGCCGCCTCCCGCTGAGTCATAGCAAATACTCAGATTCGTGTACGAAATAGGCGCATGACAACGCGTCGTCTTCGCTCTGGGTTTCACCTCGTAGCGTGTCCGTGAACGAGAGCGGGAGTGATGGGTGCGAGGGCGTCCACGCCCTCGCTTGCCGCCACCCTGCAACCGCAACTCGGACACCAGCGGCACGGGCAGCACATTGATGAAGCGATAGTACTGCAGCAGAGTGCGCGCCACATTGCGTCCAACGCGATGATCTGCAAAACCACAAGGCGAACGGATTAAAAAAAAGTTGGAGTCCCTCAAAAAAATTTAGAAAAACTCCATGAAATTTATCAAGTATTTATTGTTTTAGAAATTAGTGTTTTTCTTACAACTGTAAAAGCTTGTCATAAATCAAAATATGGTTTTTTACGTTCTGATTAATAAGGTGGGAAAAAGCCTTGATACCAATCGGTTGCCGAATTTCTAAAAATCAGTGTATCTGAATGGAATCCATTTGCTACAAGAGACGGAAGCTTCGAAAAGACGAACCCACAGACAGTATCAAAACCGATCTGATGAGGAAATTAACCAGAATAGAGCACTGCATGCCACAAAAGAATGGACACCAAGAACAACGCATCAGAACTGACCTAATCCTGCAGACGAAGAATCTGATTGAACCCCAAGATTCAAAACTAACCTAGTCACAAATGCTACCAATTCCCTTATCGGATTATACTGATATTTGAATATCCGAATTAAATTATATTTGGAATTCCTTTCGCTTCCCCTGGAATTTACTCATCATACTCACAGCCATCCTCGTTGTAGGGTGCCACCGTCTTGCCATCGCGCAGATAATGCCCCGCCATGGACACCTCCAAGGTGTAAGCGTTCACTGTATCGCTGAGACGTTCGCAACAATAGCGCCGTAGGCTGCCCGCCTTGCGCTCATCCGCATTGAACATGGTGTGCTCGGCGACATAATCCTTGGCATTGCTGGCAAAGAGACGCGGGAAGACCAAGTGTCGCTCATAGCGATATACATCCTCGTAGGTGTTGCCATAGATGAAGCATCCGTGCATGCTGCTATTCGCATGCAAATCGATCACAAAGTCAATCTGATATGTCTGCAGCAAGTAAACGATAACAACTCAAATAACTATACATAAATATATATAAATATATAGTTAACATTAAACTGATACTCACATCTGAATTATCCAATTCTTTTAGCACATTGCGTATGGCATGCAACTCGGGCTGTGTGAACTCAGATGCCACATGCCAATTGCGGTTCATGTCCTGCCCCATCAGATTACACCGATTGTTGCCGAGGAACACACCGTCCGGGTTGACCATTGGCACTATTTTAAAGACGAAATTCTCACGCAGCACATGCGCAATCGGATGATTGCCCACCAGGAACTCAATCAGGCCCTGGCACACATGCGAAGCGGGCGCCTCGCTCGAATGTGACCGACACAGGATGACTATGACCCGAATAAAACTGCGCTCCAAGCGATTTGTCGTACGTTGGTTGTGCGTCACCTGATCAATCGTCAGCAGATCCACATTGCGATTTTGCTGCCAATTTTAGAGAGCGAGAAGGAAACAGAAGAAAGAATCGTTAAAATTGGATTGCTAAAGATTAAATGACCTGGATCTAAAGGCAAACAGTTTGCCAAGGCTCAACTAGTCGTTGCTTGAACTTGCTAGCAAGAACAGAGCAGCATCCTCAGAGCACCTCTCTTTGGACATTGGCCAAACCGCCTAAAATGATTTTTGCAGGCTGAAAAGACAGAGATGAATTGGAAGGATCTTTTGTGTCTTGTCGATCCTGGGCAGCCACCTTTCTAACCGATCTATCTATAATTGTATAATTCACAAAAACCCAACTGGAGATGTGGTTAAATTGGCGAATGAGAAAAATAAGGAATTATTTTCCTCCGGCTGACAAAGATGATTGTTTGATAAACAGACAATTAAATATGCAACTTATATATCTTAATGCCTGAAACTTAACCTGATTCTGAACTTGCCAGGAAGTGGAGAAAAAGTACTTTGGAAAGCTCCTTTCGAACTGATCTATAGCAATTGGCAACTAGAATTGCAACTGACTGGACTCCTTTTTAATTCAGTCTCTCCCCACATGTGGCAAGATATTAAGAATAATCCAAATCACACCTATCGTGTATCGATACTACAGTCGACAACTGTCGTATCTAACCCAAATTTGAGCATATCCAGTGCTGCTTGGAAATAAGCCTGAGACAGGCAGTTCTCAAGAAGAGGAGTTCAAGCTTACTTGGAAGCAAGAAATGCAACTGACTGGAGTCACTAATGATTCAATCTCTCCCAACAGAGATGAATTCAAATCTGTTAATGCTAACCCAATCCTCAGCAAACTCACCAATGATTTAATTAGCACGCTGCGCGTGAAACGCTTCTCGTTGCCCTGTCGAGCATCGATCACATTCAGATAGGACTGCAAACGGGAATAGCTGTATGGTGAGGCCAGAGCGAACATATAAACATCCTCCTCCTTGTCAAAGTTGAATCCAAAGCTGAGCACATAATGACCCTGATGCATTGCGGAGCGATAGAAGAACACTTGCCGCTTGGACAGGCGCTGCCACTTGGGTCGACTGGAGGATTTGACGAGTGGCGTCAGTCCGGAGTTGAAGAGATTGCGACTCTTGCTGATGTTGACAATGTTGAAGAGCACCCGCTGATCCTGTTTCACATTGTCCACGGTGAAGTTGAACCAGAAGCGAAAGCGTGGATTGCACGTATCCGGCCGTAAAAATAAATCGTACTCGAATTCGCCCACCAGCTCCGCCTTGCCCAGATTGCCCGTCTCGAAGGCCGCATCGAAGCACAAATGTCCCCGCTTCGCCTTGCCACTTTGGCCGGGCGGTCGAATTATCACCCGGGATACATTGCCCAATCCGCCCTCGCCATCGCTGTCCTCGCTATCTGTAATTAAGTCGTTCGACTAAATTAGTATTCCGATTTTCGAGATTGCAATTCAGTTAAATAGGAATTCCAAGTGTCACTGAGTATTTAAAGTTGCTTAAGCAATTGTCGTTGAATTTTTAAAGTTCTGATTTATATTTTGGAGAAATACCTCTTTTATTCTGTTTTAATAATACTTTGGGTAGTAATAATAATTCGACATAGCTTATAATTCACTAAAACAATGGTCGACTTAAGAGAGTTTTTAATCGCAATTCGCAAATTGTATATTTATAATCTCATTATTTCTTTCAAGTTTTAATTTATATTTAGAGAAGTGTATTCTGTTTTCTGGTTTAAAACGAATTTGTAATTATATTTAATAAGCAGACAGCTGCAAATCGGATTTATTCTGTTTCAACCTTGGAATAAAAGTTCAGAAATCCTGAATTGAATTGTAACTATTGATTTGTTGTATTGAATAATGCAACTAAGTAGTTAAAAAAATTCACATTTTAGTTATCGGTGTATTACGGAGTATTAAATAACTGCTTTTCGTACTCGGAGAATTGTAAATTGGAATTGTCATTAAATAATTTGTAGCCAAAATTGTTTATTTAGAATGTTGTTTTTTAAGATAATTTGAATAGTAATCATAATTGGATATGGTGTAAGGCAAGTTAAAAATGGGTTTTTCTTTTTTTATCAAATTATGATCAAATTCAATATGGAAAACCCCTTGAAATAGATTTATAGAAATTATCAATTGATTAACTACAAATTTATTTCTAATTTATTTAAACTTAAATTTATTAAATAACATAACTAGTCAAATTCAAAGTATTGAACAATAGTATTTCGAATTTCATTTCTTTAAGACTCGCCAATTAGAATAAAATATTGATGGAAAGCGTAATTTGCGAGTAGTCACTGTAGTTGAAGCACACATATATATATAATAATATATAATTATAATATAACTGCACTTGGGAAACTTTAACTTTCTCTGGATTTGAAGATTATTCCCAATTCTCCTACCATCCGAGCCTCGCTCATACATGCTCGTATGCTCCAAGGGATCCCGGGCGATACCCAGCATTTTGTCTACGTTCCGCTCGATACGCAAGTGGCAACTGCAAGGTGCAAGACTCTTCTAACTCTGCCACACGAGCCAACAACTAATCCGCCAGCAGGCATAAAAACTTAATCCTGCCTTGGGCCTGTGCTTCTGCTTGTGCTATCTTTAAAACTCCGACACATATGCGTGTCTCAGTTATCGCAACTTTCTTTGCTCTGAGCTGCAGTTTGCCGCCTCAAACGTCAACATTTGAAATTGAATAGTCGCGGTTGCGTTTGCCCCAACCGGATTTGCCATGTCGTGATTTATGAATGGAAATCAACAGCAGCCAGCTACACTTGGAAAAAGTAGTCACCCCAAGTTTTTGAAATTCGACACCTTGCGAATTTAAAATACCCTGTATACCCTGTATGAAATATGATTTTAAATTGAGTTTGTACTGCTACCAGCTTCTCAAGTCTTAAGTGTTAAAAAAAAATAACGCCCTGAATTTTAGAAAAGGGTAATTTAGCTTATTATTCAGAACAAGGTTTTTTCTTTTATTAATATTTAACTGCTGCTAAACTCTAAAATAATACATTTTTAATAATAGAAAATATTTCCAAAATTATAAAAACATTGCCTTTCGAATTTTTAGAAATTTATTTTCTTATGTTCAGAAATTATTTCTAACTCACTATTAGCATTTCTACTTTTTAGAAATGATACTCTTATTAAAAAATAATATTTCTAAGAAATAAGAAAAACCCGTTATTTTTGGGATTGTCGATTTGTAGCAAGCAAAATGTTTTCTTATATTTAGAAATTATTTGTAACAAAAAAAAATTTCTAGTTTTGCGGGCAGTGTTTATTGCTGAGTGCAGGAATCTTGCTGCTGCTGCACTCACCTGAGTCGCCCATGGCTCTTGAGGATTGCTCAGGACATGCACTTCAGTTGCAATCAACGCTGACAAGGCGTATCCTTTGAAGGCAGCTCCAGCTCCGGCTACCAGCGCATTGACCTGCTTCTCCTGCTGCTCGCTGCAAATTAAAAATAGAAATTCAATTAAGACACCCATTGCTATTTTAGAGCCACGCCCACTTTTAGATTTATGTCTTGGCTTTCACTTTCTTCGCTGACGGCACTCGATTCGCGTGCGAAACCCTTGAGCCAAAGAAATCCTTTTTTTCTTTTTCTTTCCTTTTTTTTTGGTTTTGGTTTTCTTTTTTTATAGATTGGAATCAGCGAAGACTATGCGTTTTGGTGGCTAAACTGGCCGTTTGGGCTGAGTTGGGCTGAATGACGACTGTTGGCCTGTCTAATGTTTTGCTTGCCACTTTTGAAACGTTGCCAACCACACACACACACACACTCACACCCAAACACACACACACACACAGCTTGGCTGACATATGCCCACCGTATGTTTGGTCGATAAAAACGCGCACAAGTTTTGTCAGTTGCGGTTTGGGCCAGGTTCTTTTCACACACGACAGTCTTTAACTCAACTTTCAACGTAACTCGCATTAAAAAAGAAGAACCAAAAACTGCTCAACGGCGTCGTCAAAGTTGCAACACTTAATTGCCTGTGTGGCAGGAGACACATAAATAACACCACCCAGTTTTCTGACATACTCCTTACTCTATTGAAACTAGTTCACGGGGCTAATCAATATTTTATGCGTCTGCAAACGTGTCACATTTGTTGCACATTACAATCGGAATTTTTAGAAATTCGCCGGAAGCAAAACTCATACGAATATTCAGAAATTAGATTTCTCAAAATTACTGTTTTTCTTTCCTTCATTTCAGGCTACAATTAGAAAAGAAATATTTCTAATTTGCCGGTGGTTTTTTCATATGTAAATTTCATTACATCTTTATGAATTTTAGAAACAATTTTTTCGAAGAATTCTGGCTTTTTGGAAATGCTAAAAAAAAAAATAAAAACTTTATATTTTTATTCTAATTCAGTACGTCTTTTCCGCGTGTTGCAACTACACATTGTCCATCGTCTTTTTGTAGCATGTCCAAACGCAGGTAGTTTAGAAAACACTTTCCCACAATTTACTTTTATTTAATTTTCTTTCTCTTGTTTTTTTATTTTGATCGATTAACTAATCTTCGATTCGTTTTGCAGATTAGGCAGCGTGCGCCCACCGAAACGTTGCAGAAGCGACATGGACAATATATCCACCTCGGACATTGTCATCATCAATGGCAACTCGCATCCTGATCTGGCCAACAGCGTCGCCGAGCGGATGGGCATCAAGAATGGCGGCTGCTCCGTCTTTCACAAATCGAATCGCGAGACGATCGTCGAGATCAGCGACTCGGTCCGCGGCAAGGATATCTACATCATACAAACGGGCACCAAGTGAGTAGCTCATAAATAACTATAAATATTTTATACTACAAAAATAGAACATAATTCAAAAATTGCGCAATTTTATTTGAATATTAATACTGCAATTAAAAATGGGATAGCTATAAAATTAAAGTCTTTAAGTTAGTTAAGCTTTTTTTTGGTTGTAATTTTATTTAAAAATTAAGAGCACGAATTTAAATCCTTAAATGATCTTGCTTAGTTTCACCTGGGGTTAAGTAATATTTGAAAAAGCTAGATACGATGTGTGGATGTATTTAACTAAGTTTAGTATTAATTACATTTCACTCTTTACATTTAAATTATGATAGCATAATTTCATTTCCGTTATTATAACATTTAGGTTCCGATCCGTGATCTATCGTTTATCCAACATTGGATTCTGTGAGGAGAAATCAACAGCTTTGAAGCTTTTTAAGAGTAACAATTGTTCAACTTTCTGTTTGCTTTGCTCCTTTTTTTAGGGACGCCAACAATAATATAATGGAACTGCTAATTATGGCCTATGCCTGCAAGACATCCTCGGCCCGTTCGATTGTGGGTGTCATACCCTATTTGCCGTACTCGAAACAGTGCAAGATGCGCAAACGTGGCTGCATTGTGTCCAAGCTCCTGGCGAAGATGATGTGCACATCGGGATTGACGCATATTATAACGATGGATCTGCATCAGAAGGAGATACAGGGCTTCTTCGATATACCAGTTGATAATTTGCGCGCCTCTCCCTTTCTGCTGCAGTACATCCAGGAGAGCGTGAGTGGCAGTTGGACTTAGTTTGCATTGTGGTTAACTAACGTTCTGTATGTGTTTATCTATTAGATACCCGACTATCGCAATTCGGTGATTGTGGCTCGCAATCCGGGCGTTGCCAAGAAGGCCAATTCGTATGCGGAACGTTTGCGTTTAGGCCTCGCAGTTATCCACGGCGAGCAGAAGGAGGCCGAGAGCGATGAGGTTGATGGCAGATATTCACCACCACCAACCAGGTGAGTCTCCAAGATATCTGTCTTATATATATACATATAAATATATGTGTATATGTGTGTGTTTTTGTTTAGCTGTTGTACTTCTCTTCTTATTATGACTGAAGTTGAAGCATCAAAACAGTTCCAAGTCTTGTTTTTTGTTTATATTTTATTTGATGTACGACTTGTATTAGTTTCGTTTTATAATTTACTTCAATTTATTCAGCTTTGTATTTTTGCTAAAAAGAAAAAAAATTATATTTACTGTCATCGCCAAATACTTTTTAATAGAAAGTGATTTTCATATTTTCCTGAATTTTTATGTCTATGTATGGTTTGGTTTTTCTTCAATGTGAAATTTGTAAAAGAAAATCATATCGTCAATCAGTCAATCATTAGTTTATTTTCTTTTATTGCGGTAAAGTGGATAAAGCAATCACAAAACACTAAAAACATAGTCGCAATCAGAATCAGGATGAATAAATTAATTTCACGAAATCAGTGGAATATCTGAAGGAAGTTGATCAATCGAGTGTCTCAATTCTAAAAATCATTCTTCCCGAATTGAATAACCATGGGAATTATGCGACTTTTTTGGGTTCTAAAATATCCTTGTCCAAAAAACACTATTTTGGTAACCTAGCTAGAAGTTTTGCAAGTGTATAAATATCATGTGAAGCTTCAGTAAGTGGTTGGCTGGCAATTAATTAATGACGTTTTACATTTCTTATTACATTTATTTCTTCATGAATACATTAAAATATCTATAAGAAACAGGGAAAGCAGATGCGAACCGGATTTGGAAAATATATAGAGATATTAGTCATAAGCTGTGATGTTCCTTTTTATATGTACATATATATATGTATATAAATCTAGGGCAGAAGCTTTAATGTTCCGTCTTGAAATAAAACAACAGTTAAACTTAAAATTACAGTAAACATACAGAAAAGTATTTTGATTTGCATGCGTATATTCAAAACAGCCCATTACATTGATTATACATGTCTGTGTTATATATGCCATTATTAAATTAAATGACATTGGCATTGAATTAAGCACGTAGCATACAGTTTGTATGCAGTATGTTGCATACCACGCATACCTCGAACTCTGCGCATTTGTTGTTCATTTGTACTTCAAGTCAACGAAAGTGCATTGCGTAATTATTTACCTTCAACTGCTGCTCTGTTTTTTTTTTATTGTTTTATTTACTTTTTTTGTATTACACAATTTGCTGTAATTGCTTATTTCACGAATTGCAAATTGACTGAGTTCGGCATTGAACAAAAAAATGAAAAAAAAAACAATTGGAATTCTTAATCTTTATTTACGTTTATTATGTTATTATGTCATTATATATGTGCAGGGCGTATTGCAATATATTAGGAAATTCTTCTGTTGAAATGTGCATTCCGACGGCGTCTAGGTTTGTATCTACCGAAACACAACCACGTATATATTATATATATAATTTTACATTATTTTGTGTGTTTTAATTTCGAAAACAATTGCGAATTTTATGTGTGCTTTCATTTTCTTTATTTTTTGGTCACGATTTGAACAACTCTGCAACTGCACCAACCAACCACCCACCCACGCACACATATCAATATGCACCAAATCAATTGCCAAATGCAAACGCACACACACTAACCACATTAGAAACTCTACTCCACAACATGCACCCATTAGCAGTCGGCAGCGCACCACATCGGTGTCCGTGGGTGTGCCGGAGCATCCATCGAAAGTGAAACCACCGCTGACCATTGTGGGTGATGTCAATGGTCGCATTGCCATCATGGTGGTAAGTATTACTGAAACTAGATGTGATCTCTTTCTTATTAATATTTATTGCTACTCTGCACACAGGACGATCTGATTGATGATGTGCAGGCGTTTGTTGCCGCCGCCGAGATGCTGAAGGATAATGGTGCCTGCAAGATTTATGTGCTGGCCACGCACGGTTTGCTCAGCTCGGATGCGCCTCGCTTGCTCGAAGAGTCCGTCATCGATGAGGTGCATAAGACTCCTATATTATCTATAGTTTATTTCTTACTATCCTATATTATTATATATAACTATAAATGAGTATCCTATAATAATCCTTCTATATTATTTATAGTTGATTTATAAATTAGTTTCTTGATATTCTTCTATACCATTTATTGTTGATTCATATAATAATTTTTTACTATCCTATATCTTATCTATAGATAATTAATATTTTTTTAATCCTTCTATATTATCTATAGATTATTTACTACTTTTTACTATCCTGCAATCGTTGATTTGCTTATTAGTTTTATACGTCTATATTATCTGCAGTTGATTAACGTATTAACTTTTTATAATCCTACGTTTCTAGATTGTTGTCACCAATACCATTCCACATGAGGTGCAGAAATTGCAATGCAACAAGATTAAAACTATTGATATTTCCATACTCATCGCTGAGGCCATTCGACGCATACACAACAAGGAGTCCATGTCCTATCTGTTTCGCAATGTCACGCTGGAGGACTAAAGAGAGATGGAGCACACACCCACTACACACTACACACACCACACGTGTCACGATTTGTCACTAACCAGTGAAGTATCTTCTTCATGGAAGTTGCGCCTTTATATTGTTTGTTTGCCATCTTCCCCACACACAAAACCGCTCTTTAATTATATTTTTAATAAAACAAAAAACTGCTCAACAAAAATGAATTGCAAATTGTTTATTAAACTTTGCATAACTTTGGGCTGAATTGGAAATGAGTGCGTGTTTAAAATGTGTAAAATAACAAATCCCAGAATATAAACCAAACAGTACCGATTTGAAAGCTGTGCTAACTTTTAAGGTAAACCCAAGCAATGTTTTCCATAACCAAATGCGTCACTTATTAAAAGCAGATACGAACACAAATCCAAATCCAAATCCAAATCCAAATACAAATATTGCAAATCGAGATAATCAACAATATTTTCACACTTTACGATTAACAAGTGGCAATTGCTAATTTCGTAAACCACTTAAGGCCGTTTCACAGAGGGAAATGGTACACTTATTAGTCATTAATTGTTAACAATCGCTATTTTTTATTTAAATTTATAATTACAATAAATTTAGTACCAATAGGTACTTCATAATATGTTCGTAATAAATTATGAAGTCTCACCATTTTTGCATTCATTACGACCAATTCGATTTGCTTTGTTTCGTGCGAAAACAAAGGCAATTAAAAAAAAAAATAATAAATTTATAGACGTGGCACATGCCGCATAAATAACGTCTCAAATTATTTTTTTAGTGCGCTCGAAAACTCCAATTATTAATTATTTGCATTTTTTTGTGTGTGCTGCTGCTCATTGATTGCGTTAGTTTTTTATTATCTATTGTATAAGCAAATACAAAGTACTGTTCTACAGACTCTGACAGATGTGCTTCACAAAAGATATTTGTGCAAATATTTAAGCAATTGTTGTTGCTCTTTTTTTGTAGTCATTTTTTTTTTTTTTGTTTGTTAAATGCGTTGCGGAAATGGGCACAGAACGATAAGATTACGGAAATTTTACTTCACATATGCCAAATGATGGGGAATTGCAACTGCGGCTGTAATTAAAATGAAGTGATGGCTTCAACGGATCCCCGTGTGTTTGTGTTAATTAAAACAACAAACATGCTGCTCTGGGTACGCCTTATTAATTAAACATGAGTGCCAACTAAGGGCAGTGATTAATTGTTAACTACTGCTTACTTAACTAGTAGCAACTGCATTTAAAAAAAAAAAATAATTCGACTAGAAATTAAGAAAATCATCCTAGAAATTATAAAGCTTTTTTGTTTTTAGTAATAATTTCATAACTTCAAAAACGTTAAATTTTTTTTGGGAAAATTAAAATATATTTATTTAGAATGAGTATATTAATATTTCACATATATAAACATTTATAATGTAAATATCAGTAAAAAGCTAGAATAAAGATTTATAGAAACATCCTGAAAATTTTTAAAAAACTTATTTTGAAATTATTTTTTTTTTTTAAGTTTAGTTTTCATGTCCACTTTTTTTCAAAGTGTATTCGTCGCTTATAAATATGTGCAGCAAACCGAACGTGCAGTTAAATATGCCAAGAATAAATAAATGTACATATATAATATATTTATTGGTATTTGCATTATGTGTTGAGTTGCAATAAAAAGTGCAGCAAACAGTTTTAGCTGCTTACGTCGCTGAACAATGTGTGGCTAATATGGGAAATTATAAAAGCCAGAGTTGGGATTATCCGTTTGAGCCAGTTGATAGTCAGACAGGTCTAACTGCGCATAAAACCACAAAATAGTATTCTGCAAATACATTTGCGAAATCTTGATTAAACTTGTTTTGTGTTATCTAAATTGAAATATCTGAAATGTATAGCTTTAGCCTAGAGCCTAGGTCTTTAAACTTAAAATAAGTGTGTGTTCTATTATTTGCCAAGCAGGAAGTAAGCAAACTTGATTATATATTACTCATTCTTGAAACAGACTTTATCTAGATATCTTGACGTTCGCACATTATATATTCTTAATTGAAAATCTAGAGCTCAGGTCTTTAAACTCAAAAACAAAAGTGTGTTTTCAAAAATGGGAAGTAGGAAGATAGCAAACTTGATTCTAGAAACAGACTTCCTCTGAAGATACTTGTTTAAAGATGTATATATATTCTTAGTTATTCTTATTAACTGAAAACAATCATATTTTTCTAAAAATGGGAAGTAGACACCAAAAACTTGACCATTCCAGAAACAGACTTCATCTGGCGATTTTTTATTAAATTTCAGATTTTTTCATTTGTATTTTTATATTATTTATATAGACTATTTGGTCTTTTGTTGAAATAATTTAAATTCAGCGCAATTAAAACGAATGATTCTTAAAAATACGAAGTCCAAAGGCAAACAAATTTAATTCAAGATTGTTCATTAAAGAAAAAGCTGACTTTAGCTAAGAATAATGAACTTAAGATGCTTCTACTTTATATATTCTTGATTAGAGCTTATTTATACTTTAAATTTGTATACATCAATTCTGAATCTGATTAAACTTTGTCTAAGCATTTTTGTTTCTAGATTCCGAAACATTTTCTTAATATCTTTTTTCTTATGCTCCGTGTAGATATAGATTATGAGTGGGATTTATTTAAATTAACGAGTTTACTATTGGTGATTATATTAATTGTTCAGTTGCAACTAACTATTACATGTGTAAACACTTTAAGCCCGACTAATATTTGTATTAAAAGAAAAAATGTCTTTGCGCATATTTGTCAAGTGGGATGGGAGGTCAGGCGATAAAGTTACGCTGTTTGCTAAATAAACAGAATAAAATGAATACAAAATCTCAGCCAGAACCTTCAACAATGCGTCAGTCAGTGCCACAAATAATCTGGCTGGTTTTTCTGGTGCGCTATCAGCGGGCTGAGATTGTTGAGTTTATCTGCTCAAGTGCAAAATATTTGCTCAGCAGATGCTTTAAGCTGCATATAATAAACTGGGCCTATGAGTAAAGAAAAGTAAAAGTAAAAGTAAAAGTATAAGCACAGCATGTGGCACACTTTGCTGGCAATATAAACATATATGCTAATTGTCACGTGGTGCTTAAGGATTAAAGATTTGAGCCCCACACAATTGAAATAAACAGCGCAATTGCTAATGCTAATTTATGCAAGCACCTTGTATTGTAAAACACGTTGCATACATTTTATTAATTATAACCAGTGTCTGTCTCTGTCGTAGCATGACTCCAACCACGTGAATCTAAAACGGCCAGAACGTCACGCAATCATAACAAAAACAATAAAAAAAAAAATAAACTGTTGGCCACATTGCGCCTACGCCCCGTTGTCCGACCGCATCTGAGCCGTGCATTGAACCCGCTTTTGGCTTGGCTCAATGTGATTTCCGTAAGCCTTATACAAAAATAGGTACAAAAACTGCACAGCGCCTAGCATATTGATTAGCAGTGGCCCAACAGAAGTTACTAGCCCAAAAGATGTCAGAACTACACTGAGAAAAAAGTGCTTATTAAAATTTAAAGTTTTTCTTGATCCTAGAAATAATTTCTGAATATTTGAAAAACAATCTCTCAAACTTACAAATGCTTGCCCTAAATCGGCAAGCCCACAAATGTGGAAAGTTTAAGTTTAAATAAAATTGTGGTAATGAATCCGTTCACAAACAAATAACGAAATTTATATTGGCCAAATTAATTGATATGAATTTGCAGATTACGTAAAATCTTTTGTGTATGTGCGAAATATTGAAATACAAATGTTTATTAATAATACAGGTAACAAAAAAGCTAATATAGTACTTTTTCAGTGCATACACATAGAAAACAAGGCGTGAACATTAGAATTATATTTTTTGTTCTAAATTTAAGAAAAATCCAAACTGAAACTGAGAAATGAAAGCCCACAATCACAACTGTATAACAAGCTCCAAATTTATGACAATCTTTTTTATGAGTGCACTACATGTGCCATATGTCATATCAAATATTCCGCTGTCTCTATTCTTTAGGCCAGAAATTATGTTTGTTTTCTGTTTTGATTTTATCAGATTGCATGACACATCATTTGCCCATTAATGGCTCGAAGCAAAATTGTTGGCAGCAGCTGACTCGATGTCGTCGTTTGTTTATCACTCAAAATTGATTTGCTAATTCATGTTGCTAGTGGGCAATTCATTAGCACGCCAGTTGTGTGTGCCTGTGTGTGTGGTGTGTGTGGTGTGTGTGTTGTGTGTGTGCCCATAAATTGGCTGAATGAACGTAGTTTAGCGCCACTTAGCAAGCAAGGGCTGCTTAGCAGGTGAGTTTCATTAATTAAACCGAAAATAGCATACTCTTACAGAAGAAAACTCTATTAACAATTAAAAAAAATTATTAATATGTACAGAGTGTATATATATATACATATATCTTGGTTGAATAGAGCTGTCTGATTCTTACAAATCGACTAACTGCAGCAAAAATATGGCTATAAATTTGTAAGATAGATAACTAAAAGAGTTCAGATATACAGTGAAAACGACAGATAAATACATATGTACATATATTTATATATTTAATTATTAATATTTTATTTTTTAAAACAAGTTTAGTAAATATGGTTTATAAAAATACGTTTACGACGGACGACCTCGAACAATTCTTTAATATTTAAGCCAACATAAAGGAGTCGTATGACATAAAATCAACCAAATACGATTTTCTTTATAAATTAAAATGGGTTAGTTATAAAATGAGTTTAATTAAACTAAACTCAATTAAAACCTCTTTAAAATCTATTAAACATGATAAATGCATAGAACAAGATCATACGAGAAATAAAATCTTTTTCACAAGAATAAAATCAAGAATAAAATTATTATTATAAAAAAAGTTTGGTATATATAACTGATAAAAACAGGGGGAAATCGATTTCGAAAGTAATGGCAACATTACAGGGAAATAAAAAAAAATCCAGATTAAGTGAGTTTATAAAACGCAAACATGTAAGCCACGACTAAGGGGCTTTGCCAAATAAGGTTAATATATATAATAATAAAGTGAAAAAAAACGAGCACTGTCCGATCTATGACCCATTTATTGCGTTACATACGACATGACCAAGCTATAAATACCCCATGATGCCAGGGTATAATAAAACGAATGTTGTTGGCATTAAAATTATTCAGGTGGCCTAATCAAATTTGCTTAATTTCACTAGCGCACATTACTTCCTCTAAGGTGTTCCGTGTTTTTAGGTTTTCAGCAAAAAATATTTTCAGCAATTTGTGATCAACACAACAAATAAAAAACTAAATAAAAAACTAAAAAAAAAAAATACAATACAATACATTTAGGGTCCATTACGTTTTTACCCGGTTGCCGTTGTTATTGTTTGGTTTGCGCACATTACTGTTAATGGTTCGAGTGAAATGAGGTTTACATTTGATGAAACCGCAACAGTAGGGGTACTCAGTAATTAAGAATAAAAAAACATAACTGAAACAAAGAGCTCGCATCGGTTCACTGAACTCAAGTCTTGCGTGATCTTAAGCTTAAATAAAATCCCCTCCAAATGATAATGTTGCATTCATTTATCAATGCAACCGATGACTACCCATAATATCCAATGGTAAAAATATATTTTACGGGAATCCAGTTTTGGCTGTTGCCAATTTTATGCAGTCATGTGATCGAATTAATTCAGGCCTCAAAATCGTCATCATCTTTATCACCATCAACTTAATGCAATGCAATCTGAAAAAAAATAAAAACAAAAACTCAAAACAAAAACAAATCTAAAAGGTGGGGGGTTAATATGAAATCAATGCATACAAAATTATAAACAATTTGTCATTGTATAAAGCCGGCACCGGAACAAGCGACAAGCTTTAAGCATCAAGGCGAAATTGTAGTTAGTAGCTTTTTTTTTTTGGCATTGAACTTGGTCAATCTGGTAGACCCTGACACGCATTTCTGGGCAAGTATTGTTTTGTCTGTGTGTGCGCTTTCCTCAAAATGCCTGCGACAACTAAATACAAATTGCATAACGATCGACGCCCAACAATCGATCCCATATCAAATCACTGATCGAGATACGAGCATTCGATTCAATATTCACAATATTCAATATGGCTTAAAGTGAGTCACGTGAAGCCTCCCGACAACTAATTTACATGCCTCAATGCATTCCACTGCACATCGGCGAGCGTTGATCGCTTATTGCGTAATCTGCTGTATGTACACTCAGAAAAAAGATCTAACTGAAGTCGTAGAAAATCACTCTGAAAACTGGCAAGTTTTTCTGGTTCATTTCTTTAGAAATAATTTTATAAATATTTAAAAGGTTTTCCCTAAATCTAAATATAAATCTAAAAATAATTTATAAATATGCTATTGTTTTATTTTTTTTTTTTAGAAATATTTTATATTATTGAGAAATGCATTTCTATAAAGAAGAATCAAAAAAGAAAAAAATATGCTTTTGTAAATATGCTTACTAAATAATAAGCTGATGTACGCTTGGTACCAAAAGTATCGCAAATTTCTAAAGTTTAAGGTTACGAGTCTTTCTGAGTGTAGGCCCACTTGTTGTTAATATATTCCTTGTTGTGGTTGTTGTTGTTGTTGTGGGTATGTATAATTAATCGACTGCACAATTAACAGCGGTATTTGTGTCTGGCTAACTTAGTTGGTCGCATCCATTCATCATGTTGATCATGATTATAATAATCATCAGCTGACCATTGTCGGCACAATTGTTTTAATTGACTGGAGTTACCGTTAACTGGTTGCGCAAATATGCCAGGCTTGCAGTGCATACCAATTATCCATACTTTCCCACTGGAAACCCACCACCCCACCCCCAAAAAAAGGGCCTTGAATGCCTTGCTTCATTTGATTGTCTGATAAGACTGATTAAAGTCGAAAACATTTCGAGGCAAAACTTCGAACTTATTTCGTTTTCGAAATGTTGTATTTTGTGTTTTTGCATTTTTGTTCGAATGCACGCAAAGGCCAAGCAAAACATCTTTTATTCAAATATTGCCTGATTTCATTCAAAACAGATTTTTATTGCTATTCAAAGTGTCTAGATATTTTTCAAAAAAAATTATCATTCTTAAACAAAATCATTCAAGCATTGCTACTTATTAAATTAAGAATATAAATAACAAAAAATGTGTTGCATTTTCATGGTTAATCAAAACTAAAGGTTGGCTCATTGATTTGAACCATGAACCTCTGTTCTTTGCACATCTTATGATATTTTATGGCCATAAGAAGAGAAGAGGAAAAAATGCTCATCTGTGGCTCGAACTAGCTGCTAATAACTGTGAGAAATTCGTTGACTGGTTTTTGGAGTTTAGATCTGAGCATGAGAAACATGATTTAAGCAATTAGCGGCACGCCAAATCACAATTGCAAGGGAAATAAAAGTATTCCATACGAATTGCAATTAACAATCTCCACTTAGATTTGCAAGCTTTAATTGTTGTTCAATATATATTTACACAAATATATATATATATATTTAATTTGTGTCGCCTCGCGGGCTAACGTGTCGTATGTGCAACGTAATCTGACCGCTTGAAAGTTAACAAAAAGCAACTGTAATAAATCTCAAACGCGGCTGTGACTGTGCATAATTGAAAGGCTAAAGCCACATTTCTATATATAAAAAAACGAATCTACATTGATGAATATTCACACACAGCAAGCGAATACATTCACTAAGTGAGCGTACATGAAAGTATTTCAGCAATGCAATAATTAGGGTTAATAACTTGAGAAACGGAACATCAACAGCAAAAAAAAAAAACATAAAACAAAAATCAATAATAAACAGTCAACAAAACAAACTCGCATCTCTCAATTTGTCCCAATAGCTGGTTGTATAACTTGTTGGGCTATCAATCTTAACTGGTTCTCAACCCCACATAGAATAATGTTCAGTTTTGGCAACATTTCATTCAGTAGCTCCGACTACCTGTTTGAGCGAGTTCACCTCAGATTTCCCTATTGTCAGTTCACTTTTTATCGCTCTTCATCTCATTTACATATTTCACTGGAAATCTGATAGAAAATCGCACAGGTTTATTTGTCTTGTGATTTATGTTCGTCTATAAAAATTTGGTTTGTTTTTATACCCTTTGTCGATGGTAATTTAGTTTTTTCAATAGCCGCGTCGGGGAAGTAACACATATATATTATTATCTATCTGCTTAACTATATTTGTTCATTTTTTGTTTCAGGTGATACACATTTTAGAATAGGTACTACAACATCACTAGTGTATTTTCATCATTTAATGAGTTCTGGTGAGAATCTATCTAATAATTGATATTACTTGAGATATATATCCACTTTTTTGTAAGACACGTGTCAGAATCGGTCAATAATTTATGATTTAACTCCCATAGAAATATTAGAAATATATATTATATATTTGAATAATGAGTTCTGATGTGAGAAATTGTTAAGCTTAATTATACACTAACAAAGAAAGTCTTATTCTTAACACATTATCTACCTGGGAAATTGTATAATTTATATTGCGATTACTATAACATATAGAGCTGCTATGGGAACCTTATGTTATTTAGATGGGATCAAGTGGGGGCAGGTCTGTAAGGGCATATCATCTTTGAACAATAGTTAGCTTTGAATCTTATTATGATCTTTACATTTCAACAATAGTACAGAAGAGTATGCAATATTCGAATTGGCAACAATGAATTTTGTAAATTGTTTTGAGAAGCTTTTGTTTTGCATTTAATATTCGTTTTCCCAGTTTGCTGATGCACTTGCTTCATCAGGCGTTCAACACGTGTTTTTGATGCTGTGTGTTGTGTGTGTGTGTTGTGTGTGTGTTGTGTGTGTGTCTTTAAGTGTATGTGTGCTTTTAGGCCTGCGTGTTTTATATATGATTGATTGCCTGCCTAAAGGTGTTTATCGACAAAATATATATAAAACAAATTATGGGGTACCATTTAACGTTATTTTCCATTCAATAATTACATTGTTATTATTTGATTTTGCATTTGGCACACGCCACATAAATAAGTGTGTATCTTGGTAGTTACTCATTCTCAATTCGACCAGACAAGATACAAATTTTGCATTTGGCTCGCGTTCATTCAGCATTGAGGTAAAACCCCCAAATGGAGAAACCCCCCAAATCCAGTTGCTGTTTAAAGCATTACATTATTTAATTACAATCGTAAACCCAAGAAAATGCTGATCTTTAAACTTAAAAGCAGCAAACATTTTTGCCTAAACAAGGTATACTTAATTATTTGTTGAATAAAAAAAACATCGTCTGTAGAGTTTAGATTTGATTAAATACTACATTTGTTGATAGTGGACGCACTTCAAACACGATTTATTGATGATAGCATTATTCTTATAACGTCATCGCTTATAATTAATTTAAAATTTGCCAAGTGCCATTTTTTATGAACCCTAATTTATGACACAATTAATGGCTTAAGAATTCTTGGTACATTAGGGAAAGTTTAGTGCTGAATTTAGGTATCATATTGTCAGAAATCGGACTTATAGGTTTCAGTTCTGGCTGTAAATATTATTGTTGGTGACAGACAAATATTTCATAACTGGAAACTTTATTAATTCTATTCAGATTTCAATGCATTTCTCTGTAAAAATAATCAGTTTATTTAATGCGGGAAATTCTTCCATTGCGAATTAATTATTTATTCAAGCTGGAGTTTAGTTGTTATTGTTGTCGACATTCCCATCGACAATAGAAGATTTAACATTAATTAATCAGATTGGCATCAAATACAAACATTCCATTCACTCCACTCGCAAATATAATTCCAGGTCTTATTTCAATTTGACGTGTAAGATAAACAAATCTTGGCAATTTGCTACTTGCAAGTTTATTTTTATTTATTTTGTTTTTTACTGTTTTTTTTTTAATATTTGGTTGATGTTGCTTATGGACTTGTATTGCAATTAAACGTGTCTATCAACCATGTGACTGGCGTGAAAACTTAGAATTTGCATTGTCGATCTTGTTTGGGGTTTCCCCTGGCACGTGAATGTGCGAAATCTTGAAAAGCCTGATTTTTCCTAAAAATAACCGCTGGACAAACTGATGCACTCAGACAAATCTATGACATTGAATTAAATAGATAAATTTTTTATTTTCTAAGAAATATGTAAATTCCCAATGGCCCTGGAAATATATTTTAACTTACATGCTTCAATATATTTCGAAAAAAAATCTCACCTGTTACCAGTAAAAAACGTATTTAATTTAAATGTTATAACAAGATAGTACAATTAAATAATAAGATATTTCTTAAAACTAGAAGTCCCCTTATCTTAAACCTTACTTTCGTACTGTCTTCAATTTAGAAAAATCAAACATAAAAGTTTATAAACACATACATTTTCTAAAATATTTTTACTTTTGAAAGTACGATACCTTTACACACATAAGAATATAGTCTTGAACAGTATCCAGTGAGATTAGTTTAAAAAAATTAACTTTCATTCTTCAAATTGTAAGTATTTACCTTCACTTAAAGTTATTAATTTTAAAAATATATGTTTTTTTCGAAACTTATAATATTTTTACATTTGAAAACTTGAGCCTCTCAGAAACGTTCTTCTCAAATTCAGAAAACTCATAAAGAGTTCTACAAACAAGGGAAAATAATCTTGATTGAAGTATATTTTACAACACATTCATAATTCGCTTATGTAAATATTGGGTAATGAAAAGTTATTAAATCGTTTTTACAATGCATTTTTATACTCAGATAACGTGACTGTATTTACTTTGCGACATTGCCGTCCGTCTTTCAGTCCGTGAGAGTGCAATTTTCGGCACACTTAATATCTTATCTTATATTAATATCTTTTGTTGTGGAATGAAACCTTCTTAAATTTAAATGCGTCATTTTACAAAGCATATTTTTTTCTGACTAGTTGCAGCTACAATTCTTAATATCAGATTCCAATTTGGAATGCGAAATTCATAAAAAAATTTCCCTATTGGAATGGAAACAATGGAACAATTTCCTCGTTTTTTTGCTGAGTGCAGGACACACCCGATGCGAGTGCAAACTAACAACAAGTGCCAGTTAAAATTCTTAACATTAACGCGAAATTCCCAAAGCGATTTCGTCATATTTTTCGCCGAGTGTGGAATACCCCCCTCTGTGCACAAACTAAAAAGGCGATCTTACAAGAAGTGGCAGCCAGTCTGCGGCGATTAAAATTTCTTTGAGCCGTGTCTGTTACAAGATACGCCTCAAGAGACGAGCCGAGACCAGACCCGAACCAAAGCCGAGACCACAGACGACCGACCGACCACAAAGCAGAGACGAAAAGCCCAAGCGGAGACAGCAAGCCGGTTTTCGCCTTTTCTGTGCTGCTCTAACGAAAGCCGGCGGTTAGTCGAGCAACGTCGCCGACAACGACAACGACGTCAACTGCGACAGCGACAGAGACGTCGAGTGCTGTTGACACGATCGGAATTGCCACTAACGACGACGGCGCGCACCTATTTATAATCAGTTCCCCAACCGTTCGGCACTACAAACGACGCGCTGCTGCAGTCGCTGCTGCTGTCTCCGCTGTTGCTTCTGCTTTTGCTTCTGATTCGATCTCGATTTCGATCTCGATTCATTCGCGTATTCAACGCGCTCGCGAATAGTTTGGCTTTCGTCGTCGCATCTTCGGCAAAGTGGAAGTGTTTGTTAAGTGAATTGTGAACTTAATGAGATGAAGCCGTAACTGAAACCCTAAAAGAAATACAAAAAAAAAAAAAATTCAAAAGAAAAAAATACAAATATAAAAAAAGATTTCGCGAACCAAAAAAAAAAAAAACTAGCAAAAATAATATTGGATTGACAAGATTTGTTTTGTTCATAAGAAACACAAAAAAAAAACAAACCAAACAAAAAAAACGACAATTTTTTCCTGGCAAGATGACGGCCAAAGACATCGGTCATGTGAACGGTGCATTTAATGGCGGCTCCGAAACATCCGTGGATATACCCACAAATACCCTTTATCACACCTCACGCGATTGCATCGTCCAAAAGGAGGAGGAAGAATTGGCGGAAAAATCAAACAGTTTTGCGGACTGTTGTCGCAGCACCTGCGACAATATATTCCGGCGTAAAACGCTAGAGAAACGTTTTCCAATACTCGTCTGGTTGCCGCAGTATAAAAAAGATTACATTATTGGTGATCTGGTGGCGGGCATATCCGTGGCACTCACAGTTATACCCCAGGCTTTGGCCTACGCCGGCATTGCTGGGCTGGACTTGCAGTACGGATTGTATGCCTGTTTTCTGGGTTGCTTCATCTATATATTCATTGGATCGAGTAAGGATGTGCCGATTGGACCTACTGCTATATCGGCGCTGCTCTCATTTCAAATTGCCGGCGGCAGTTGGCAGATGGCCACTTTGCTCACCTTTCTCACGGGCATCATTGAGATATTAATGGGAGTTTTCCAGCTCGGGTTTCTCATTGATTTCGTGTCGGGTCCGGTGGGTGCTGGTTTCACTAGTGCCGTCTCCTTGATCATCTTCAGCTCACAAATGAAGGATCTGCTCGGCATACACACGAGTGGAAATACCTTTCTCCAGGTGTGGATTAGCATTATCAATGATATACAGAATATTAGTTGGCCCGACTTTGGGTTGGGTCTCATCTGCATTGCCGTCTTGCTCAGCTTGCGCGCCTTGGCCACTTGTAGTGTTGGCCCCAAGGAGGGCAAGTCAATGTGCCAGAAGCTGCTCAGCGGCATCTTCTGGACGGTGGGCACAGCGAGGAATGCGCTGCTCGTTTGTTGCGTCGCCGGATTGGGTTATTGGCTCTCGGTCAGTGGCAATGAGGAACTCGTGCGCACCGTGGGCTATGTGCCCAAGGGTTTGCCACAGTTTCAGGCACCTCCCTTTCATATGGATCCGCTGCTGAACGAGACGACTGGCGAGGTGCTGGTGGAGGGTCAGAGCTTCTGGGATATGGTCAGCACTTTGGGCTCCGGTTTGATTGTTGTCCCGCTGATTGCCCTGCTCGAAACTATGGCTGTCGTTCAAGCTTTTGGTAAGACTTCTTTTTTTGGCCAGTTTCATTTAATTTTTATTTTAAACTACTTTTAATTCCAGCTGATGGCAAGCCAACGGATGCCACCCAGGAGCTGATTGCCTCGGGCATTTGCAATGTGGCCAACTCTTTTGTGCAGGGTCTGCGCAGCAATGGAGGCGTTGCACGCGGCGCCATCCTTAATGCGAGTGGTGTTCGCACCCAGCTCTCCAATCTCTATACGAGTGTCATTGTCATCATTGCCCTGCTCTATCTGACGCCCTGTTTCTACTACATTCCCAAGGCGGCTCTGGCAGCCATCATTATTGCCGCGGTCCTCTTCATGGTCCAGTACCGTGTCATCAAGCCCATGTGGCATAGCAAAAGTGAGTATTGAATGTTGTTCGAGGGGAGATATCAGCACTTGTGATACCCTGTAACTTTTGTAAATCGTTGTTTTCTGCTTCTTGGAAATATTTTTTAATATACAAAAAATAAATTATTTAAATTAGAAAAGCTTTTTTCTAGATTTATAAAAATGTTTTCTGTTATTAAAAAATAAATTTCTAAAATGATAATCAAAGAGAAAGCTAGGAAAATGTTCTGGCTTTTAGAAATCACTTGTTAATATGCAAAATTTAAATTCTGAATAAGAGAAAGGATTTTGTTTTTTCTTCGAAAATAATTTCAACACCTAATTTCTGGAAAATGTAAGGAAAATGTGACTTATGGAATTAGAAATTCTTTGATTCTAGATTTTTAGCATATTTTTTATTATTAATAAATATATTTTTAAAAAGTGTAAATGGAAACCATTGATAAAAAAAATACTAGTTCAAATTCAGAAATAATTAAGTTTAACCAATTTTCCTCTGAGTGCAGCAAGAAAAACATTTTTGTACTAAGTTTCTCACTCAGTTTTTATCTGATACATTGTATATGTATGTATACCTAAAATATCTGCATTAAAAAATTAAGCAGAACTGTTGACTTTAGGATATAGTTAAAGGCACTGATATAATCGAATTATTATGTGATTCATCATTTTCAAAACAGTTTTGTAGTGAGGCTCTTAAAAAATGCCACAAATCGAACTTTAGCAGTGAAAATGTCAGTGATTATTTTGAGATGGATTTCGATAGTATTGAAAATATCTGTATGCAATTTTAAAGTTGAGGATAGTATTTAAAATCTCTGTATTCATCTGTAATTCATCTGTCCACATTTTTAAATTATTCTTGAAATTCTTGATTTATTTTTACAAACAGTTTAGTTTCAATCAAGTTACTAATTAGAATTTTAGGGAAAAGGTTGAGCTCCTGCTTGTTTGTACAGGGGATCTGCCAAGTTGTATACTCTCCATGAGAGCACTCTTCTTTACACCGCTAACTTGATAACCCCTTCCATCCTATCTCTCTCAATAGAAACGGATTTGATACCCGGCCTCAGTGCATTCTTTGCCTGTTTGGTGTTGCCCCTGCAACTGGGCATTCTCGTCGGAATTGGCATCAATGTCATCTTTATTCTCTACCAGGCGGCACGTCCCAAGTTGCGCATTGAAACACTATCTGTAAGTAACAAAAAAGATAAGTTTATTTAAAATCTAAACAAATATTTATGTTTTATTTTATTCATTTTGCAGACACCGAGTGGTCAGCGTTATTTGATGCTAACGCCGGATCGCTGTTTAATCTTCCCATCGATGGAATTTGTGAGGAAGGTGATCAATAAGCAGGGAGTTAAATCGACGCTGCCGGTTGTCATCGATTGTAGCCATATTTATGGGGCTGATTTCACCGCCGCCAAGGTGATATCAACGATGGTCACGGATTTTGCCCAACGTCAGCAGTCGCTGTTCTTTTACAATCTGCAGCCCCGAGTCGCTCAGGTATTTGAGGGACTGAACAAAGATCTGGTGGCTATATACGATATCACAACGCTGCACGAAAAGTTATCAGAGAAGACGACAATATAACCTCGCATTTAGCAATACTTTATTTTTTAAGTCTTTGTATATTTATTTCACAAGATAAACAAAAAAAAACTCTTCTCTAGACCAATATCAATGTCAGCGACTTGTTTCGCTTTGTATGGACATACAAAAAAAAAAAAAAAAAAAATAGAAAAGGAGGTTAAAGTTAAAATACGAAAGAAACCCACGCAAATTGTGAGCAACATTACCAACATCAATAACAATAACATTAATAATAACAATAATATTAACAAACAGTCTAGCCAAATAGTCAGTTATATGAAATTTTCCGTATATATACTTTTAATTAGCATTTAAGTTGTAGCAATCTTTCATTTATTTATTCGCTTTATTTGATTGATTTTTGGGCAAATTGCTGTGAATTTTTTGTTAAACACAATCCAAAGTTTTGCACCTCATTGTTGTCTATTTATCTAACTGATTGCTGTGCATAGTATTATTCTAAATATATATCAAGCACATGGTGTGTTTTAATTAAAAAACTTAAATATTGGATTAATTACCGTGATTCTTATTTGGGATTGCCGATAATTACTAAATGGGTTAAAAATTTGACTGCACTCAAATTATATATTGCGTTTTTGTCTATTAGCACTATTTAATCATTTTAATTACCATAAAGCATTTGAAGTGTTTTAATAATAATTGTGATTTTAATTTGGGGTTGCCGAAAATTACTCATAGGTTGAAAAATTTGATTATACTAAAGTTGAACTTTGGGTTGGCTCTCTATAAGCTATGATTCCATACATAAAAAATAAACATAATAGAAATCATATATATGTCAAGCAAATTGAGTGCGATAAGTTGTACCTAAATAAAAACATAAATAATGGATTAATAATTGTGATTCTCAATTGCCACAAATTTCGAAATGGGTTAATAATTTGATACTAATAGTTACAAATTGTGTTTCTGCATTTAATCTGAAATTAATCATATAAATTGATATAGTTCCATATAAATTATTATCATGAACATCATAAATATATCAAGAGCATGAAGTGTTAACTTTAGGACTTAAATAAAATCATAAATAATGGCTAAATAATTGTAATTCAATTTTGGGATTTACTGGTAGAAAGATTTGATTATATACCCCAGTTATATATTGGGGTTTTCTCCATAAGCTCAGAATAAACATTTAAATTGCTATGATACCATATATAAATATATGTTATCATCGGCTGCCTTTTACGTGAATCAATAATCTAATCAATAAGTTGCACAGATTTAATACTTTCCCATTAATAATTGACGGGACGTGATTTCCATTTGGTGAATTTATATTCGATTACTGAAAATTCAAGGTAATACATTCAAAATAATTCACGAATAGAGGTTTCGAGTATCGTTTTAACATTTTTTTTTTGTAAATATGAAATATTTATATGCAAGGCTTAAGGCCATAGCTATATCTTAATTCTAAGTTACGTGCAATTTATAACTTCCTGCTAATAATAAATAGCACAAAATTTATGTGCATGCCCAATCTATAATGGAACAAGTTTAATTTACTTGAATAAGTAAAAATAGATTATTTCCATGATTAATTATAATATATATTATACTTATTAAAATATTTAGAATGCTATTATTTTTTTTACTATATATCTTTCTATTCCGAAATCACACACAATCTCTTTTTACTTTAAAGAGCACATCTAATAATTGTTTTGGATACAAAAGTTTGCATACTTTTGGGCGACTGCTAAAAATAATAATCGCATTATTTGACCGGTAGACGGGGTATGCAGCTCACTAGCAAAAAAGAGAATTTCTTGTTACTTGAAATACATTTATTTGTATGGAATAATAAATAATTATTATGCATTTCTAATAGCAAAACATTTTTTAATATTCAGAAAACTAAAATTTTTAAATGTATGCAAACTTTTTTTTTTTAACTATATAATAATAATAATAATAAGCATTTAATTTTCCAATTAATATTTTCAGTTGAAATTACAAACAAAATATTTAAATCGCTTACAATTTAACATATTTTTAACAATACAAAAAACATGTGAATAAATAAAAATTAAATATCAAATATCATAAGATATTTATAGCGTTGATACATCTTTCTATAATAATAATATATATAAATATTTATTTATATATTTAAATATTTATATTATCGATATATTATTATACATATTATATATTATTATATTAGAGATATTTGAATATTTATATATTATATAGTTATGTTATCTTAACACTTATTTTTTCAGTGTTCTGCACATTGAAATAAATTGACCAACATTGCACAGCAGCTAATTTAAGGGACAGTGTTGACTCTTTTCAACACTTCTTTTCAACACTGTCAGTTAAAACTGTCACCTCATGCTAAGAAAAAAAGGGATAGAGATTCATTTTGGGATTAGATTTGGAAGAGTTACAAATGAAATGTCCGCTCCGGTGAGTAATCGATAATAATGCTGAGTTGTAAACAAATAATAATAAATAATATGTTTAAGATGGAAATTGAAACTGTGCCGCCGCCAACAACCCAAAAAGGCAACGGTCTCAGGTCTTATTTCGAGCTAAAAATTGCCGAATTGGAAATTATAGTGTCGGAGAAGAAGCAAAATCTTAAGCGCCTGGAAGCCCAACGCAACGAGCTCAACTCGAAGGGTGAGTAAATCTGGAGAAGATGCACTTGCCAATTTGAAACATTTATTTGATTTTCGATAGTGCGACTGCTACGCGAGGAGCTGGTTTTATTGAATGAACGCGGCAGTCATGTAGGTCAGGTGGTGAAGCCAATTGATAAGAAGAAGGTGCTGGTCAAAGTGCCACACGATGGTAAATATGTGGTCGATGTGGACGAGACCGTCGATTTCAATGCCATCAATAGCAACAGTCGCGTTGCGCTGCGCAACGATAGCTATCAGCTGCACAAGATTCTGCCGAGCAAAGTGGATCCGCTGGTGTCGCTGATGATGGTGGAGAAAGTGCCCGATTCCACCTACGAAATGGTGGGTGGCTTAACCAAGCAGATCACTGAGATCAAGGAGGTCATCGAGTTGCCCATCAAACATCCCGAATTATTTGATGCACTGGGCATTGCCCAGCCCAAGGGTGTGTTGCTCTTTGGACCTCCAGGGACGGGGAAGACTCTGTTGGCCCGCGCTGTTGCCCATCACACGGAGTGCACCTTCATCCGTGTCTCCGGCTCGGAGTTGGTGCAGAAATACATTGGCGAGGGATCGCGCATGGTGCGCGAGTTGTTTGTCATGGCAAGGGAACATGCTCCGTCAATAATTTTTATGGATGAGATCGATTCGATAGGATCGGCCCGGCTGAACTCGGGCCGTGGTGCTGATTCGGAGGTGCAACGCACCATGTTGGAGCTGCTCAATCAGCTGGATGGCTTTGAGGGCTGTAACAACATCAAGGTGATCATGGCCACCAATCGCATCGATATCCTGGATCAGGCTCTGTTGCGTCCTGGGCGCATCGATCGCAAGATTGAATTCCCGGCACCTGACGAGGAGGCACGCTTGGATATCCTCAAAATACATTCGCGCAAAATGAATCTGACTCGTGGCATCGACTTGCGCAAGATTACCGAAATGATGCTGGGCGCAACGGGTGCGGAGCTCAAAGGTGTCTGCTCCGAGGCGGGCATGTATGCGGTGCGAGAGCGTCGGGTTCATGTCAACCAGGAGGACTTCGAAATGGCCGTCTCCAAGATCATGAAGAAGGACTCCGAACTCAATATGTCCATCAACAAGTTCTGGAAGTAGAGAAATGCATTCCCAGAAAAAACAAGTTAATTTTTTTAAATTTTAAATTTAAGAAATAACTTGTAATAATTTAATCAATGATGGATGATAATCAAATAATTAATATGTTCATCATTCAGTTCGGAAGGCAGAGAGGTTTTTAAAGTTTAATTGAAGCTCCTAAAAAAAAAGAAAAAGTTTTTTCTAATATCAAATTTAACTGATGACTGGTAACAAACATTGAATCGTGTTGCAAGTTTGATTCAAATGCAGTAAACATTGAAACGGGCCTGTCTCTTGTTGTGTGTATTTCTGAGTATTCAATTTCCCATTGCAAACAAATAAAATATTTACTTCAAAACAAGTCTTGAATTTAGCTGACTGCCAAGCAAACAAAATGTTGATTTTGATTTTATAAACAGCTCGCCAAGCATAACATAGTCGAGAGCCCCTTTCAGTCTATAATTGGAAACATAAACATACCTAAATATGCGATTACCAAAGATCTCAACTTGCATTTTTAGTGAATTCAACTATAAAATAAATTAAATACAACTTGGCAAAATTATAAAATATATTCAGCGTAAGTCGCTTGAAATATTTTAAATTAAATTGTTTTAAGCTCTCATTTAACGAAAATCAGAAAGCAGAAAGCCAACAATAATATTTGTATTATACTTTGATACCGAAGGTATAATAGTTTACTGGGTTTTGTGCAATGTCCGTCTGTCCGTCCGTCCGTCTATCCGTCTGTATAAACGCGCGTTTCTCCGAAACCCTTAGAGATAGAGACTTGAAACTTGGAAAATATACTGGAAAGTACCCTCAAAAGTTAAAGTGTCAAGGCTTTGGTCCTACGACCACTAGGGAGTTAAAAAATCGATAAAATCGATTTTCGCAAATCGATAAAGCCACACATAATTCTTCCATCATTTGTAAGCTAGAGTCACCAAATTTTGAAAGAATGTTACTGGTAACTCTCCCAAAAGATCGATAAAAAATTGGATGGCCACGCCCGCTCCGCTTACCTAAGCTGATACACCTGTTGGTGGAAATCGATAATACCGTATATCTGACACAATGCTAGTAACACCCTGCCATATATCTAAGTACAGAGTATCTACTAGTCGAGCTGTCTCGGCTAGATCATTAAATCTTGTGTATATAAATAAAGTATAATGGTATAAAGTGGATCTTCTTAAGTTTGTTTTGCATTCGAGTCTGAGAAGGACTTATCATAGAGATCCCAAATGGGGTAAGCTGATGGACATGCAACTAAATAAGCTGACAGAAGCCGAAGAATCTCCAAATTGAAGTTCAGGTTTAGCAGCAAAGCCAAACTGTAAACAGCAGCAGCAGCAGCAGAGGCAGCAACCAGTTGCATCTGCAGATCTTGGAAGTTGTTGCATGTATAATACAATATGCAAATAAGGAAGCAAGTAAACATATGCTTAACTCGTGGACTGCTGTTTCATACACTGTTACAAAGTGTGTGTGCACACATAAATAGACATGTGTCTATCCAGCAAATGTCATGTTTAATTCACAATTCACAGTTTTTGGTGTTTGCTGCTATTTAAATAGCTGCAAGGCAATTAAGAGAGGCGCCTCCTTTCTTCAAATTATCCAAGAAAGCATTGACCCAGCTGCCAGGTGTTGTTTTTATTTATTGTGTTGTTGTTGTTTTTGTTGTTGGTGTTGTTGTTGTTGTTTCTATCTGTTGTTGTTTGCTCGACAACAACCACAACAAAACGGAGCAATTTGCGTTGTATTGCAAACTCATAAAGTAAACGTGCAACGGGTTTGCACTTTCATTGCACACGACCTCGGCAGGGGCGGGGCAGGGGCAGAGCTGCACTCAGAGAAAAAATCAGACCCGAAATTTATAAATTCACCACACTTTTAGAGCTAAGTGTAGCCTAGCTTATTATGCAGCAAACATATTGCTAAAGAGCAATTTTATTTCTTTCTAAAAAACGTTAGTCCTTTTGCCCATAGTTCTTGTTGGCTTCTTGCACCCGAAATGCAGGAAAAAACTAAACTGACTACGGAGGATCTAGTCTATTTATACCGAAAATAATCAACCTGACAAAAAAAATCCGGGTTTTATGGCACCCATAATGTGTCCATAATGTAAATGTGCGAAATAACCCTTTGCCATAAATAGAGGTATTTTCTTAAATAACCCTACCTAGCAGGTGGAAAAACCACAGTTTATTAGGGTCATATAATCATTTATGTGGTTAATAAATGTACCTACCATGGGTCTTTAAAATTTTTGAAAATTATTACATAATTACTTTATTATTTATAATTACAATTTTTGCTAGGCACTGTGCGAAATAAGACTTTGCTCACTGTATATATTTCTTAATAATATAAAATAATGGTCGAAAACACTTTTTATTTGAAAACATAACTTTTCGTTTACTTAGAAATTATTTCTAAATACTAGCAAATCAGTATTCAGATCGATAATATTTTAAATTTTTTTTTCTGAGTGTACAGACGCCCCTCAGTCACCGAGCCACTTGGCTTATAAATGCTTTGGGCTTTCAGGCGGCGGCTGGCAATTGGCAACGTGTGTTTACCGGATTTACACGAAGAGCTTTCGATGCATTTCCGTTACAAGAAAGTAAAAGCGTTTTCCAGAAAACCCGCCGATCGACTTTGAACTAAGTGACTATTGTGGCACTCATTCGCTCATTTGTGCATTAGAAACGATTCGCCTGCGCACCACACAGGACGTGTCCACTTTGACAACGCGCACCACCCAAAAAAAAAAAACAAAAAACAAAAACTACAAAAAATAAAAGAAAAATCGTTGAGAAAATTGTTTTATTTTATTTTTTGCAACTGGGCAGAGTCTTGTGAACAACTTGTGTGTGGATATCTGTCAAAGTGAGTGATTACTGTCTTTTGGAAAAGTTGACTCTTGCCACTGTCCAGTTTCTTGTACGGTTGTGTATGTGTGTGTGTGTGTTGCAAGTTGGTCCCGGCCTTAAAAGTAAACTGGTTCTACACCTCGCATTGCTGCCAACAAACTGACTGACACACTTAATCACTGAGCATAAATTCTTAAATTTGTGAATTTCTGAATACGGATAATGAGTTCATGTTTTAAAAAATCACTTGATTTTTGTATTATGGTCAGGTAAAAGACTTTCTTTCTGTTGGAAAGTAGAATGTAATTATTAAGGAACTAATTACACTATTTCCAATTTTAGACAAGAGCAGATTAAATTTGTATTATTAGTATTTTCAGGTAATATGACAAAAAAAAAACATTTGTTAGAAGATGAGTACAATTTGTATTTTTATTTTATGAATGAATTTCGAAATAAATTTTCTTAATAATTTATACCTAGGTAAAACTCTTCATTGCATTAATACAAATAATATTTAATATTGAGTAGACATTTTTGAGTGAGTAAGAGAGGTGGAGATAGTTTGAGATAGAAAGAACCAATACTCAGAGGATTTTAATTTAAAATCTAATACCGAGTTATTTCAGAGTAGAGTATGAATGAAATATTTTATTATTATTACCTTATAGAGGTAATTATGATATTGTCCGTAATGCATTGAAGACGACCTCTCCCACCCCATGAGGTATAGATATATATCATATAAGTCGATTCAAGCATGCCAATCTGTCCAGCTATCTGTCCTCAGTTTTGATGCTATCCATTTGAAACTTTTTCAAGCCGGCCTGATCGGATTACTGTATCATATAGATGCCATAAAATATGCTTCGCACCTTATCGATATCGGATAAATCTATGTTATCAAATAAAAAAAAAATCGGCAAAAAATGAGTTCTTGTATAAAAACCTTTTTACATAGCAAGACAAAAGTTGATCAACATCAGTTTATTGTTTAATATAGCTTTCATGGGAAAATGTAGGAAATTTGACCAGGAATTGTTGTGTTTCTGTTTCCTGTTTTTTTCAGCTTTATATACAACCTATGACCTTTGGGAGCGAAAGGGGATTTTCCAGCTACAACTCATAAAACTCAGAGACTATTTTTGTGAAGGATCAATAAATTGATATTGTTGTCGTTGGCGCAACCGGTTGTAGTAAGTTTAGTTGTGGCAGTTGTAGTTGCTTGTTCACTCTGCACACCCACCACCTTTAATCCCATGATCAGCCATCAACTGGCTTGCCACAGGAACAGCGTGCACCTGCTACGACTGTTTCCTGTCTGCCAACCAATTGCATAAAAAGAAACTTTTCCTTTGTCTTGTTGCATAAACAGAAACTCACGAGACAGGGAGATGTCACCGATGATGTTGCACTTGTTGCTGTTGTTGCTGCTGCTGTGTGGTAAGTTTAGCTTAGACTCACGAATTTATTTATACATATACACTCGGAAAAATCGCCCTGCATTTTAGAAATAAATATATAAACATATAAAAATATAAAATACCAAAGCAGAAAAAGTAAATTTTTTATTTATTTATTTATTGTCAACTAAAATCAGTCAACACCAAAAATACACAATTTTAAGTAGAATGAAAATTATAAATAAATTATAAAATACTAAAATATTTGTAAGATTTATAAGATGTTTAAGATTTCTGAGTATGTTTCTGCATTTTCGAATGCATTTTAATAATAATAATAATAAAGAATGATAACAAATTATTGGATTGGTCAATTTACGGCAAGATTTTCCAATTTATAGAAATATTTTTTCTTATATTATTACATTATTATTATTATTATTATATTTTGCCGAGTGTTTATAATTGCTTCCGGCTGTTTTTAGGAGAGGTGCCGGCATTTGGGCGCAAGGTGAAGCGCAAGGATGCGCATTATCTGTTGAATGTGCCACCTCCACCACACCACGGGCCACCACATCCGGGACCACCACATCCGGGACCACCACATCCGGGACCACCGCATCCGGGACCACCACATGGCGATGCTGTGCTGATAGATCATGAGGTGCCACCGTTCGTCTTCGAGACCATCAATCATGATGAGTTTGCAGCGCCAAGTATACATCACCTAAGTCCAAATTACGAGCATATCGATTATATGCACAGTGGACATAGTAGTCACAGTGGGCATAGCAGCAGCAGCAGCAGCAGTGGAGTTGGAGGTTATCTCTCCGATAACGGTTTGCGCAACATTGCCAAGGGCTCCGCGGATCAGGCGCTCTCCGCTGCGGCCAGTCAAAATGCAGCCGGCAAACAGGCCTCCTACGTGGCCAAGAGCACTTTGGCCCAAGCAGCTTCTCAGGCAGCCGGCACCGTGGTCGCCGTGCTCAAGGGCAAGGAGCTGATAATGCGCCGACTCGAGGAGCAGAGCGTCGAGGCGCACAAATCCGTCGAAGGTGAACTGACCCAGTTGCAGCAGGCCAAACGCTCAGCGAAAGCGGCTCAATATGCCGCCCAGCAGGCCATCAATCATGTCAGCGTTTTAACTGCCGCCCTCAACAATGCCCAATCCGCCTCGGAGCTGGCCCAGAAGGCAGCTGCTGAAGCCGCCGCAGAGCTGTCATCACAAATCGATATGGTTGCCCAGGCCAAGGGCAAGCTGGAGCACATCGAATCGCAGGCGTATGCGGCACGTTTGGACTACGAGGAGACACGTGAGGCGGCGGAGAAAGCAACACTGTCTGCCCAGGAGGCGCAACTGAATGCCAACGATGCCGCGTTGCATGCCAACGTGGAGCTCAGCGAAGCGGTTCACATTCACGACAAGAGCGATCGCAATGTGGACAAGTCTCCGCCCCCGAATCCGCCTTCGTCTCCCCATAAGCATAAGCAGCGACATTAGGGTCAACATTGTTGGCTCTCTTGGCCATGGTCAGCAGACAGCAAACACCGTTCAGAGACAACTCAGCTGCTGCGATTACACGTTAAGTTAAACTCCATTATTTATTGTCTCGTTGTCTTTGAATCTGAATTTTCTTAATAAAAGTTTGCTTTTTTTAAATTTTAATTTCATTTACTTGATTTATTTATTTGAGCATTATTAAGTGGAGTGGTCTGGATTATGTGGTGATTGATCCTTAGTTCTGATTTGGGGAAAAACAAGTTGGAATGATCCAAATCTATATAGAGATAAATAATAAAATAAATAAATAAATAAATAAAATAATAATAACAGATAGTTTGTCCAATGTGAAAATTGGTTTTGATTAACCAAATTTCCATTTCAGAGCCGATTAATTAACTTTTCCAGTTGATCAATAATATTTCGGAGCGCATTAAATAAGAATTGCTATCTTAAATCGATTTATATCGACAAGACTTTGTATATTAAATTTAAAAAAAAAAATTGTGAATCTTCGCACTGGTTTTTAAAAAACTCCAAAGCAGAATTGATAGCACTCTCAGCCTGAATCCCTCATTAGATTAGAAAATATTTTAAAACGCAAAATTTTAAATTAGGAAATTGACTCTTAAATAAAACCCAAAAACTGGAGTAACAAGTAGTATTTTATTTTGTCGAAAGATATAATAAATAAATAGCAATATGAAATATGTAAAATTAACCGCAACATTCACTTACAATTGCACTAGATTAGGTAGTATATATTTATGTATAGCTATAACTATATAGAGATGATCCACTTAACTATAGCTAGGAAATGCCATAGGAAATGATGGGTGTTTTTTTGTTTATATATTGATTGGCCAGAGACAAAAGACAACAGACAACAGACAAACAGCAGCAGAGACAACAATTGTTTGTTGTTGGCTTTCGCAAGACATTGACTATGTACGGCAAATCGACCAGAGACGCTCGATCTTGAACTTAACTTAAACTAGATCTCAGATAGCAACTATATAACTAAAACTAGTTGGACAACTGCTGCTGCTGCTGTCCATCCTCCTCTGCCTTTAGATCTTGGAGCTGTGCCTGGGCAGTCTTCGCCTGCTCCAGGCGACGAGAGACACCCTCCATGGACTCCCTCAGCGAATCAATGTCAACGGCATTTTCATCCTTATCACCATCCTGATCACCCTTCTGGTTGTTGTACTTGGAGAAATAGGTGAGCGATTTCATCAGCTGATAGCTCTTCGAGATGGGTATATTCGAATCGTAGACACTCTTGCTGGCACTGCAATCCACGTAGAACCACCAGTTGCACTTCAGAATGGTCTGGTCGAACAACGTATTCTCTGGACACAAGAACGACTTGCGCACCATCCCATCATCCGTCAGAGCACACACGTGAAATACCTAAAAAATTATGATATTATAATAAATTATTTAATTCTCGATAAGTTTTCTATAATCATTAACTCACCATGCAGCCCAGATCGGTGTCCGCATAGAGACCCGGAAAATGCTTCTGCTTCGCGCAGGAGAAGCTCGTTGGCGGCAAGTCGACCTTTGACTTGAAGTTGTCATCGAAGTTCTTGTCATAGCCCACTGGATAGTACTCCTTGGGTGCATTCATGACCTGCAATAAAAAGTAACCGAAAGAAATAGGAAATTACAGATTATTTGAGATGGCCGTGGGTCAATTGAAATCAATCTTCGACAACATTTTTTGCTGCTTTAAGCATGAAAAATAAATCCTCTTGAAATTCGTAATAAATTGAATCCCGACATGAAAACTACAAAAATGTTCTGGTTCTTCATAAAAAAAATGTTAAAATAATTTGTATCTCTATAAAAAGAACACTTAATAAATAAAATGCACTGAAATTTCAATAATTGTCTTAAGACTAGAACTTTTCTAAATTCACAAAATAATTTCTTTGAATTAAAAAGGCTATTTTCTATTTTTCTGAATTTTTTTTTTTAAATCCAAATTTCTAAAAATATGGAATGAAAACTCAAGTTTAAAAATTTAAACTTATTGAATTAATTAACTTCTTAAGGCACATGTTGTATTGTGTGTTCATTAAATACCAATTTCTAATAATAATATGTAAATAACAAAAAAAAAATAAATTCTGAATTATCTTTATACACTTATAAAAATACTTTGAAAGTTGTACATATTTATGTATAAAAAAAAATCTAAACTGGATTTAAGAATGACAAAATCCAGCTTATTAGAGAGATACTTTCTGAATAATAAGGTGAGCTACACTTGGCGATTTTCTGTATTTCAATTGACACTAAACAAAATTTTCTTGAATTTTCATCTTTAAGGAAGGAAATGCTTACCTTTGACACTTTGTGCTCGGCCAGTTGGGTTGGCTTTGGTGTGGTTGTCGTCGTCGTTGTTGTGGTCTTCACTGTGGATGTGCGCATGAATTCCTCGCGCAGCTTGGATGCGAGCATGGCTCGATGCTCGGCCTTCAGTTGCTGTTCCCGGACATAGATGGCATGCTTGATGGTGTCCACGGTGACATTGGCCGCCGCGGCAAGCTCCTCAACTGTCACATCCCGCAGATCAAACTTGGGCTCCTCGAACTGCAGATAATTGGGATGCTTGCCCAGTGTGCGCTGCTCCGCTGCCGAAGGCGACACCAACTCCTTCTTGCCCACATTGGCGATCCGGGAAATGGAGTCGGGCATCGCTTGGAAAACGGGCACAGCCTGTGGCATAGATTGCTTTGGTTGTGCCACCATCTGATTGTCGGCATGGAATGTTCGATTCGTGTGCTGGAAAAACTTAATAATAGTTAATTAAAGTTAATTTGTTGGCTTTTCTTTACTCACAGGTTTCACATTTCCATCCACCAGTTTGTTGTTGACACTGACTCGTGGTTGTGTGGTATCCACGGCTATGCGACGCTGTGCCCCAACTGGCGTTGGCTTTGGCTCGTTGTTGCCTCCGGCCTTTTGTGGTATGGGCTTAAAGATGGGCACGCCCATTGGCAGCGGACGTGCCTCTGTCATAAGTTGGCCCTGTTGTGACTGTGCTTGACTCTTCGCCACCTTGGCCGCCTGCTGAAGCAGCTGCAGATTGTAGGATCCGGGTCCGGAGGAGCGGGATGTGATGCGCTTGTCGGGCAGCGCATGCTGCACCGTTGCTGCCTGTGGAATTTAGTTGACTTTTAGTTAACAGACACTCAGAATAACATTAAAGTACTCTATTAAGTAAAACATTTTAGGTAATTGGAATAGTCTATTTGATCAGTTTAAATTCCTGTCAAATCAATGTAAAACCAAGATTTATCTAAAATTTGTAACTTCCGTAAGAATATGAACAAATTAATTACATTTGTGAGTTGGAGTTTAAGAGTACCCCACTATTACTCACCTCCTTCTGTCGCGAGGAGGGCAACACACCCACCAGCTCCGGTGCTCCATTCCGGTAGTTAATTGCACGTCGTCGATCGCTCTCCACAATGCTCAACGACTCCTTGAAACCGAGTTCATCGCCCACACTGAGACCTGGAAGCAAATGTTGTTAATGTTGCACCATTATGGATAGGGTTACTCATGAAACCCAAGACTTCATCAATCAAACCGCAGCAGTCACGTTCGTAATTAATCGTTTTTTTTTTGTATTTTAGTCTGGCTTTGTTCTTTTTGTATGTACAGATAAAAATGTGAATTAGGGTTACAAATAAATGGCCAATGGTCAATGCTATTGGTACGGATATTGAACCGTGTCTTTGCCTCTCTATTTGCTCCACTCTAAACTGAATATTGCTACCAACATCAGCATTGGCATTGGCATTGGCATTAATCCATTAATGATGGCTTTAAATGCTGCAGATTTTTCTCTCTTTTTGTTTTTGTGGTCTTCTGCTTGATTATCATTTGAGTTAAAACTATTTACACTTTAAGGTTTTGTATGTACAAATTGTTATTAAAGCTACAAGTTAGAGTTTAGCTAAATAGAACAGATGTGGTGGAGGTGGAGGGGAAGGGGGAGGGATGGGTTATAGATTTGTTGATAAGTTGGATTTACCTAAACCGAAATGCGCCTTGACGCCACCCAAATTTCGTACACGAAACAGTCCAGATTTTTTGAAGTTACAATCGAGGGTGAAACCATATTCGGACATAAAAACGCACGTCCCGCAAGCCAATCCTATAAATAAATAGAAAACGCATACACACAATAGGAAAGTTCTTCAATATAATACAAAAGGTTACAATATTCAGTTAGTACACAAAGCATTGACATTGATTAGTTAGTAGTAGTGTTAATAGTAGTGTTAGTGTGTCTTATCTGGGAATTATCTATTGTAAAACATTTACCAAACATCCACTTAGACAATGAAAACAGACCAGCAAATCGTGTTTGTGCTTCTGAGTGGGTTGTTTAGGGTTGGGCCCAACATTACAATCCAATTATAAAGATCTCGACATAGCCGTGACTGTCCGTGGCACAGTTTTTTGCCAAAAAAAAAAATAAAAACCTTTTTAACAAATAAACAACGAAATAATGGTAATAAAAAAAAAGATGGCCCGCATTAAATTCAAAAGGCGTAGGCTACAGAATTTGATTAATGTGTCTCTGTTCTCCGATATAGCCTCAGATATAACCATATCAAGGTGTCAACTTGGACAATAGGCTTTTAAGTGACAAATCCGAAACCCTTACAATTTTTATCTATTAACAAAGATCACATGCCAGAGGGCAAACTTTGCAACATTCTATTTAGCTAAAGCTAATAATTAAAACAAAAAAAACTAAATTTTTAAATATTTGAACACAACTTCCTTATGGGCCGACTTGTATTCTTTTTTCGACTGTTGAACTTAAAGTATGGCAGGCAAGCACTTAAAATAAACTAAATGTAATACTTAAGTAGGCAGTTAAAGTGTGCCAGTTTGTTAGCTAATGTATTTTAGCCAACAACAATAAGCCATAAAGATCAACGACGACGACCCAAAACAAACGAAGTGCAACAAAGTGAACCAAAATTGCAACTTGTGTCTTGAGTTCAAATTAAATTGTTTGCATGTCAAGTGGCACATGAAACGAGCCCCAAATGGATTCTTACAAAACACCAATGATAATATAACACATAGGTTAGATTGTGCGTAACAATAGATATAATCGACAGATAGCTTCTGATATATCTGAGAAATATGGAAACACCGAAAATGTCAGTCTTATTCTTCTGAGAGCCGGAAAGCGTCTGCAGAAATTATGGATTAAGTCTTGTTTGTCTTTCACAAAATCACATTAAGAATTATAAAGATTTTTTTTCTGATAAATAATTGTTAAATCTAAGATAATATTTTTTTTTTAAATAAGAGAAGCTAGCCCAAAAATATGGTATTTTCTTTTTTTTTTTTGGTAGAAATGTTTTTTATTTTTAAGAAATGCATTTATATTAATGCAATTTGGAGTCCCGAAGATCATAAGTTTTTTTTTCAAACTAAGTTATATGAACTTTAAAAACGAAGTAAAATATTTGAATTCTCCATTATTTACTAAGTAATGTAAGCAACAAAAATGGAATTTATGAATTCTTCTGTTGTACACACATCGAAAACAGCACCCTGGAATTTTACATATTTTTCGAAATTTTAGATAAATTCCAACGAATTTCTAATATTTTTTTTTGGGATTTTTCTTGGTTCTACACTCTAGAGTAAATTACCGTAGAGTAAATTACCGTAGCTAATGCTAATGCCACATGCGCACTTGAAGTTATCATCGATATCAAATATGGCTAATAGATGTGGCTTGTTGACACTGGCCAATTACAGGCAGTCTGTGCTAAAAGCTAAAACTAAAGCTGCTCATTGGTTCAAGGAAAATGGAGCGTGTTTTAACAACAAAAATACGAACTTTGCCATCAGCCTGGGCCAATTTAATTCGGTCTCATTTAGATTAACGAGTGTTTGCGGTTCAGTTGGGGTTACTGAAAAGTTGGTGAGGTGCCATTAATGGTTGAATACCCAACAAATGAGAAGTCAACATGGCAAGGCAGCATTACCATTAACATCTTCCAACATAGATTGTTGCTAGAATCATATTCGCTTAACAAAAACAAGTTAGAATTCTCCAGTCGAGAGTTGCTACTACAGCAGATACCTTGAACCCAGCTACTATTTATTGTAGATAATGAATGGTACTTGGATCATATTAAAATTCGTTGGAAGTCTCGGAGATGGTCTTGGACTTGGCTTTAGATGCGGATCAGGGATACATATACTTTATGGGATCGGAGCTGCTTTCCTTTGACTGTCGCAAAATTAAGCACAACTTTATTTTATTTTTCCATTTTAAGATTTGAATATATATTTTATTTAGACAAGACACACAGATATTTGAACTGCAACTACTCTTTTCAATTGAAAAGACAGTTGAATACATATATAATTATCTGTTCTAAAAGTGGTTTATTTTCAAAGTCAAAACAATTAAGAAATATTTGCAAACCAAGTGAATGCTTCGAGTGCAATTACTTAACATATCTGTAAGCCTCACTTAGCAAAACTAACTAAGAATTCTCGATCATAGCTTGGTCTCAACTTGACACATATTCGCAACCATTAGTTGCATCTACAAACTTGAACTTTGTTTTCCTTCTAAAACTTTTAATAGATAAAATAGAAAAATAATTGTCGAAATGCAAATGAACTGAATACAAAAATTATATTTCTCCAATTAATGAAAATTTTGTATCTTAAGCTTTGATATTTAATGAAAAAATTTCTATGATATACAAATTATTTCTTTTAAATTGGTGGCTTCAACATTTGTATTGTCATATTTCAGACCAAAAACTTTCATTTATCAAAGTCGGTTGAAATATTTAAATCGCTTCACTTTAATTTAGACCAACATAATTGCACTCTTACCCAAATTATGGTAACAGGAAAATCTAAAATAAAAAAATACAAATCTGCATTTCGTATGCGTCGCGTGGGTTTTATTTTGAAGCGAGCAAAAATTTTAATTACGCCCCGAATTGGTTAGAAAAAAAGCTAAAACAAAACGTCAACGGACTGGTTAATAAAGACATTAAAATAGATTGAGTTTTGGGGTGAAATTGGCAATGCAAAATGCTGATGAGTTCAGGCAGAACAATTAAAAAAGAAAAACAAAAAAAGAAAAAGAAAGAAAAACTAAAAATCAAAATTATTCATTGCTTGAAACTGTTTACAGCGGGGCAGAGCAATAGCCGGCTAATTGACCGTCGCAATGCCAAAGACAACAACTTAACTAACTACAAAAACAATAACAACAACAACAGCAACAACAACTATTACAACAACAGCGCGAAACGTCAACTCAGTTGGTCACAGACAGCTTTCACCCGTCCTCATCTCGAGTCTCGTGCGGCGTCTGTAGGAATTGCTTGGTTGGTTGGTTGCTTGCTTCGCTGCTTGCCTATGACAAATAGAAATTGAAACTGAAACTAAACAAATAATGAGCCATAAATATGCAGTCGGTATATTGCCGGCTAAACAGACAGCCATCTAGCCATCCAGCCATCCATCTATTCACACTCAACAAAAAAATCGCCCTTAAATTTGGAAAAGAGCCCTTAAGTGAAAATGGCCAAAAAACAAAAATCGCCAATGAAACTTTAAAGGTTTTGCTATTTTTTAAAATAATTTTTAAATAGTCGAAAACATTTTTCTCAAAAATAGAAAGGCTTGCAATAAATCGACAATTCCAAAATTATTTTCTAGAAACATTTTCTATTATTGAACGCATTTCGAAAAGGCCGAAATGCAAAAGCTGATTCTTAAAAAATATCAATTGTGAAATTCAGAAAATTGTAATAAAATTTTACTCTGTCCACTGCTAGGGAATATATATAAATATACTATATATAATATATAATATAATATAAGTAAGAAAAGCTAATATACGAATTCTTCTACACAGAAAACAATAGCCTGGAAATTGGACATATTTTTTTTTTAAATTGCCGATAAATCCAGACTGGATGGAATACAAAATCTGCTTGTTTGGAAAAGCAACTTTTAATTTTAGTAATGTGTTTTCTCTAAGTGCATTTTCTAGAGACCAGACACAACTAGCAACTAACTTGGCTTAGTTACTTTACGTTTCAGCCCGTGCACTTTTCACCAGCCAGCCAGTCAGCCTTTTCCCAAGTCCGTTAGCCCATCCAGTTAGCACCTCGCCGCGAAAGTGGGTCAACAAAATGTTAAAAAAAAAAAATAAAAAAAAAACCATCTATAAAATAGCAACAGAAAACATTGATATTAATTGCGGAATGTGTTTTTTTCAGTTTGCTGCTTTGGCATTAATTGAATTTAATGATAAATGCAAATATTGTGTATAAATTATGGGCCCAACAGATGAGCATCTGGGTTCACAGCGTTAAGTTTTGTGGTAAGTGCCTCGGCAGGCCTTAACCTCAGTTTTGTTTCCCCTTTGAGCGGCACTCTTTTATGGTATCTTTTATATGTTTATATCTATAAATGTATCTAAATGCTCAGTTTCAGTTTGCATTGTGTGCCAGCCTTTTTATGTTCATTGTCAAGCTGAGCATTGTTACCAAAAAAAAAAAAACCACTGCATTCCATGGGCCAGAAAATAGATACGTCTAAGGTGTTAAGCACTATAAAAGGAAACAGCTTTGAGATTGAAAAAACGATTTAATCTACCATAAATAGATTTTGAGAATTCCTTTCGCTTTCGCAGCCATCTGAATATCAATAAAAAAAATATTTAAACTTGACCTCGCTAAGGCTTCAATTTCTTACAACAGAATCCATTCGCTGGCTTTTGTAGGAAAACTCTTCAAAGAGTCTACTAAGCCTAACAAGAAGATATAGCTGTAAATTTGACCTTCAAAGGTTCAGGTGGTCGAGTGAGTCACATTTTCCAAGAGATGGACAAGTGCCAATTTAGAAACCAGCCCTAAAAAACAAAGACACACAATACAATAATATCAACATCGCAGTGTTTTTGCTTGGCTGCCAATCTGCATGTTAATTCGCTTTGTCAGTTAATTATGTTAATTGAATGATGGTCTTGACAGTGAGTGATATGGCCCGAAAAAACAAAAAAAAAACAAAACACCCAAAAACAAAATGTTTTGGCCACTTCAAAATCTAACAAAAAAGTTTCGAATTAAATTGCAATTTGAGCGACCATTTGTTGCATGTGTTTACTTGTATCTCTGTGTCTGTGTGTGGCAGTGTGTGTGTGGTTGTGTGTGTGTCTGTGTGTGTGTGGCTGTGTGTGTGCCAGTGTGTGTGGCATATAGGCAAGAGACAACCACAAAACAAATGTTTTTGTTTTTGATATGGCGAATCTTAGATGCTCTTCCATGATCCAAGAAAAACCTATGATTCCACAAATGTTTTATTTAATTTTATAAAAACCAAATAAAGGAGGCCTATTCAAAAATTATACCATTTGAGAGCTCGAAAAAAGCTTAAAAGTTCTTCAATGGCCTTAAATTTAAACAAATTGGATGAAGTGCCTTGTGAAAATTCAAAAATTAAAAAAATAATTTTTTTAAAAAAATATAATAATAATGGTCAAACTATGACAAAAATTGCTGTTGCTAACCAAAAATAAACTAGCAAAAATTAATTTTTATATTTGAAATATCCAGTTTAGTTTCCCATTGTTACTTTTTGGCAGCATTGTTAACCAAATTTTGCAAAGTTTAATACAATTTGCAGACTCATCTTATGTTTTAAATATAAAAAAAAAATTCATATAAATTATAAAAAAATATTCAGAATGAAAATCAGCTTAGTTTGCGAAGCTCAAAAATATCATCAATATTTATGTATATTTGAAATGTTTAGTTTATTAATTATAGCCAGAATCTAAGACACTTTGCAAATATGCAAACATAACATTTTTGTATTTAAAATAATTGTTATTAGTATTTTTATTAAATATTCAAAATGTATCATTTATGGTTAGTTTTGAGTGCAGCATGAACATTGGCTTAGTTTGTGGAGCGCAAATAGTATCATTTAAAATTTAATTAGCTTATCTTTCAGTGCTAATTTTTGATTTTTAATAAAATCTCCATAACAAATGTGCCACAACTCTCGTGCCTCGTGTTAGGGCAATAAAAAGTGCCGCGCGGCAATAACAAAAGGTAACAAAGGCGCCCAGAAGCGATGCAGCGCCGGGTGAGCAAATGAGTCTACAGCCCAAGCTGACGTAGCTGGAGCTCAAAGTCTGGGTTGGAGTTGAAATTTGAGTTGCAGATGAAGCTTGGAGTCGGAGACGGAGTTGGAGTTGGAGTCGGCGTGCGTGACCTTTGAAGGTCTTACGTGAGCGAGCGGGTTGCGTGAGCGAGCCAAAGTAGCCGCCAGCCTACCAAAAGATACACACACACAAACACACACACACTCAACACACACACACAGACAGCAGCTGGTTATGTAGGTATTTATGTGTATGGGTATTTGTATGCGGACTATTTGTATTGTTAACTGAGGTTGTGCCTCGCTTGGGTCTTGCATGCTGGGGCTGGCTGTGAAGATGCGATAATTATGTTTTAATTTATTGTTAATTGTTAACAAAAGTGCGCTGCTTGGAAGCGAATTACGTATTTTGTGTTTTGGGTCACAGCTAATTTGCCAAGAATTGCAAGTGAAATTCCGTAACAGAAAACATAAACTTAAATTTAAATACAGTTGTTGGGTGGGGAAAACTATATGCGACACTACACGATATTAAATACAATTTATGAATTAAGAAATATATATTTGACATTACGCGATTGGTTAAATATGAAAGATTCCTTGGAATGCTTGAAGCTTATATTTTAATATAAATTGTTTTAAAATTAATCATAACTTTTTAAAATATTTTTAAATTTATTTAAATTTAAATTATTTTTTTAAAACCAAAATACTCTAATTAGATCATATTTAAAAATTTTTAAAAATAATCTGAATTTTCTAAATGACTTTTTAAATGTCTTGAGATAATCAGAGTTTTCTAAAAGGTTTCTAAATTTCTTTGATAAAAATCAAAGTTTTTTTAAATTACAATTTTTTAAATTTTAACAAAAATTAAGCTTTATTTAGAAACAAAAATTGAAGTCTCTGCTGGGTTTGGTAGCAGCGGGTAATAAATTTAAGGGGTGTCTTATTTATGTGGCGTGGAGTACACCTGAAGGACAATTTTCTTAATTGCCCGACCAAGGCACTGCACCTTTCACTTGTTGCTCACTTAACTGCTGTTTTTATTTTTTTTTATATATAGTTTCCCTCTCAAATCCATCAATATGACAATGCAATTTTGCAGTCACCTTTTTTATGTCAGTTATTTTATTTTTGGACCTTTGTTGCAGCTTGCTGTATTTTGCATCAAGGGAAAAAAGAACCTGTCTGCTAATTGCTATTTGAAAGTCTGCGGCAATTAACGTTAAATGTTTTCTTTGACAAGGGGCATTACTTGTTGCTTGGACACGGCTTTTTGGGTCCGCCTTAAGAGGCAGCAACACCAATAACAAAGGCAACAAGTGCTCTGAGCCCTTTTTATTATTTCTTTTATTTTTATCAACAAAGTTGCATAAAGCAGTCTGCCAAAAATGTGGGTTATATAAAATATAAGTGCTCAAAAGTGTGAAAGAGAGAGAGAGAGAAAAGATGCCAAAGTGCTGCGTCACTGACTACAAAACAAAAGGCTGACAAAGCATAAAAAAGTAAAGGGAAACAGCCGCAGCTTAAGCTTAAGACGCATCTCGACCACAAAAACTGATTGGCTCCAAATTGATGAATCACTCAACCAGCCTGGCCCAACTGGCTGCTTGGGTTTTTATAGAGACATCACAGCATCACTGATCATTGGACCACACAGAAACACGCAAGTACCACCCTACACTCGCAAAAAAAAATGTATCTATAAATAGTTTTTAAATTAGCAGCAACAAAAAAGTTAGTTGAAGTGTAATTATTTAAATCTATAGACATTCTAAAATTTTCTGTATATTACATTTTGTAAGATTTATGATGAATAACAAAATAAGTTAATGCTAAAATTCACTGGAACTTCTACGATAAAAATCGATGTTTTAAGGAAACAAAAAGTCAACTAGATAATTTATTTTTCTCTATTTTTTAGATATTTTTTATAATACTCAAAAATTAATTTGTATAGTAGAAATGAGAACGAAAAAGCTGAATAATTACTCCATCTATCTTTAGCGCCAAAAATATGTTGGGTTTCACAATTCCAGTGCTACTTTTTTTTGAGTGTATTGCAGAGAGAGATTGCAAAATCTGGGCGTGCTATTGGCTTGCTTTCCACTCAACATGATTCAGCCAAAAATATTACAAGCTGCTGCAGTCCACGCATTCCATGCCGAAGCGGATCAGAAATTATGAGCAGAGCAAAGTCCAAATTCAAGAAATGCAAATGAAGCGTGTGTGGCTTATGCAGATTTGTCGATGCTTTTGATATATTTATATCAAACACAACCAAAACCGGCAATTAACACCGCCAGCAGCTGCTCTACTTGTCCATCTCAAAAACCGCTGAACTTGACCGATTTGATGCTGATTGGGTGTGTTTTCTTGAGCGTCAGCTGGAGAATCTACCTCCATAACACTCATGTCACACTCAAAGTCAAAGGCACTGACTAAGTTTTGGCACTTGAAAAATTCAAATTTCTTGTGTTTTGGCCGAGTTGCTTAGACTAAATTGAAGTGCGAAGGTTGAACAAATTTAACTCGCATCATAATTTGCATCCAAATTATTGTATATCTGGTCTATGACCAAGCAAATCGATACATATAGAGTCGTAACACCTGCCAAATTGCGGCCATGAATGAAGACTATAATGACTTAAGTCAAACAGCACTTCTATTTTACAAGCACTCTCCTCGAACATAGCTAACTTCTCTAGAACTACATCTGTGCTTGATGCTTAATGAGATACTTAGGAGCAGTCCACAGTCCAGCATCCGTATGCCATCCACAATTTTCATCAGCTCATTAATCAATCATAAAGAACAAAACGTTTTATGTTTATTATTATTTATTTTGTTGCCAGTCATCCAACAGATATCAAGACTTGTTTTTTTTCTTCTTTCATTTACACCAGCAAGGTTTTAAATACTAAAGCTCGTTTGCATTGAGAAACCAATCCAAAAAAAAACTAACTTTTTAGCCATGCCTCAAAACCCAAAGAAGCTAGCCAAAAAGTAATCAAGTTAAACGCGGCTGCCAATCAAGAAACTGCAAACCAAAAGACAATCCCAAAATATAACAGAATTGAAAGGGTACGCATTTGAAATACCCTGTTAAGAGCTGAGTTTGTAGTGCCATGTTTTTATTACACTGAACAAAATTAGACACACTTTGGCCAAGGGTAACCCACCTTATTATTCAGAAATTATATTTGTTTTCATTTTCTATGTCTAATTTCAGATTTCTCAATAGTATATCTAAATTGCACTCTTACATAGATATAGGTATATAGGTATATCAGCTAGTTGGGGTTGGATCTTACTTTATTAACACACTAAGGATAAACCAACGCCAAACTTGTGATTACCATCATTGAGATTCTTTCCATCGAGTATGCTCGAAATTGACCAGGTTATGCCAGGTCGCAGTTGATTCTCGTAGCCTAAACCAATTTCGGTTTTATTATTGATCTTGGCACGGATCAAGGCATTACCTGCCAACTGATAAGTCATGCCCAAGTCCATATTCAGATGGCGCCCATCAGATACATTGTCGATCTGAACGGCGGCGAAAAATCGATGGTTAAACTTGTGAAAAAGTGAGAATAAAAGGCTGTCATTATTTAACAGTTCGACGTGGAGCGATGTTGAAGCATCCGACCAGCCCAGAGCTACTTTCAGAGCCATTCCCCCGCCGTCAGCGCTTAAATCAGAGCCGCAAGCGACACCGCCCAGAAATTCATTGTCACGCAACACCAGCGACAGGCTCCACAAAGGATTATTCTTAATCTCTATTTTGCCCAATATGGTATGATCATCACCCTCATAACGAGCTGACAATGCTCCATCCTTACGGCCAGTGGAGGGCTGTAGTCGACCCTCCAATTTGAGCATTAAACCCTCAGCTAGTTTGTTGCGTTGTCTGATCTCGCCAAAGAGCTGATTATCGGTATTCCAGCCTTTGGTGAGTGTAATACCATAATTATGGATATTCAACTTGTTCTGGAAAGAGCCAAACACCTTGCTGGCATCCTGATTGAGAACGCCAGTTGTCAGGAACTCCATGCCCGAGTTTGTCATCGTTCTACAGTCCAGTTGCCACAGACCCGAGTGATAGCGCCAATTTAATAAGTTGCGAGCCCTGCTGCCCAAATTCGCATAGATCGGTGGAGGGGACATCTTCAGGTAAATAAATAATCCGTCCTACGTTTCAGATATAATTGTGTTGCCACACAAGTTTTTCTTTTATAAATATGACTCTTACTGAGCACTGTTTTCTCAAGTCGATATAATTCATATTTATTTGAAGTTTAAAGCAAGTTATGCTATAAACATTTATTTCTTAATTACTTTATTTTCTCTGTAGAAATTTGTCCAAAAAGAGATTTACGCAAATAAAAAGTTCATTTCATAATTCAAAATTAATAATTCCATAATATATACAAAATCTCCACAAAATGAAAATCTCCACATAAATGAGTACATTTTCTGATTTTTAGAAATTGATTTATAAATAAACGAAAAACAATAATCCAAAAAACAGGAAAGGCTTTTTCCTATTATCCAAAATTGTGTTCTTTTTAAAATAGTAAATAATTCAATCCTTGGCTTCAAAATTACAGTCCGAATTATTTCTGACTACACATAAATTCATTATGTCCGCTTGAACATGACCACCCATTGATATTTTATTGGCACAGGGTATATGCTGGCTAGAAACTATCGAAAAACAGCAATAGCCAAGTTTTAAAGTAAGCGTTAGCTAAATAATTGGTTGAATGTGCTCATAAAAGCAGTCAATTGTTGTATGTTTTCTGTTTGCTTTCATTGTTGTAGTTGTTGTTGTTGTTGTTGTTCTTGCTTTGAGCTGTGTTTTGGCGCGCTTTTGTAAACACAGGTGGGCAAACTGCATTTGCTCAGGTGACTCGAACTTAATGAAAGCTCATCTCAATTTGAATTCAACCCAAATGCAAAGCATTTTAATTCAGTCAACAGAGTACGCCTAACCAGTTGTATTTCAGGCCAAATACATACATAAATATATGTATGTACATATGTATACCAACTAATAGCTGTTTTTCAGCCGGTCGTCTGCTTAATGTAAGAACGTCACTCAAAGAATTTTTTTTGGGGTTAACAACCGAATTGTTTTGTAAGCTGCTTAATAACTAATTTCATGCGTGGCAAGTTAGCCAAAAACTAAAGACTTAAGACACAAACTTGATTTGCAAACTAAATACCTGAAGAAAGCAATTATGTAATATGCAAGTATGCGCATTATTACACTGAGAAAAACGCGATATGTACTTTGCTGGTTGCAGCTCAAGTGTGTTTATGCGAGTCATTATCAATGCAGAAAAATGGTAAATGGTAATACATTATTAATGCATATAATGAATATGCAATTGACAGGTCAACTGCTTTTAACTGAGTCATTGACAAAGCAATAAATTCATTCATTATTATTTAAAAAAAAATAAAATAAAAATCAATAACATGGGTCATTGATAATGAATCATTTATAAACATAGGATTCATCAATTGAGGACAGAAAAAGTGCATACAGGTATAGATGAATAGGGAGAGATGACTCAAGAGTATTTACATTAATGGGTTCGAAAATGTTTTCTTCAACGCGTTAACATCTGCAAGGTTATAATAATGTTACTTAGCTTATATATAGTTTAGTCTTAAATATAACAATTTCTCCATTTTATGAATGATTAGGTATGATTAGAATATATAAACAAAAAGTGTTTTTCTTCGAAACTATAAATTGTACTTAAAATATAATATAAATATTATATTATATATATAAATATATTCATACCACACCAACAAAATATCCATAAGCTATGGTGTTAAACTCCACCGACACGAAATGCTTTGTCAAGAAAAAAAATCGTGAAAGCGAATAGATTTTACTCACTTGCCGCCTGCATGATCAGGAATCCAATAACGAAAAAATTCATTGTTGCCACTTCTTAAAGCACTTTATGTTGATTATTTTGATTACTTGTAATTCGGATTGTAAGCGTCGTTTTTTTTTTATTTTTTGTTAGTTAGTTTTGTTAGCTTCGTATAACTTTTGTCTGCCAATTTCCTTGTTGAACAACAAAAACGCACGCACAGAAACAAACTCTTTTTTCTTTTAGCTGCTATGCAAATATGAAAAATAAACGTTTATTATGATGGACGTAGGCACGCGAATTAAAAATAAAAAAAAATAAATGAAAAACTACAAGAAACTTTATGCAGTACTCGTGCCGGCGGAGATGAGGCACTCTGACTCGGAAGTAGTTGCCTTTAATTAAATTTAATGAAGCTATTACAATTATATACGCTATAATGCTGGACTTAGCCAAATAACCAAATATATATACATATGGCCAGCAATTGCTGTTTGCCAAGAAATGCGCGTAAATTGAAAAACCGGTAAAAAAAAACAGACAAAAAAAGGCAGAAACGCAAATGAGCTGGACTCAAACAAAAACACTCTCTCTTTCCGTTTTAAAGTAAAAGTGAAGATGCCCATCTAAAGATCGACAACGACGACAACTACCAGCCGGCGTGGGCTGAACCGTTTTTGTTTTTTTTTGGCATTTCCCATCGATATAAAAAATTTGAAAAACCAATAAATAAAATATGGCCATGTTTGTTTGCAGTAATATTTTTGTTAAATGCCTGTTGTAAATAACTGTGCAGTGTTTTCTTAAGCGTAACGGGGCGAACACTTTCCAATCGGTTTGGTTCGGTTTCGGTTTTAGTTTCTGTTTTTAGTTTCTTGGCGCTCGCGCCATAATTTTACTTGCCACGCCCTCCCAAAAATTATTTAAAAAAAAAAAATAGATGTCAGCACGTCCGGACGTAAAACAAACAACGTGCGCTTAAAACTCGGAAAGATAAAAATCATAGGTAAAAGTTGTTTGCGATACGCTTTTATTTCTTTTTTTTTAATTTAACAGTGTTTTGTTATTTAATTTGGCTCGGTTTAATTTAAATAAGCACAATTATAGCTGTTTGCTCTACAAACATTAACAACATCACACTTTTCGCCTTTCGATAAAAATACAATAAATAGTTATTAAACTATTGGCCTCGCACACACACACACACACACATCTATCTAGCCCCGATATAGACGTTAAATGTATTTCACTTTTTCACATTGGCACGTATTCTTTTTATTTGTTGTTTTCAATATATAAATAAATACACATATGTGAATAGCGATCGTTTTGTATATTTATGTATATATATATACATATACATATATAAATATACATGGGTGTTTGTAATTGAGTATCGAGTCTCGCGTTTACCGCACACGAATCCGATTCAAACCGTGTCTCGAGCTAAACTGTGAAACTGGTAATGCGCGAATAAAACTTGTCACTCCAACGGCTGAGCATAGACTGAAAACTCTATGAATATGAATCGGAAATTGTTGTGGCTTGTGACCACATACTCAAAGACCAAAATCCACCAAGCCAAGCTCAAGTTGGCCTCTTTGGTGTTTTGGTTTCGGTTTCTCGGTTTCGAAAGCGATGACTTTGCGCATGCACATGTTCTCTCTCCTTCTCTCTCTCCCTCTCACAGTTAGTTTTGTTATCTCTCACATATGGTCATGTGTGACGCTGCAACGCTTTGCAACACTGGCCACATTTAAGTAAAACTTTAACTGATAACACGATCAACTGTTATTAATTTGTTTAATTTTTCAAAATTCTCATGCTTTCTCTTACCAAATATCTTTTCTTAAAGTAAATCTGAAAATAAATCAAAATCAATTGCTTATCAATTCATGAATGTTCGAAAGATATAAAACAATCCTATTAGTCCAGTTTTTGGTTGCTGAAACAAATTAAATAGTTCTCTTGGTCTGTTTAAGTTATTTTTTGTTTCCCCAGATCTTCCAACAAGGTACATGAAGTTAAATTATTATATTCATTTTTCCACTGCAATACTTTACAACACTGGCTACATTTAAAAAAAAAAATCAACTGATAACACCATTGACTGTTATCAAGTTATGCGCTTCTTTAAAATTCCTATCCTTACCTTTTACCAAATAACTTGATTTAGTTAGCTTCACTTAATGATTATCAAAAAAAAAATTAAAAAAGATTTACAGAATATTTAAATGTCGAATTGATTTTTTAAATCCTTTCAGGCGCATTAGACAAACAATATGCAACAGTTTCTCAGTTAACAAAATCGCTGGTAAGACAATTAAATTAAAATAAATTAATCGAACTCTTTCTATGTTGATTTGCCCATCTTTCCAACTAAACGGCTTTTCGAACGAGTTGAGATTTATTTTAAGCCAGGCTCATTAGACAAAATATTTGATCAAGATGATATATTGAAATAAAGTCGAATTATTTTCAAGTGAATATGCCTTTCTTTTTAACCCTGTCGGGCTCATTAAACAAAACATTTTAATTAAAATTAGATATTTAAATATAGTCGATTTTTAATCAAGTAATTTTACTATCTTTTTAAATCGACTTTTTGCAAACCTTAGCCAGAAAATGAGCACAAATTTCTCAGTTTATAGAATAAAGCGAATCTGTTTAATATCACGCAAAGTGTTCGCTTAGCCGTGTTAAATTAGACGACTACAAGTTGACTAACTGGAACTGACGCTGGCCTTGTGGATGCGATACTTTTGCACCGAAAACAAAGCGCCCTCCTCTGAGGTCAGCTGTGACACGTATTTGTCCTGCAGGAAACAATTCGTCTCCGCATTTAGTTGATCATCCACAAATGCAAAATGTAAAACCGCGTTTGGCACACAATTTAGCTCCAGCAGTGTTTCTGTCGGCGACAACACCTTCTTCGGCGGTATGGTGAACAATTGAAACTCTTCGGTGGGCTTTACAAGGAAACCACGCACAAATTCCTCCACCTTGGCAAGAAATTCATGTGGCTTGAAAATTCCCTGGAGCACATAGCGATCTGGGAACTGTATGCGCAGCACACAATCTTTGTATTGATTCAGTTTGGCCAACATTGCCGTCTGGCGATTCAATTCACGCAGATTTGCTGTGAGCAACGGCGCATCCTCGTTCCCGGATGCGGTGCGCTTTAAATCGCGCAACACCATCTTCAAATCGTTGACGGTCAAATCGAAAAATGAATCGGGTAAGTCATCATTATGTCGATTGGCAGCATCCAACGAGAAGAGTATGGCATTTCGTGGTCCTATTATATTAACCACTGGTGCTGGTCGCCCAGCATTCTCCCCCTCATCGTCATCGTCGTCGTCCTCGTTTTGATCACCCTTTTTGGGCTTAAGCAACGTGTAACCCGAACTGCTGCCCCAATCATATTTGGGCTGCTCGGTTTCAGCGCTTTTCTCCACCTCAGTTGCAACAGATGTTGTCTCTTCAGGAGATTTCTCGGAGGGCGCTGAACGCTTCAGCGATTTCAACATATCATTGGTGAGGGCAAAGCCACCACCACCAGAACCACCCGTAGCCGAGCGTGAAGTGCTGGGCTGATCGTCATTATCAGCTGCCTTCGGTTTCGCCTCTGTAGGTGGCTTATAAACATTGGCCTGCGTCTTCAGCTCCTCCGGTTTCTTGTCGACCAGTCGCATAATGGCGCGTCCCTCGATGATGCCCAGCGACTTCAGAGTCGTCTGTTGCATACGCTCTATACCCACCACCTCGCTGCGCATATAGATTATAATGGGACTTGCATAGGCCTCAATCTGTTCGGAGCACAATTGTTGCACCACATGCCAAACGCTGCTGACGGGTGCAAATTCACCCTGTTTGCGTGCACCGTCCGTCAACTGGACGCAAACGAGAACGTTGCTCAGAATGCGTCGTTTCTCCGTTGTCTCCATTTCCAGGACACAATTGTTCGGCAGTCCACTAAAGCGGAATTGTTGCGTCAAACTGAGCTCCTTGTTGTGGAATTTCAGGCAATGTTCGTCGCTGTCGAAGCCATGCTTGACGCTCGCCGTCTCCAGTATTTCCAGCAGTGTCATGTCAGGCTTAACGCAGACATTCTGTCGCCGTCCATTCGGCAGCAAAATTGTGACGCGTTTCTCCATTTTCCCAACTCCAACAAAAAACAAAACTTAGCTTGGCGTCGTCGTCACGTTCAGTGAAGTCCTGTTTGGGGTAGCATTATGTGTAAAAATATATTTAATTTTCAAATCGAGCAAGTATTTACACTGTCAAACTCTCATACTTTACTTGATCCAGAAAGAGAAACGATTTCTCTGTTAAGGCAATTTGTTGGCCACAATTATGCCGGTCACTGTTTATGAAAGTACAATCGTATATTGTATATCGAATATCGCTGGAAGTTGCTTCGTTGAGCGAACTGCGATGCCAGCTACTGGTTCATTTCAAACTCATCCAACGACACAGCTGCTTGAACTATCAATTACAAAATAATGTTTTAAATATTTTCAAAGCGTAATTTATTATTTTTTTATTTAAAATAGTAATCTGCCAATATAAAATGATTTTGAATCTAAGAGCTGCTAACTTGCTCAAGCAAACTAAATCAACAACAGCAGTTCTTTGAACATTCGATTATTTATTTGATAAGCTATCGCACTGCCTTATAAGCAGGCTAAAAACAAATTAAAATAATAAATGTAATATTTTAATTTAACACTTGTAAACCCTAATGCATAGTATTAATATAGATATTTGCTAATCGTAATTTATTACTAAATACTGTTTATATTGGTCCCCAGCAGCTGGAATTTGCTTAATCGAACTAACTCAACAAGCAGCTGATTAAAGTATCGATTATTATATTGATAAGCTATCGGTATGCACAAAAAAAACAGGTGTGAATCGCACTGATCGTGAGGGCTGCTGATAAGGCGGCTAACAATAAATTTAATTCGTTGAATTAATTGCATTTAACAGTAAGAAAATGTATACAAGACTTTTGCAGCATTTCAGCAATGGTGTCAGGTAATAAATGCAAACAAAACTGTTTCCAAATCAAGAATATCTGCCTATATTTAGTTGTCGAGTGTTACATAAACATTTTGTATTCTTTGCAGATGCCTGGCCACAAAAACCACGCCAAAAGTGCAACCCATTAATAAAATAGTGATCTCGAATCGTGGAGAGATAGCATGTCGTGTAATACGCACAGCACGCAAGCTGGGCGTGCGCACCGTTGCCGTCTATTCGGATCCGGATGAGCACAGTATGCACACAGAAATGGCCGATGAAGCTTATCGTGTGGGAGAAGCCGCTTCGAATTCATCTTATTTGAGGGGCGAACGCATCTTGGAGATTGCAAAGAGATCAGGCGCCCAAGCCATACATCCCGGTTATGGTTTTCTCTCGGAGTCCGTAGAATTCGCAGAGCTGTGCCAAAAAGAGGGTGTCATTTTTATGGGACCCCCAAGTTCAGCCATACGAGATATGGGCATCAAGAGCACCAGCAAAGCGATTATGGCTGCTGCCGGTGTGCCTATCATTAATGGCTATCATGGCGATGATCAGTCGGATGAGTTACTCCAAGCAGAGGCCAAAATTATTGGTTTCCCGCTGATGATTAAGGCGGTGCGCGGCGGTGGCGGCAAAGGCATGAGAATCGCTGAGAAACCGGAAGATTTCCTTGACGCTTTGAATTCGGCACGCACCGAATCCTTGAAGTCCTTCGGGGACAGCTCTGTGCTACTGGAGCGCTATGTGCGCTCTCCGCGCCACGTTGAGGTTCAGGTCTTTGCGGATCAGTACGGGGATGCGGTTTATCTGTGGGAGCGCGACTGTTCCGTGCAACGGCGTCATCAGAAAATCATCGAGGAGGCTCCAGCGGTAAGTCCTCTTTATCTATATATATAGATATAATTAAATTTTAAATTATTTTTTATTTTATCTTTTCCGCAACTAAAACTTTACAATTTCCTTTTGCAGCCTGGTCTGTCGGAGGAGCTGCGTCGCGAGCTGGGCGAGGCTGCAGTGCGCGCTGCGAAAGCTGTGGGCTATGTGGGTGCCGGCACCGTAGAGTTTATACTGGACAAGGAGGATCTCTCATTTCACTTTATGGAGATGAACACGCGTCTCCAAGTGGAGCATCCCATCTCTGAGATGATAACCGGCACCGATCTGGTTGAGTGGCAAATTCGGGTGGCTGCTGGCGAACCATTGCCACTAACGCAATCGCAGATCTTCCGTCGGGGACACGCCTTCGAGGCACGCATCTATGCGGAAAATCCACGTGGTGGTTTTCTGCCTGGCGCTGGACCACTGCGCTATTTGAGCACACCCGAGCCCAGTTCTGATGTCCGTGTGGAGACGGGCGTCCGAGAGGGCGACGAAGTCTCTGTTCACTACGATCCCATGATTGCTAAACTGGTTGTCTGGGGTGAGAATCGCACGCAGGCACTCAACTCTCTAATTGCACGCCTGGGCGAGTATCATGTGAGTATTGATGAGATTGGGTGGGTGCTTTAGTGAGTGATGCGAGTTGTTGCATAAGTTTTTAAACTATTTTTTTCGACAGTTTAGTAATTATTTTTAAAAGCATGACAATTTTTTTTCTGAGCGTAGGTTGTATGAGTGGGGAGGAAATTTAACCCAAAATAACTCCTTTATTATTATACCAACTATATTTGTCTTTTGCAGATTTCTGGTCTCGATACGAACATTAATTTCCTCATCGATCTGGCCTCGCATCCGGAGTTCCAGTTGGCCAATGTGCACACGGGTTTCATTGATGAGCACTTCGACACACTCTTTCCCCCAATTGTTGTCACGGAGCAGCAACTGAGCCAAGCTGCTCTCGCGCTCATCTTCAATGAGCTGCAGGCTGCCAGCAGCAATGCTAGTGGCAGTCAGGATCCCTTTGCGGCAGCCACAAATATGCGACTGAATTACGCGCTAATTCGCAGATACAACTTGAAGACAAATGACAAAGGTATTTAAAACACTAGATTAAATTTAGATGCTCATTCTTTGTTTTATTTTAGTTTACGCAGTGGAAGTCAAATATGATAATGGTGACATCGAAATTCGCATCGATGGCGGCGCTTGGCAAGTGATTAAAGCCGAGCGCATTGAGCATGGAAAACGCTTGAAAATCCGTGCCAATATTGATAATAGTATTTCTACTTACAATGCCAACATTGATGGCGCTAATCTGACGCTCTTCTTGGAGGTAAGGCCTCCTAGGAAACACTCTTATTTATTGAACTTATGTTGGTAAAACTTCTTGCTTAGAATGGCAAATTGGATTTGGAGTTGGTGCAGCCCAAGTTTCTGAGCGCACAGTCGGATCAGCTGGGTAGCGGTGGCTCCCGAGTGATTGCACCCATGCCTGGTGTCCTGGAGAAGCTCCTTGTTAAGCCAGGCGATAAGGTTAAGAAGGGCGACAGTCTCGCTGTGCTTATAGGTATGATAAAGATAATAATATAACCTGATTTGTAAGCTAAACAGCTTTATTTTTTAGCCATGAAAATGGAACACATTTTGAAGGCGCCCAAGGATGCAACAATCAAGTCCGTTGGTGGCGCCGAAGGCGATAATTTGGCCAAGGGAGCAGCAGTCATCACATTTGTTGATGAGGAACCAAAGGAAGAAGTGTAATTCGTCTGGAGATATTGGGAAATTTGTTGCATTTATGCACAGCATTTGAAATGTTTTGCATTTATTACTGTGCCTTTAATTGATCCTTGATCAGATTAAGTTTTAACCACGTGCATTTATTAGTTTTAATCGTAAATACTTCCATTTAATGGAACATTGTTTTGTTTTTTGTAACTTGTCCTTTGACATTAAAAGAAATGGGTGTTATCTTTGCCTAATGAATAACTCACAGTGCTTTAAATAATTGCTCTCTAAAGAATCCCTTACACAAGGTGGTTGGTCGTGGATTTTGTGTTTTGGGTCCGTTTCCATTCGGATTTCGACTGAAGTTCTGCAAGGGTTCGGATTTAAGAAATCTGCAAGGTTTTGGAAAATAAAAGATATTCTTCTATAAAATCAATTGTCTTCGATAAAACATTAAGGTATGCCTTACCATTTTTCATGTGTATGAATTAAAGGATTGTAACATTGTATTTTCCTGAAAATCAAATATCCCTTGACTAAACAAAAAAGTATGCTACATAATTTTGTTTTCTGCAAAGGAATTTTAATGTTGGCGCCCAAGCGAATGCTTTGAAATTTACCAATCTACAGTGCCCCCGCACTATGAAAAATGTATGCCAAAGAAATAATGAAAACATATCTCACAAATACAATTTAAAAATTTAATAAAAATTAGAAAAAAAAAGTAGTTTTGATTTATTCAATTAATGCATTCATCAATCACTTCACAGGCATACATATGTAAATTAAAATACAGTAACAGGTTTTTGTTTTTTGTTCTTAGATTTTTCAAATTGTTCTATTGTTGTTGTTGCTGTGATTGTAAAAAACAATAATGAATGGTTAATTATTTGCTTACATTTCGCGTTTATTTTGCAACTTAAAACATAATAATTTAATAAATGTTTAACAAATTTCACTTAATACAAAAAACACTAAATAATTAAAAATATATATATATACTTAGTATAAACATAATCAAGTTTACTTTATGCTCTTTTTTTATTTTTTCTGTGTTTTTTTCATTTTTTTTATATAGTCCACATTTGTCTATCATCTCTGAAGTTTTCATACTGTTTTTTTTTTAATTTTATATATATATATTTTTTTCGTATTTTAACGGATTTTTGGGGAAACGCTTTTTTTTGAGGGGCGACACTTGTGGCATGTGGCATGAGTAGATGCAATTTGGTTTATTATTTTTTTCTGCTTGCCTTAATCAAAAATTGTTTCCAGCTGAGCCTTTTTTCTGACAACAAATCAGCCGAATTTTTTTACTTTGTTACCTAAGTATGTATTTTTGTATGTGTGTATTATGTATTTTTTTTAATATTATTTTTGTTAGTTCCATTTGTTTAGATTGCTCGCTTTCAATGCGTAATACATCATTTATATTTACTATATATAAATACAATCATATCTCGTGCAACTTAAACCATGGAGAAGGGAGAGGGTGGTAGGGGGCAGGGTAATGTTTTTTGTGAGTCAATTTTTGTTTTTAGTTAATTATAAAGTACAATAACTATTTAAACACCATTTCTGTTCACTTAATATTTTCTATATGTTTTTCCTCACTTTCTTCTCTTCCTCTTGCTCTGCCCGCCTCTGACTTCGCCTTAGTTAATCGTTTATCGCTTATTCTTTTTGCTTTTCTAAGCGCTTTTGTTAATTTTTTTTTAAGTTTAAGTCTCTCTCTGTTTTTAAATATTTGTTGCCCCACTAAAAACCACTTGTCGGTTGCTTACAAGTTGTTGCTGTTGTTAATATTGTTATTATTAATTTTTGCGATTAGTATTTAATTTTGTTTATTGCAAAAAAACTTTTCAGTTGGTTTTTCTATGCATGTTTTTTTTTTTAAATTAAGTTTTTCTCCACTGTTGAGTTGAGCTCAGCCGCTCCCGTTGTTGTTGCTGCTGTGGATGTTGTCGCTGCCGTTATGTTTTTGGCTGCCGTTGTTGTTGTGTCTGTTATTGTTATTAGTGCTGTTGTTGTGGACTCAACTGCAACAGTTACCGCTGATGTTGTTCCTGTTGCTGTTGTTGCTGTTGTGACGCTAGACACTGTTGTTGGTGCTGTTGTAGTTGTTGTTGCCTCTGTTGTTGTTAACATTTCGTCGGTTTCCTCCTCCTCCTCCTCCTCCTGCTCCAGCTCTTCCGCATTTCCAAACACAATCTTTTTCTTCACTGACCTTATTCGCTCTTTCCGATGCGACGGCTGCTATTAAATGAAAAGAACACGACAAAACGAATGACAAATAAGTGTTGATAAATACTTTCTTCCATTTGTGTTGGGGGAGGTACAAACGAAAACGAGTAAACGAGCGTGCAACACTTTTCAGTGCGCTTTTGAAGCAGATAACAACTAAATGTGTGCATAGCTAGATATATGTACAGGTGTGTGTGTGTTTGTTGTGTCAGTGTTGTGTGCCTGAAGCAATTTTAGCTGGGAAAAAGGTAGAAATGTCTAGTATTAAATGTGGCGCATAACGTGTCAAAATATATGTTTTAAATATATGTATTTATATATTTGTTTTACAAAACAAAAAAGAAAAACAAATTTACAATTGCGGGCGTTGTTGAGTTCAAAACGAATTAAAAATTGAACAACTCTAACTAACTTGGCGGCAAATCAAATTAAGCGGCTGTTCGAACTGTTGTTGCTAATATCACCACGTTGTTGTTGTTGCTGCTGCTGTTGTTGTTTTGGTTGTAGTTGTAGCTGTAGTTGATGTTTTTGTAGTTGTTTCGCTTGCTGTTGTTGTTGCAATTGCGGCATTAAAAGCTCCGCTGCCGGCGGCAATTTACCTCCACGATTCACACGATTTCGGCTGCCCTGCGCACAGAAGCATTGGTAGAGGGGGGATAGGGGTAGGGCAACAAAAATGAAACAACGAAACATCGAAGAAGAATTGGAGAGGAAGAAGAGTTTCATTCGCATAGTTATAGAAATACAGAGAGAAAGAAAGAAATTAGAACAAATTTGTTTACCACATGGTGTAAATATATAAAAGTGGTGACATTTTCAGGTAACAGTCTTAAGAGCGAGAGCGAAAGAGATGACATGACAATTTAATTGGTGTGCTTTGCTGAGTGTGAGAGGGATGGTAGCAACTGCTTCGTTTGGTGGATTGTTCAAATCAACATTAAAGCAATAAGTATTTAATAATACGAACAATCTTTCAATTGCAATATATAAAACCAAGCAACTGTCAACAAAAAAAAAAAAAAATAAGAAAGAATGCTGTAGTCGATTAACCTCTACTTGATATACCCTGCACTCAGCTTTTAAAAATAATTTTGTTCTATTGCCTAAATGTCTCTTTAAAAAGTTTTGCACACACCAGTGTAAGAATGCTAGAAGTGTGCTGAAATCTGCATAAAAAATGCTGGAGAAATTTGATTTTTCAACTATTTTCAATATAAGAATCATTCTTCTCGATCAAAAATAAGAGGTATAATTGTCATGCCACCAACTCTATACAGTTACACCATGATTTTCACCACATGTTGTCTGTTGTCAAGTGTAAATATTGTAAGTGTAGTTTTGTTTTGTAAGAGGAACTCTTCTAACCGGGAGAACTACCAACTAAAAAAACCAAACTTAAACTAAACCTTAACTTTAACTAAGATCTAATCTACCTTTTCCACAGAGATTTTAATGTGTTCCAAGCTATTGGTGAGTCCATTTATGTTTGACTCCGTGCTGTTGCCGCCCGTCTCCTGAGCACTGCTCTCGGTTTCACTGTTGCCGCCACTGCCACCGGCGCTTGTTGCTGCCACATTGCCGCCACCCGTCGAGGCATAGGCATTGAACAGTTGGCGCGAGAGTCTCGCCTTGCCACTGCCACCAACAACATCCGAGGAGGATGTGGAGGTGGAGCAGGTGCCCGCTGGCAGCGTTGACGCTGATGTTGGCGTTGATGAGCTGGGTGCAGGTCCCGGCCAGCCGCCAATTGTTGGGATGATCGTCGTTGTTAGTTTATTATCCTGCTGCTCATTGAGAGCAGTGGCATCTGAGGCTGTTGCAGCTGTTGTTGTTGTTGCTGCAGTAGTTTGCTGATCCGTTTGCTGTTTGTTGTCATCGTTGGACTCCAAATCGGACTCATTGTTCTCCTCCTGATCCTGCTAGGCAACAAGATAAAAAGAGAGATAATTGTTAATTATTATGTTTATTGGTAGACTTGTATTTTTTTTTTTTTTAATAGGCACCGTCGACGTTGGTTTCTCGCTCACCTCCTCCGGGCACAGTTCATAGGCCATCGACCATGTGTTCTTGGCCGATTGCGAACGTTCCAGCATATAGCCATTGGTATTATCATTGCTCTGCGCGGGCGGTGACCACGAATACGAGTTGTATTGGCAGCCGATGCTACGTTGCCGCTCCAGCTCATCCTGCAGCCATTCAACGGCCACACTCCAATGACGACTAATTGTCGGATTGGTGTTAAGCATCTGCAACGCAATGGGTGACTTGTGGAACAGTTGCGTCAAACATTTGATTATTTGATAGGCACGCTTCTGATAATGCGTTTTTGCGCGCTGTATCGTGTCCAACAGACCCTCGCGCTCCTCGGCAACACCATTGAGCGCATTGTGGATGCGATGATGCTGCCAAGAATCCTCAATCAACAGTATGTTTAACAGCAAATCTGTATGATGCCGCATATCGTGGCAATAGGCATAGCCACATTGCCACAACAGTTCGGTGAGCACCGCCCGTGAGAAATGTGGATTCTCCCAGCTGCAATACTGCAACAGTTTCAATCCCTCATCGCCAACGTTGGTGTCCTCAATAACCTTTTTGATGTAGCTACAAGCGAAAAAAAAAACAATACATAAGTTATTCAGCTATTTTTTCTGTGTTCAAAGTAATAATAATGTTGCTTCAATTCATCAATAATGATATTCAATTGAGCAATATTCCCTGCAGCATCTTACACTTCGATATATCTCCCTCGTACACCTTCATTTTATTTATATTCTATTTTTGGCTGTTCTTACTTAGCCAAGTGTGGAAATATTTAAAAATTCACAAGTTTATTAATAGTTTCTGATATCATACATTAGACACTTATTTGCTTATTTAAAAGCATTCCGTAAACAAATTTAAATTTGATGTTGAATAAATGGGGCGTGTCAAATAATGCACTGCTCAAAATCTCCAACTCGTAAAAATCTTCAAACGTATGCTAAATGAATGAATGATGAAATCTTCATAATTTGTTTAACAAACAATTTAATTGTAAGAAATCTTCACTACTATTATTTGTGATAAATTTAAAGATTTAATTTTTAATTAATCAATTTATAGCTATCCCATCTTAACTTAACTTTCAGTTAATATTGATTGCTTGTCTTCAAATAAAATCAAACTATATTTTAACTATTTCGCACAATTATTTTAACAGCGTCTGTGGATGACAAACTGTGGCTTACCTGGTGCGATTGAAGAGTATATCCATGCACTCACTGGACAGAGGCGTCATCTCCTCCTGGGCAATGCTCGCATCCTTGTACGGATTGGGCAGTGGTCGTCCATTCTGATTGGAGCTCTGGCATTTATCGCTGACATCGCTGCAACGCACCAGATGCGAGACAACCTGATGCAGTTTACTGAACTCGGGATACTGATACTTAATCGATGGACCGGGTCCATCATCCATGGCCACCTGCATAAACTGGACGGGCACGTTCAGCTGGAGCAGAAAAGGAAGTCAAATTGAATACAATAGAAATATGATTAAGGAGATTAGAGATTACCTTGAGTAGCTGCTGCTTCTCGCGTGTGCCCAGGCCCACATACATGCTGAAGAGGCTGAAGTAGTGCGGTAAATGCTTGCCATAGTCAGCCGCCTCGGATTTGAGCAGGCGGAGCACACTGATCAGGACCTGTTCGCACAGATTGCTGCCCTCGTAGCCAACGAGCGGCTCATCATTGATGGCAAAATGGCAAAAGAACACAACCAGCTTGACGAACACGGTGCGCACCTCTGGCGATGGTGCCATCAATATATATTCGCCCAAACGTGATGGTGGCGAGAGCAGCGCATGATTCGCAAACCATTTGCGCACCAGCGACGAGGAACGTATGTGATGTGAAAGCGTGTCATACCTGCACACAAGAAAATAATCCGTAAATAAATAAATAATATGATGGGAAGTAATCAAAGCCTAAATCAAGTGTGGCAAAGGCACCAGACAAACGAAATATATTTTAGACAGCTATAAAAGCGATTAAAGCAAATAATAGCCACAGGCAAAAGCAGACTTCGAAGACTCAGCGGTCTCTGGACAGAGCAGAAGGCTAATTAAACTAGGTACAGTCAGCAAACACCACGTTCTCTGAGAAAGAATCCCTTAGCTGGCAAAATATGTATCTCTTGGGAAAACATCTTTTATATGCGCAGCATATACTACATTCTTATAGAAATTAAAGATAGAGATATAGGCTAAGCAGATGGCACAATAGAGCTAACAGCTCGTCCTACATGAAATCACCCATCCAGCAATAATAATAAATATCCATTATTGCCTTCTCACAACTCACCATTCAATAACGGGACCACGCAGCGATTTCCTTGTGCGAAATCCAGTGTGGAATAGAAACTGTGATGCCAATTGAACGCCCAGCAGCGACAGCTCCTCAGCAGCGGGTGTCTGGCAGGGCAATCAAAAATATGTATTAATAAAAATATAAGAAACGTTATTTCTGCTAAATAAAATAAAATTCTAAATTTTGGGTAAATTTTTTTCTGAGTATATTGTGTACAACTTACAATCTTATCGCTGCGCGTCGAGGGTATACTGCAACTGACCAACTTTTTAATGAAATTGAAAAACTCCACCGAGAAAATGCTGCGCGAATGCAGAAAACGAATATTCTGATGTCTGCAAGCGAAGGAGTTAAAGAGATTACAGAAAATCGACAATATATATATATATATATATATATATATATATATATATATATATATGAAAATATGACGCACCTAACGCTGCGTTCGATTGGCTTTGGTAGTGGCAGCACCACATTGCGACTCTCTGTTAGCGACAACTGCTCGACGCTGGTCTCGAATTGTTTGGTATTTTGATCGCAACGTGTATAAAATAGCATATAGGCATTCCACCAGCGCTTTTGGCGGCGATATTGCATCCGCTTCAGATTGTTGTCGTAGATCTCGCCCATATAGTCGCCGCCGAAGCATTGCAATTTCATTTCCTCATCCTCGTGCATTTTGCATTCGGTTACCTCGCCATCATCGAACTTGTACCACTGACACTTGCCATTTGCTGGATTTCTGGAAAGGGAATAAATGAATTAATAACTATATATTGAAAATTGGGTATTTGCCAGTGCTTACTTGGAGACTATGTAGCTGAAGTAGTGGCCACCGGATGCCTGCCCGCTGTGCACCACAATGCCGGTCAGTTCGTATTTTGTTGTTTCAACACTTGTTTGACAATTATCACCCACTTCGACAACTTCGCCCTCTAGCTTAGCTAGGCCGGAAACTACAATAAAAAACCATTATATTTAATTGATATATTGCTAACGAAAAAATTAAAATTATGAAATAATTAAACAAAATGCTCTTTTTACTATTTGTGCTAAACTGATGAAAGAAAAACGAACAGTGCTATATTTTTTTGTGCTATATATCTCACCTGTGTAGGGCTCCATATCGAGTATACGCGGAAATTCAAAATAATCATTAAACTTAATCGCACAAACGCGCTCGTAGTCGTATTCAAAGCGTTTCAATTGTATGGCTAACACGGGCGGCAGTTTCTTCACACATAGCCGCTTAACGGTAACTACCTAAGGGAATGAAAAAGGGTTATACAATTTATTAAAATTTCGAATAAAAAGATTAACTATTAGAACTCACTTTTTTATCACATTTATCACAATGGTATGCATCAGCTCCCTCGAGCAGCTCTCCCTTGACATACTGCTCCAGAGATTCGGTTAATGAGCTATGATTCCTAATATCAACACTAAATACGCTAAATGGTTCCTCTTTGGAGTAGCGATGTGGGCACTCTTGGCATATCTTCTGATCGCTAAACGAGCCGCCCAACGTTGCATTCATCAGTTGCGTGTAGCCCAACGCCTTCAGACCCTCATCGAGGCTCTCGAAGAGCGACATAAAGAACTCAACTGCATCCTGTTGTTCGCGCAAATTCACTGGCTCGCCTTGTAATCTATTTTAAATCAATAATAAGAGGTTTATAATTCTTATTTATTAAATTTCAACTAAATTCAGTCGACTTAAAAATAAAACAAAATGTAAAAAAGGAGTTAGTTAAAAAATAGTCACGATGATAGAAAAAGAGAGCTTTGAATTGACTAAATGGTAAAGTCCACTGTAATCTTTATCTTTATAGTGTAGTCAAAAAATACATTATTATTGGTAAAGCGATTAAGAGAAACTGGTAAGAAGTAAGCGGTTAGGTCTCGATTGGGAACACAAAAATGTATATGGCTCATAAGCGCAGCACTATCGATTTCACCATGTTGTAATTTACCATTAATTAGTTAGGGAAGGTTTTTAAGGAGGAGTCTATCGGTGTATGGATATAGTACCGCCCAGTCATAGCATCTGCTTTGATGAATCGGACAAAACACAAGATCCGTATTACAGAATTGCACAAGATGCAGAAAAGAAGTTAAATCTTGTAAGTATTTGCGGATAGTGAATTTTATATGATTAATTATTAAATTTACTTTATTCAATCTATCAAGTAGCAAACCGTCGAGGTGAGGAGTTAAGTAAGTAATTAAGTAAGCTTTGAGAGGTCATATTATAATGTCAGGCACCACTTGAATAAAAGATAACAGAAGGAAGGTCATAGAAAGGTTAAAAGGCAATAGACCCTGGGAATGGACTGCCCTGGAATAAAGAGGTGACTTTTCGAGTTCTGTTATTTACATACTCAGAAATACAAATCCAAATGATCAACAGGAATAATAAATAATTATAAAAAGCGATTCTAATTCACATGAACTCACTTGAAGTGCGTCCAGAGTCCACGTGGCACATAAAATTGCAACGCACTGTGCCCCAAGTGGGCGAATATTGCCTGTACATGCTTCAAGATGACCACATGGTAATTTTTGCGCACATCGGCGGCGCCACCAGTGGCATCATCTAGGGACGTCGATGCCGCCGACGATGTTGAGGGCATTGGAGCGGGTCCAAAGAACGAGGGGCCGAGACTGGCGCTATTGCTGCTGTTGCCGCTGCTATTCAAATCGGAGTCGCCGCTAAAGTCTTCGTTGTCATTGGTTGCGGCACCGTGCGCCTTTAGGATGCCCACACGCACAGCAGGCACCATGTACAGCTGTTGCAGCACCGAGTTCATGTAGCACGTGGCACCCGCATTCTTCAGGCCACAGAAACCTTTCGCTGCCCGTGCACCAACCGGAGGCCAATAATCCCATTCGCGCAACGGATCCGTATCTAAAATTATAAATATATTTATAATAATTATAAATCACTAAATTTTACTAATATCGATAGCTGACTAAGAAGAAATTGCTTCTAGTTTATAAAAATACGTTTTTTTTCAAAGAAATCTGCATTTACATATATACTTAAAATGTATCAGAAATGGATCTTTATCGATAAATTTCGAAATATTACAATTAACGATCAAATGAAATTAGCTTGATATGCAGAACTTATATTCCAAATTTCTCTCTCTATCTCTTATAGTCTCTGAGATCATCTAGCTAAACCGAATCGGTCGGAAATGCTTTCTTTGCCTGTTGCACACTTTTGCATAACTTCATTGCATTTGCTTAATGCTTTAAGGTTTTACAGATTTGAGAATCGATTGGTTTTTACGGATTAACAGTTAAGCAGATAGACGGATATGGATATGACGCTCGAAGACTCTTCAGACTGAAATATCAATTAGGCCTTCCCCCTATTGTTATTACTATTATTATGTGTGACTTACCCGTGCAAACGAAATCGATGAGTGTATTGGTGAGTAGCTTCATATTAGGAACACAGAGCTGGCACAGAGCGATGAGGAGATCACAAGCGGCCGCAATTGTATGCGGACTGCGGCAGACGGGAGGTGGCACGGTGTCCATTCGGAGACTGCCATGCTTGCGTAAATGCAGATATTCGCGTGAGGCCGTAAATAGAAAATCATCGATGAGCTCGTGGATGAGTTCATTCAGTTGTGCCTTCGAATCGGGCATGAGGAAGAACATCAACTCCTTGGCCAAACAAAGATGACCCTCAAGCAACTCCTCGTGCACCTGAGTATCCCCAGTGATTTTGACATTCTCGCGTATTTTACGCAACCATTTGATCTCATCACCAAGCAAATTTTCACCAATTTGCAGTGGCCAATTGTAGATGCAACCGTAAGACAAAGTGCGACACAGCACCGAAAAGAATTCCGCACACGTTGCCTCATATTGTGGAACCAATGTTTTCAGCGCACTCACCAACAAATTGACCATATAGACAAAGGGACGACGGTCCCCGGCACAATAGGTGGAGGCCAAAAACAACTGTTCGGAGGCAACTTGACGCACATGCCGCATCGGATTCTTCAGCACAATGGATGTAATAAACTTGGGCCAATTGGCATCGTTGCTCAGCGCCTCATTTGCACTGGGATTGAGTATGAAAGAAATGGTCATCACTTCGAGTGCTTCTTTGCACATGCTAAAATCCTGACCGTCCGGCACAATGGCATCATCTTCGAAATCGGCGCTTTTGTTGCTATTATTGCTGCAACAGCCCAGCGCCTGCAAGTTGCCACACGATGAGGCCCAGGCCAATTGGACGACCGCCTTAATGGTGCTAATATCTGGACATGACCATTGCAACGTTGAACTAAACAAGGCACGACAACGTTCACCCTCGTGACTCGCGGAGAGCATCTCGGTGGCGAGGATCTCCGCCAGCTTAGCGGAAATAGCACGCAGAGTGCCCTGTGCATTATTCGGCATTGTGGAAAAGTTCTGTTTGAGTATATCCACCTGAGACCGGGCACCATTATCATAGTCACAAATCATGGGCTCATCCCCGACACGCGACAACACACTACCCACAATATACAGGAATAGTTTGGCCAGTCGCAGCACACCCTGGAACGAGGCACGCTTCGTATGCATATCAGCATTGGGCAGAAAATTGTTCTTCGTCAGCAATTCAAGCACAAAGTGCGCACAACCCGAATGCATCCACGAAGATTGCACTTGGAGTGCTGCCTCCCCGAGTGGATCCAAAGCGGGTATTAGCAGGCCATGAAGAACACTCAAATTGTAAAGCACCTGTGCCGGTGCCGGGTGGAGAAACATTTGCTCCGGCGTACAATCATCAGCGTTGAGAGCAGCATCACCGCCGACATCCTCGGGCTCCTTGGGTCCATCACCTGTGCTGGCGGTTGACTTGGGCACACGACACATAAGTTGCAGCTGTCGCATCGTGTGTCGATCGCAGGGCAACAGATGCAACAGCACCTTGGCGCTATCCCGCAGACGACCATGCTCCAGATCACTGCCCAGCTGATAGAGTTTGAGAAAGAATTCGGTGTATTGATAGTTCTGGGAGATAATCACACCGGGCAGCGTCGACTCCGATTCGACACGTTGCATATCCGGACAGGGTCTGGGTGGAGAACCAGTGCTCGAATCACTCGAGGAATCGGGACTGCTGGCGAGGCCAATGCCCACTGGTGTCAACTTCGCCGTCAATATCATTTTGTCGCGTATGGTGTATTGATAGAGTGGGTTTATTTCATCGGTGATTTCTATGAGTTCACCGTTCGTATAGAAGAGATCCACTTTAATGTTGGTCGTCGGATTGGAGTTGGTCGTCGATGAGGAGGAACTATTGTTGCCCTTGATGCGCTTGAGAAGATTACGCTTGAACGCCGCCATTGTTTCATTGCTATGTGTTACAATCTCGAGGTCATCGATGGGTCGTCCAGGCGTCTGGAAACGAATGTAGAGACTAGTGTTTTTGCCCCGCGTTACACGACTCAGGGGCAAATGGATGCGATCACCGCTAAACGAACGGTCACACTCCTTAATGTACTCCTGCAGCACCTTCATGATGCGACACATTTTCTCCGCCTCAATGTAACGCATTTTACTATCCTTGGACTCATCATTGGCCGCATTATTCTCGGCATTGTCTTCGACAAGCATTGTTTTGCCCAAGATCAGGATATTGCTATAATGAGTGCGCAGGCGGGAACAACATTCGCCTATGAACATCTCATGGAATTCGGTGATATGCTCCTGCAAACGTGGCCCCAACGCCGTGGAAACCTCTTTGAGCAGATCGATGGCCTTATTGGCAATCTCTTCACCACCGGTGGTTATGACACGCCACAAATAATCCTTGCCAATCAAATCCTCATTGTCCAATATATAGCCACGATGAATGGCCTTCAGTTTATCCTCCTTCGAATTGACAGCCTTAAAGAAACGTTCAAAACACTTGATGCCACTCTCCGTGAGCAAATGTGGATCCAATTGGAGGATGTTATTTTCAAAGAAATCCTTATTGATGCCAGGATCAAGATCCGGTTCCTCGCCCATCAGTTTGCCGAACCAGCGGAAACATTCCTCACGATCTGCCGTAAAAACGGCATTCACAGCCAAACAATGCCAGATTTGTTTCGCCTGAAATAAATAAGTTACAAATAATAATAAATATATAAAGGGTGATAGGATAACGCACCTGATCGGCACAGAGCCAGAGCTGACCATCTTTTAGCAGAAACTTCAGAAACTCCAGACGTTCGGCAATCTGTGCATGATGCGGAAAACGGCCATCGATCAGAATTGTTGCCGCATCCAAGGTAGGCGTCTCATTGACCAAGGCACGCACCTTTTCCATATACGCCGTCAAACTATTTGTGACGAGGATCACCAACGAATAATCATTTTGTAGTCTTTCAATAACCTGGAGACGGTTGGTGCCCGTCTGAGTGCGTGGCGCATGATTCGATGTCGTATCGTACAAACAACAAATATCTCGAATTAAACGCAAAGCGGGCAAAACCCAAGAATCACCGGATTTCAGTTCACCGACGCACTTGTCCAACCAAATGGTCTTCTGCGCATCTCGCTCCTGCGAGCAACTGTAGTCGAGTATTTTGACGTGGGCGCCCAATGCCTGATCGAGCACCTCAGGCGGCACCTCCTGCGAGTGGGCGAGTGTCCAGAACAGCTTCAACACCTTCTGCGCCATCACGCCATTCTTATCGTCCTCGGCGAGACGACGTATTAGCTCCAGCAAACGCTCCCGCTGACGCTTATTTGCCGTCGTCATGCTGGCCTGCATTTTGGAGAAAATATTAATAAAGATAATTGAGATCAATTTGCACTCCCCGTCTCACCTGAAATGCCTCGAAGAGATGATCGAGCTGTTCGGGCGTAAAATCCCAGGCCAACTTGGCCAACAGGTCGTGCATGTTCTTCACGATTGCCTCATGTTTGCCCGCCTGTGCACGCCACACCGCGTCCAAATCGTCGAGCGTTAGCGCCTGCTCCTTAATCAGAAAACGTATAATCTTCTCCAGCTTCTCCACATACTGGGGCTGATGCAGTGAGTCCTTGAGCACAATGCCCAGCACATCGGATGACTTGATCCATTGCGCCATGCGGTCCGCTGTCAACCAATCCATTTCATCCTCGGGCAGATTGTGGGGCAACGGTTGCGATCGATGCGAATAGTAAGCGACGGAGGAGAGCACTTTATTAATCTCATTCAGAGCATTCATTTTGCCATTGAAACTAGATACTTGTAGCAGACGCAATATCATCTTCAGTCGAAACATTTCCAGATCACGTATCAATTCCTCTTGGCCGGACAATCGGCTGGCGAGGAAGCGTGCCGACTTTACAATGCCATTGATATAATCATTGCGTCCCTCGGGTTTCACCTCCCGCTTCAGCTCCTCATCCGTGAAACTGTCGAGCAGATCCAAGACCACATTCCACGTGGGCATAAAGTACTTGGCAATCGTAGCCGGCGTTAAGAGTTCGTAGCACTGACCAAATGGACGCAGCAGGCTGTGTATTAACGCCAACGTCAAACGATTATCCTGTCCACCGGCATTCTCCGTCTCCACCTTCACCTTATTTGTGGCTGAGGATTGATTGCGCCTTAGCAACTCCAAACCGCTATTGAATCGCTCGAGCAGATTATCAAAGCCGCCCAACTGGCCGAAACGATTGATGAGATCGACGAGCCAACCGCGTGGCGGTTTTGGTTCTGTTGGCGATTTGGCAAACATCTTGTTGCTATCGAGCACACCCCAAATGCATTCGGGCGCTGCAAAACATTCTGCTTGACGGGCGCCATTAAACGTATTGAACTTATTATCCGGATCGAAGACAATCGCCAGCAGATCAAGCAAATAGGGATTATCCCGTTGCATATGTATCGCAATCAGATGCAACAATTTGCCACACGATACCAAAATGCAATGATGGATATTATATTTCCACGAATTGACCGCCTCATCGGTGAGGATTTTGGCAAACGATGTCGTCAAACCATTGCGATAAAATTCCACACATGGCTCACAGTCATGATCGGCACCTGAAAGACAAGTTTTACTATACACATATGGTATATATATAATAGGGTATTTTACTTACCTGCTTGGGCCAATTCGATGGCGGCATTTAGCAGCACCTCAAGCTCCTGTTCGGGCAGCACGGGCACCACCCAACGCGGATTCGATATCTTCTGTGTTAGCGAGCGCAGTTTTGTCGTTGGAAATGACGCTATCAGCTTTTCCGGTGACCTACACAAGACATGATATAAATATATATATAATAAACAAAATTCGTTAAAATGTTTCTACACTCGTAAAAAAAGGCGCACTGAATTTTAGAAATTGGCCATGTGGTAGGCAGGTAATATGGTTGTCGACCGTAGGTCGACACACATACGCCATATTTGTCCCGTTGTGATGCCGTGCGGGTAAATATTTAGACAAAAAAGTTAATAGAGGAAAGAAAATGAGGCAGAACGGACTTCTATTGGACTAGAGAAACAACAAAAAACTATGCCTCCAGCGGGACTCGAACCCGCGACTGATTGATGCAAGCGATATTATAAGCACACAGAATGCAAAGACTCAACGCCGGCTTGGCCAAGTGTTAGTCAGCTTATTATTCATTAAATAAATTTTTAAATATATGCAGAAATGATATAAATATTTATTTTATTTTTAATTTAATTTATCTATGAATTTTTCGATCTAATTGTTTAGTTTTTATTAATTTTTGTATAGACTGGGTTGTCTTTAGTTCACATTAAATAAATAAATTAAATTTAAGTTTGGGGTTTTCTAATTACAGGTAGAATTTTTCTAAAAAAAAAACTTTTTCTGTATAAATTGTTATTAAACGTTTGTACTTTAAGATCTCACATAATTTATAAATTCATTTACAAATTTTAAATGAGAAAAATATCAAATTCTTATAAATATTTCATTTTATTAAAAAATATATTTCTGAATAATAGAAACAAAAATAAAACAAAATTTTTTTGAAATTATCAATGAAGGGCAAAAGCCATTCTAATTCAATAAAAAAAAAATATTTCCAAAAACAAGAAAATCTTTCAATTTTCAAGGTCGATTTTATAAATTTGACACCGAATTTTTTCCGAGTGTATTGGGGTGTGCGAGTCTGCGTGATTCACACACTTGTTTTACGTAAGTAGATAAGCGATAATTCTGCTAGCTTTTTTTGTGTTGTTTTTATTATCGTCGCTTTTCGTGTTTATAATTATTTAGATTGCCCATCACCGACTAACACACACACTCACAACACACATACACACACACATTATATGCGTGAAAAAGAAACTCGTGATTTGAATTACTTTCTGCATCTCAAGCGCAGCGCACTTCCCAAAAGTGCACTAATTGAATTGAATTGATGTAATATTTTAATAGCATTTCTTGTAGCAGAACTCTCTAAAAAAAACTGCGCAAAATCAAAACAATAAACAATTGACAATAAATAGCTGGCTAAGGGCAAAGCCAACAAAATTCGAATTGAACCACAATTGAAATTGGCCATAACAGCGCCGGCTAATTAGGCTCATTGTGACAATAATTGGTTGCAGGACAAATATAAAGCTATTATTGCTAGAGTTCTTATTCTTTGTTTTATGTTTTTGGTGATCTCTTTTTCTAAGTGATATTATTTATTTAATTAAAGATTTAATTAAAAGTAATATTTAAAATAAATTTAAAAAAAAGGATATATTTATAAGATTTGATAGATTTTTGGGGATATTTAAATGAAAAATGGGATGGACCAAATCTACAACATAGTTAATATGGAGACACGAAAGAATAAGATTAACTTCTTATTGATAGAAACGGAGGAATCTCTAAATTTATTACACGATAAAGTCTATTGTATTCAAAACAGAGAACCCCAAATAATAAATAATTAGTATTAAAGTGATTAAAAGAAATTTGAAAGAAGTAAACGCGACAATTTAGAGAGAAACATAAATATTAATCGATTTCACCAATTTATAATTTCGAAAATATTCCAAATAACTCTCAAAATAAGATGTAGTTTCCGCCAGGGAAAGGTGATTTTAATTCGGAGGAGCAATTGGGATTGATGGAGGAGCTTTGAATGCTCAGCAGGGACCACAATAATCTATAAATATATTTAATACTTACACAATCGTCTCATTGCTCTCCACGACTGCTGCTGCTGCTGCAGCAGCTGCTGTTGTCGCCTCTGAAGCTTGGAGATGTTCCTGACTGTTTGTGGTGCTGTTGTTGGAGTCGCCACCAATGCCACTAGACATCATGTTCGTTGTTGTTGCTGTGGTTATTGCTGCTGTTGTTGTTATTGCGGTTGTTATTGTGACTGCAGTTGTTGGCACAGTGACTGATCCCGTGACTGTTCCTGTTCCAGTTTGCGCTGTGCTCGTTATGCTCGTTGTTGCACCTGGATTATTACTGTTATTGCTGCTGTTGTTGGTTGTGGCTTGGCCTGTGCCTGTGCCTGTGTTGCCCTGTGCCCGGCGCGTATCGAATGTCATTGTTGTTGTTGTGGTTCCGCCTTGTCGCTGCAGCACCAGCGTTCAACTCACAAGACCAAAGCGCCGTTATTGTTTCTTTTCCTCTGCTTGTTGTGTTATCAGCTGTTTGTGTAATTGTTTAGAAAGAGTCTTCGCTGGGCGGCTTTGGCTTTCAAATATTTTGACTATTGGCTATGGCAGTCCTAGGAGAGAGAAAGAGATCAGAGCGGCACTTCTTGTTCTGTTTCCACCGTTGTTGCTGTTGTTGTTAAATGAATTAATTATGTTTGATTTTGTAGCCAAATGTACATTTGAGGCACTGTTGGTCGTCGGCTTCGTCTTCTTCCTCTTCTTCTTGTGTTGCCACCTATCTCTGTCTGTCTGTCTATCTGTGTGTGTGTTGGTTAACGAAAATCTTTTCCTTTTGATTTGTTTCTAACTGGAAACGATGAATGTTATTCCAACAAAAATTAGTTCTTGCTGCTGTTGTTGTTGCTGTTATTGTTGCTGTTGTTGTAGTTGCTCTGCTGTTAGCGGCACCCTTCCATTTAGTTTACATTATTTCTCCTCAACGGGACACAATTGCAAAAATCTATAAACTGCAACGAAAGAGAGAAAAGAAGAAATGACAAAATGAATACACGACAAAAGGAGACCGAAAAAATACACACATATACGCACACACACACAGAGGCGCACGCATAGCTAGCGAAAAAAAAGAGCGAGGCAAGCAGTGTTGAGAATATGAAAAATCAATATTATTTAATAGAAGAGAGGGTGAAGGGGGTCAAAGACAGGCGCTGAGGAGCCGCTGTTAAATGTATGAGTGAGCACATACTCATACACACACACACATGCATACTAAATTACACTCACACACACATACATAAACATATTCACGCCTCTCCCGTGAATTCAATTTAATGTTGTTGTTGTCGTTATCGTTTTACGTTGTTCTTTTTCACATGCTTATATTTATTTATTTTGGTTTTTGTTTTTTTTTAAGACAAACAAAGAAGATATTTACTTATAGCCGAAAAAGATATAAAAATTACATCACGCCGGGCAAAAAGCAAAGAGTAAAAAACCACTAATTTTAATCCTTATTCTGCCTGCTCCTTTTTTCGCACTTGTTCTTCGTTTGTTCCTTTTTTGAGTTTTTATTTTAAATAAACGGGCAACGCTGACGTGCAAAAAAAAGGCGACGAATATTGTTCGTTGTCAACACTGTATATGCATACGTTCATATATATATATATGTGTGTGTGTACATAAACTTTGCAGCGCAGTTTGTGGGGTGAAGGAAAGGGACGGGCAAGGCAAGTGCATCTATGACTGCGGTATAAATTGCAAATTGCGTGTAATCAGAATAGCGAAAATCATAGTAAATGTCAAAATATGTATTTGTTGTTAACATTTCATATTTTATTTGCATTTTGACAGAAATTTTGACGTTTTCTATTCTTTTGGCTACACTTTTCGCATTAAATACACACACACACTTACACATGTGTATACGCACAGCTATACACTCACACGCACACAAATCGCTTTGGTTTGCACAACTCACCATTTTGTGCATCCGCCCTAAAAACACTGCGTTTTTTCGTTAATTTACGCATTAATTTCCACTGTTGCACTCACACACGTTTCGGGCATTTCATAATTGTAGTTGTGTCGTAGCACAAAATATTAAAACTTATTATGTATATATTTATATATATTTTTTTTGCAATTTTTTTTTTGGTGGCTGGCTCTCTTAAGCTTTACAAATCAGCCGGCCGATAGCCAAAATGGCGTCTGCGTTGGTGGTGGTCAATATTTGCAATTGATGTTGTTGTTTTTGTTGTTGAAGTATTGGCGTATTGCCTATTCACTAGTACATCGTTGTTTTTCTTATTTTTTTTAGTTTCCTACTCGACTTCCAATAGTAATATTGTTTTTAATTATTACTTTTACTTGTGACGACCGACGGATTTTGGTAGCCGGCCGATGAACGACCTGCTGAAATTTAATATCGATGTCGCACAGAAAAACACCTTGCACCCCTGGCAATTATCGTATGTCCACCACATCGTGTTTGTGTTTCGTTTGACTTATCGACATTATTTGTGGATAAGGTGTCTTTGCTTGAATGGCGATTGTGTTTAGGGTATTAGGGATGGAGGTGTGTAGAACAATAGTTTTGCTATTCCGCTCTAATCGTTATGTGTGAAATAGTCGATAGTTAATGTTAAGTCACAGCTGATCTGTTATGTCTCTGTTGGGACTACGTTAACTGGCACAACATAGTCACAAGTGTGAGACTGCTAAGCTGAAAAGCTGATATGAATTTGCTTTTTTTTTTTTAATCAAATACAATTGGTGCTTAGTAGTTCGAAAATTTTAATTTAACTTTGCAAAATGTCAACCAGAATAAGTTCGCGCTTATGATAACATTACAGCAAATGTTTCTTTTCAGGGTGGCCAGAGCTGTCGCATAGCAGTGTTGGTAAAGCATTTGTGTCGATTGAGTTTGTGGCTAGAGAACAATAACAACAATAAATAAATAAATAAATAGCACTGTGGCATAAAAATATGTACAATTATTTGGAGCGCTGCCCCGGCATTTACTGTGGACGAACGCTGCTCGAAAATGGCAGCTGGAGTAGCTGCGGCGTTTGCCCACGAGGATCACGGGTAATTTCAAAACTTATTCTTAATTTGTTTTATTCAAAATTGAAATGTTTTTCTTTCAGGTGAATGCAAGTTTTGCTTGCATGCCATGTCGAGATGAGTTGAGCACTTATTCGTGGCTATATTTGGGATTCATGACAATGCTGCCACTGATGATGCACTGTTTCTTCATCGACATGGATGCCAAGGATCGTAAATTTTCGCGCAAACAACTAATATTGACAGCGAGCGCATTTGTCGAAATCGCCTTGGCTGCAATTTTGGCAACGCTTTTCATGGAACCGTTGTGGGAGCTGCGCCTGTTTGCCTGCGAGGTGCGCAAGCTGACCGACTGGTACACACTGTTCTATAATCCCAATCCCAACTATGAGACTGCATTTCATTGCACCCAGGAAGCCGTATATCCGCTGTGAGTATAAAGTAATTATACAAAATTTGCGTGATTTATTTTAATATATTTTTTCTGCAGTCAAACAATTGTTTTGGTTTATTACTTTTTGTGTCTGATAAACATGTTCATCATTCGTCCCGTGATCAGTTCCATGCTGGATGTGCGCGGCAAGGCGCCTATGTATTCCGCTCTATATTTTCTGCCACTGCTCACCTTGATTCACGGCACCTGCTGTGGCCTCATTTGTGAGTCACTTACACTCGGAAAAAATCGCATTCTTTTTTACATTCAGAAAACAATTTTCGTAAATTTAATTTCTTCTGCATTAGGTTAACTCGGCTTATTATTCAGCAAGTAAATGTCAATATTTAGTTTTGTAGTTTTCTAAAAAACGGTGTATTCGATTTTAAATTTTGTTGTGAATATTTCTATAATTTAGAAATAATGTGTCTAATTTTGAGAGTTGACTTTTATATAAAATTCTTATATTAGCTTTCGATTACTTATATTAGTACAGATTATTGTTTTGCATTTCTACATTTTAGAAATATTTTGTATTATTAAGAAATATATTTCGTAATATTTTATTGAAATTTTTGATGCGGGAGAACTTTTCCAATTTTTCTAAAATTTAAGCGATTTTTTTCCTAATGTAATCAATATTTTTCCCAGCGCAGTTAATATAATTATTATATTTTTTTTAGATTATTCATTTCCATATTTGAGCATTGCCATGTCGATGGTGGCCAATGCGATACACTATTCCCTAAAGCTGGATCAGACCCAAAAGGCGCTGCTTCTCTCCTCCGTGTGGGATGTCAAGAATGTGGTCATCATTTGTAAGTTGTTATAAATAATAATAAAGAATATCACCTATAAATTAAAGTTAGAACTGCTCCTGGAGTTCTTTTCAACATATATATATGTATATACTTTATATACTTTTCATTTGAAGTAGTAAAAAAAAAAATAGCACCAGTTTACGTTATCATTATAAATATCGCTTATTTATTTGTAATTTTCATAATTATATTTTGCATATTTGGAACTTGTGCTATGATTTTTTGCGTTAATTTTCTTCCTATTTTATAAAATTTCATTTATTAATTTTAAATATAATTAAATTTAAAAACAAGTTGAAAACGTTGAAGAAAATTATGTTTTTTTATTTTTGCTCACTTCTTTAAAAAGAGTTTTCTTACAGTTCTTAAAACGCATTCATAACTATTCTTATAAATTTAAAAAAGATACATTTGAAAACATTTCCAGTGAGTGTTGCTCTTATTTTTATTGCAACTGTATATATATTATATTAAATTATTATAATTTTACATATTGTTACTTTTTGTTTTAGCTGTTCACTGGCTGCTGCTGGCCTTTGGCATCTCCTCGTTGAATTATCATTACGCGTTGCTGTGTTTGGTGCCATTCCCGTCTCTCTTCTATATACTGACTGTACGGTTCACCGATCCGGGCGAGTTCCGTGAGATCGAGTCGCGCATTTGATCCGGCAATGTGCAAATGCAGATCTTTCATGCGCGAGGCGCTCGGCGTTCCACAGTTGTTATCTATGTGTAGTCGCAGTAATAATAGTAATAATAATAATATAATATATATGTTTAAATTATTTACCCCTAATATATATATATTTATGTATATATATATATAATTGTAATGAAAATTCATGAATGTCGTCATCGTCTTTTTTCGTTTTAATTATATTTCACATTAATTATACACATATAATAATATTTTAAATATAAATCTTTCAGTTTATCCCCATATCTAAATTAATTTTTACACAATACATATATATAACTTGAGATTGGGTATATATATATATATTGAATTTTTGCACGCCACACGCTCTTTCTCTCTCTCTACACATATATATATATATATATATATATATATACATAATCGTATTCATATATCGAACAACGCTAGGATATTTGTTTAGTATATCCATTCATAGAATACACATTGAGTTCAGTTTGATTGCTGGGGAGGATGCGGATCCGGATGAGCTGTGCTGCTGTTTTTTTTACTAATGTTTTCGATTCAGTTCCACAAATTGTAATCTGTTGTATCGCTACTCGTAGTTGTTGTTGTTGTTGATGTTGTAGTTGTTGTTGTTGGTGAATTGTTGCGCTCCTCGAGAAATTTCAAACGTCTCTTTCGCAACTCAGTCAGCTCCGTGCTCTCCTCGTTGTTCACATTGACGCAGTTGTCTTCGGTGGATGGAATAACATCCACATCCGCATACACTTCATCATCATCCTCAGCGCCCAGATCCTCGATTGTAACTTGCTCAGGGACAACACCACTCGGAGCAGAAGCAGCAGCACCAGCAATCAGCTGATGATGCGCTGTCTGTTCCACTTTTGCTGCAGCTGCTCTCGATGTGCTTGGTTCATCATAGACAGGATTTGGACTGGAATTCACTGGAACTGCTGCTGCTGCGACTCCTGCTGCTGGAAGAGCTGTTGTTGTTGTTGCTGCCGTTGTTGCTGGCGGTGGCAATCGGGCCACCAGCAGCTGATATTGCTGCATCAGCAGATTAGCCGAGTCCACCATTAGCGATATATTGCGCAGCATCTGAGAATATAGACCAAAAGTGGATTAATATTTGTCAACATTGAATTTACAATTAATTTAAATCGGACTGAATTTTAGAAATTTGCCATCTTATTATTCAACAAGTAAATTTATAAAATTGTAGTTTTTGGAATTCTTAAAACCGGTGCTTGCATTGCTTAATATTGAGTTGCCTTTTTCTAAAATTAGGAAGAATTATGTCTTATTTTCAGTGTACTATTTTCTATACAAGAACTCTACAAGTTTCTTGTAATTTATATTATTATTTTACTAATTAATAAATGCACATGATTTAATTTGACAAAAACTGACAATTTTTGTCTAAAAATAAACGTTTGCACTTTTAGAATTTTTGAAGTTCTTTCTCATTTTAAGAAAAATTATTTCAAAAACAAGAAAAGCTTTATAATTTTTAGGTAGATTTTCATTTTAGTGCGATTTTCTGAGGAGTTTTCCGAGTGTAACAATAGCTACCTTTAAGCGTTCCTCAACATTCTGTCGCAGATTACCCTCCATGGCGAGCAGTTCCTCCTCATTGAACCTGGTCAGATCTAGTGGCATGGGTGGTGGCGGCACAACTGGAGGCGTAAAATAACCAAATGGGGATTGCATCACAAATGGTGAAAGCAAAGGCGGCGGCGGAGGCAACCCAGCCGGATATAAGCCAGCTACAAAGGGGATAAAAAGTTGAAATATGTCAGGAATACAATACATATATAAATTGAATAATATTAATAAAGTATTACAAGACAGGAAATGGGTTCAAATAATACTGGCTCAGCCAGTTGACAAGTGGACGGAGTTTAAATAAGCAAGGAATATAATAGTATAATAAATAAGATATATAATTAATATATAAACATAATAGAAAATAATGTAATATTTACTGCCTTCGCCGAAGATGTCCGCAAAATTGGGCGCTCCAGCATTGCGTGCCACGCCACCATTTGGACGCGCCTGATTTGGATCCAATCCAGGTGCAGCAGCTGCTCCAGCAGCGCCCACTGCAGTTGCCAAGGAATCACCAGGCGGTGCTCCAGCTGGAACTGCACCAGGTGCTACTCCGGCTGCTCCAGGCACAGCTGCTCCTGCTGGCAGTGCTCCCGCTCCGGCTCCACCCGGATTCGCTGCGTCATCGGCACGCGGCATTGCCATCGAATTGACGGCCGGCGTGCGCAGGATATTCAGGCGACAGGTGGGACACGTCTGCTGGCGCTGGAACCAGGAGCGCAGACACGTCGTGTGGAAGATGTGGCCACAGGGCAGCTTCTTCGAATGATTCACCATATCCTCGCGGCAAATGATGCAAATATTATCAGATTGCCGCAACTCCTCCGGCGTTGCATCAGGATACAAGGTGTTCATATTGCGGATGGCGCGTCTCGACATGATCACATCGTTGAGCGCCTTGCGGAAGTTGCGAATGGTGAAGAACATGGGCCGGAAGACGAACATGGGCAGCGCATAAATCTTGGCCATTATCACCACAAACAGCAGATACAACACGACCTTAATCAGCCCAATTACCAACTCCGTGTAGAGCAGAAATACGGCTTTATTCTCCCACGGCGTATCCGTTCGCATCTCGGCCGCATGCAGCACATATTTAATTGTTGTGCTCGCAATCACAGTCAACAGAATCGCATACTCAAAGCCGAACACCAACTGCACCGTTGGTCCACGCACCAGCGTCGAATTGTAGGCGTGCATGAGGAGTATGTAGTCGAGGTTGCCCAACATGGTCAGCAGACTGATAACGCGGATGTGAAACAGCCAGCCAAGCACAGGAGAACGCTCCATCTGCACGAAAAAAAAATACATTTATTAATAAACAATATCAAATAGTCATCTACGGGGGAATGCAAAAGTTTAACGTTTCAGTTATAAAAATCGAAATTTTAGAAAATATACATAAAAAAACGTAATCTGCTAAACAAACGAAATTTTAGAAAACCAAGTTAAAATTTTAGAAATGCACTTGGTGAATAATAAGCAGAGCTAATTTTTAAAATGAAGTTCTATTTTTGTTGTCTAAATGTAAAACTTGTATTTTTATGACAGAGATAAGATATGGTTGACCTTGATGAATGTTATAACTATTAAATTTCTTTTTTGGATAACTTATGACGAAGAGAATGGGAAAGATAATGGAAAAAACAGACTTGGAATATTCAACTATCCGTGGACAGGACACATTAGACTAAGGAGTCAGCTTACTGAAATAGATATAGTCAGCATATATAGATATAGTCATTTACTAATACTAGTAAAGAATTCTGAAAGCAGATAGAAACTGAATGCTAGAAAAAGATGCGGAAACATTTAACAAACCTCAAGCCGAAAAAATTACTCGCTTTCGAGCAGGAATTAGGATTGATGAGAAAGATCAGAAGGATAAGAGCAAAATAAATCTAACAGGCCTAACAGTTTAATAATAATAATCCAAAATCACAATTAAAATTAAATAATGATATATATAGATATTTACTGCCTACAAGATGTTTTCATCTAGATGTGATTTCCCAGTTTCGCATTTGTGAAGCTAAATAAGTAAATAAAAATTGTAAATATACAAATAAAAAGTGGGACGTTTCTGAAACAGAGACTGGGTAAAAACAGAATCAACGGATGCCTAAAAGTAAAGACTATAGCTATATGATAAAGCAGTTGTTTCCAAGTAGATAGAGAAAACTTATTTAATACAATAACCTATCTCTAGACCTATGGTTTCTATAAAAATCATGTACTATTTATATACATATATATTTATATAATTACCGTTTGCAACAAGATTGATCAATGAAAGATCAGATGGCACCGAAACTTTATAAATAGGAATAACTACCACATAAATAATATATATAAAAGAATATATATAACCGATTGATGACTTGCATTATATGATCTAGAATATAATTACTTAGTTGAATATAGCTAGCAATACGATGGTGTCTATGACAATCTTATAATATACAAATATTTACTGGCCAAACAATTTGCAAGGCTTCTTCATAATTAGACTAGATAGAAGACTGATCAGGAATGTTTAAGTTAGATGTATTAGATGTGCTAGATCCTTGACATGTTGACTAGGAATTGAGAAACCCTAAAAGTACTCCATTTCTTGAGCTACTTACAAAATCGATGCGTTCCTCGGCGAGCCAATGGAATGATTTGAGGAATAGGAGCACTGTGAAGAGTGCAACAAACCGCGGATTGAAATCATCGCGGAATACGGTAAATGCCAAACACGTCTCCGTCAAAGCATACCAGAAACGCTCCAGCAAATGCTCAAATTCAGCAGCGCGCAGCGTGCCTAAAAATATCTGCAAATAAAAATACAACAATTAATAATCTGTAAAAACAAAAGATAAGTTTTGACAACTTCACTGTATTTCAAATACCTTGCGCAATAGTTTGCCAAACATGAAGACTATCACAAAGAATTGTATGTAGATTACCTAGAAAAATAGAAAAAATAAATGTTGAGTGTATTATTTATATTTTTAATTACTATTCTTTTTTTTTTTGGTTAAGCTTACGGCCATGGATGCATTGGATTTGGTGATGTAGACGACGGCTGGGTAAAATTGTTGCTTTTGCAGATAGGCGTTGCCAATTACGGCGCTGGTAAGCGCCAGGCAAACTGTCGAAATTACCAGCTGCATATTGTTGGAAGCACTGCCAGCCAATTGGCTGATCGACTCCAGAAATATATTAATCTTGAATTTTTATTTCTAGTTCCCTCTTGCGTTCAGTTTTTGTTTTTGTTTTGTAGTTTGCCTTGTTTGACCTATTATCGTAGCGACATCGACACGATTATTATTATTTTTTTTTGCTATTCTCGACCTGTGTATTTTACATATATATATAGATATATGTGTTCGTTTCGTTCTTTTTTCGCCTGTTTTTTTATTGTACACGTACACGAAGTCGTCAGCACGTAACGTAATGGCGTCCGACCATTCACAGGTTTATCGCACACCTCACAGTCAGCTGTTCGGCCAAATTCAGTGTAACCAGAGTGTGTGTAGCATTGGAATGGCAAAGTACTTCGTCCAATCGTTTTTTTTCGGCTGGAATTTGGATTTTGTTAGATCGAAAAAGATGGGCTCCTGCGCTTAGTAAGTTTATACAGTTGAATACAGCTGTTTATGCTAAATGATTGCGTGATATTTTTTTTTGCAACACCTGAGTGCGCTCTATAATTTTCACAATGGTATAGTTCGCCTAAAAGTATGGAGCGCAGTAAAAAGAGTATTAATCGATAAAGATGATCGACTTATCGACTTATAATTTGAACTTAAATTTGAGCACATGTAAAAAGACACTTTTGACCAAGTTCATTAAAGCGAAAGTTGAATTTGCAATTATTTTACTTTAACCAGACATTCGCTAAAAGGTCGGCTGCCTTAGCTGGCCAAGATCAGCTATAATTAAGGCAATGTAAAATGATGCTTCTAATCATGAGTTGGGTATTAAAAGATGCATGCTGCGCCTGGCAGGGTGTCTCTGGTCGATTAGTGTTTTTAGTTGTGTGTTTTAACCCGTTTTGAACTTTTACTTTTTTGAGATGCCTTGAGAATCTCCACATTTTGTCCAGCCATACACACTAGCTGCTTGCCTGCCCGATTATTGCGCAAGTGCGAAACATCTGCCATGCTGTGCTTTGCTTTGCATAAGCTGAGCAGAGTAAATATGTTGGCATCCAAAGGCTAAAGTTTGCACACAATGCGCAGAACCCACAACCGATGGACATGTCTTGCCGCTGGAATACCAGGCAAACACACAGCCAGACAGAAAGAGAGACAGACAAAGCCCGGTTCCAGTCAAATAGCCAAAAAGCCAGTCGCAGACATGGCAAAACGTGTCGCGGCAATTTCCCAAACAATTTCAGCATTTCTATGCACCTTTGATTTTCACAGCATATATATACATATTTTTTTTTTTGTATATACCCTTTACACATTTAAAATGTATAGTCGGGGTATCTTAAAGTAGAGTCATCTATTTTGAGCTGTACAGCTCAAAATTCATGTCTTTCTTTGTATTAATCTAGAGGTTAATCTCTTCGTTCTCCTTATATAAATAAAATACGTTTTTTAATAGGGGAATCCCAAATTGCCAAACATGTTTATCTTTATGTTTGCACTTTAATTACTAAATAGTGAAATCGAATCTGCTGCTCATTTGAGCCAAATTTATTTTCCAGTTAGCTTTCGAGCTCTACCCGCTTATTGCTTGCCACTTTTCTACAAATTTATATATAGTAGTTATTCTTATACCAATATTAGTTTTCCTAGTTTCTATCGAGAACTACCCGCTTATCTTAATCGTTGTTATACTAATTATTTCAAATCTGTGCCACTTTTGCATTTAATAACCCCAGAAATCGTATATGGACATCTTTTTTAAATTTAAATATTACTTTTTGTTTCAACTCTAATATATTTCGTGTGTGGAAGATTGGGTAAGAGCCCAAAAAATTAATAAACAAATTTTTTTCTAGACTAAATAATTAAAACTATATTCTCATTGACAAATTATGCATATTGGATTGGGAAGAGAAGGATGGCCGATAATTTGAAAACTTTCGAGAGCTGTTTTATGCCGTTTATTTCTTAAGTACAGTTTTTCATTAATCGATTTTTTTGTTCGTTCTAAAAACAGGAAAATGGAATTGCATTGCAGGGTATTTTTAGTTATTCATCCCCGGCTAGAGACCTCTTTTTTTTCTAGGTTTTTTTTTTTTGCCTAGTTTAGGTTTGCATTGCATATGCAATTTCACTTGCCACAAGCTGAACCAACCTGCAACCCACCCACCTCCCCGCAACAACAACAATGTTTCTTGTTGCTGCTGGTTGAAAACTGGCTGCAACATGAACGACACCAACGACAACAAACAGACAAACAACTCATCTGCCTGCAGTTGCCGGTTGCCAGTTGCCACGCTTGACTTACATAAAGAGCGATGAATAAAAACTTGTTTTCTTGTCTCTTTTTGAGGAAGACGTTTGTCGAGGTTGTTGCTACTGCAACACACTCTGCTGCCACACAAGGGGGTGGGGGTTGTCTCTTCTGCGTTGGCGCGTTATGTAATCGAGCGTCTGCAATTTTCAGCGCATTCATCTTCATCAGCAGCAATTACATCTTGCGATATTCTTGACAATTCTCACATATTATTTTTTTTTCCTACACAGCCATTTAGGCGCTTAAATAAATAGTAATTTGTCTCTGTGCTTTTTTGTGAGCCTGCAGCTTATCAGCTGTGTCATTGTATTTATAGATAATCGAATGGAGTCAATTTAAATAAAAAAAATCGTTATGTATGTATGTATGTAAAAAAAACGTTCACAATGAGCAATAATTGTTACTTCAGCGATCTGGCAGCATTGGAAATTATTACATGAGAGCATTAAACTGTCATTAACGTAGTAAACGGTTCACAATGAGCAAAGAATTGCAATAGCCATTTCATTGCCAGATTTGTAACTTCAGCCGTCTGCCAACATTAAGATGGCTGCGCTTGAAAATTTCGTCATAAGCCATGAAATTAAATTTAATGGAAAATCGTAAAAAAATAAAACACATTTTAAATGATGTTTCCAAACACGCATATGTCTTAATTTATGCGATCGGCTTCTACTTAGGTCTTGATTAATGACCAACAAAGGAAACAAAAAACTTAAATAACTAAACCTTGCAGTTCAGCAATAATAATAACAATAATAATAATAATCAAATATCATTAAATTTGATTTGATCATTGACCGACGTGGGCGTCGTCCCAAAAATATATTTTGCAAGAAAAGCTTTATCAATTTGATTCATCATTTGGCAAAGAAAGACAAATTTACACGCGCTTTTCTTTAAGCGCTGCCAACATTGTTTTTGTTTTGATTCAAGAGGTTTTTTTTTGTTTGTTTTGTTACCGCCGTCTGCCCCAATTAAAGTGTCACAACGCACTCACACAGACACGCACACACAGACATCACACACACACACACGGATAGACACGCACACGCACACGCACACGCACACATAGATAATTAACTGCTAGTTGGGCCGCCATTAAGACGATAAAATAGCAAAAACAACAACAATAAAAACAATGGTTTAAAGCCAAATGTAAGTCATGATTCGGCTACGCTGACCTAGTGGACGTGTTAATGATGGATTTGACCAGATATAAACACAACACAACACAACATATGTATGTACATAATTGTATTGTAGCGTGCAATAAAGCATTTCATTAAAAAAATGAAGAAAAAAAACTTAAAGTTGCAAAAAACAAGCAAAACGAATGCTCAAAAATATACAACGCGTTAACAAAACAAAAAAGCGTGCAATAAAAGAAGCTAAAAAAATAAACAAAAAAAGAGCCAAGAAAGAAATAACAGAAAAAAGAGCTAAAAAGGGACTTTAAAAAAAGGCTAAAACCGCAGCCAATGCCAAACTGTTGCCCAAAAGCTAGCAATTTAGAATGCAGCAAAAATATACAGCTGCGGTCAAAATAATAGTACTAAACACATATGTTTAAAAAAAAAAAATAAAAAAATATATTTAAAATATAGTTAAGAGTTTTGAAAATTTTAATTAAACACAAGCACAAAGTAATTAATTTTATATATATTTTATATTTACTTTTATTAAATTATTATTTAAATTTAAATGATTGCTGGTTATATTTTAAAAATTTTACTGTTTGGAAAATAATTGTATTTTAAAACATTCCAAGATGAGAAACCAAAATTGTTTGCTTTGTAGAATTAAATTTTTCTTCATATTGTAGATTTTGAATATATAAATATAAAATGAATTAAATTTGTATTAAATGCTTTAAGAAACAGCAATACTATTATTTTTACCGCAACTGTATGTATTACAAATTATATATATGCACCTGATTGGATTCCTGACCCTATAACTACTACTCCAATTACACTTTGCAAGTAAAAAAAATATACAGAAAAAATGCAAAAGTCGAAAATGAAGACAATTACGAAATTGTAATTGAGAGAGAGACCTTCACAAGGCATCTCTCAAGCCAAGTCGGCCACAATAAACCAAATTAAACGCTAAAGTGACAGTGGCAGCAGCAGCAGCAGCAGCTGTGGCAACAACACACTAACTGATCAAAATAAGTTAAGACACGGCGACAGGCCCATACAACAATAAAGAAAAACAGTCAGAACAACCAGAACAAGCCGAATTTCACATTCCCTTGCAAAAAAGCTAAGCTTTTAATTGTTTTCTAAAATTACATTATTTTTATTCGCTTTATTTACTGTAGAAAATTGACTTTTAAGAATTTCTCTATATATATATTTTTTAAATTAATAAAATTTAAAATTTCCGTGTGTTATTTAGCAATAACATTTTACATGTTTTCATTTTAAAAGCCTTGAAATTTTTCAATATCAAAATAAATGACAAGCATTAATTATACTAATATTAAAATTTGAATAATATAAATAAATAATTAAGAAATATAATTTGTTTTACTTGAAAAATTTAAATTCAGAGAGTTTGCAAATTTTGTATGTACTATATGCAAAGACTTTACGAAGTCGCAGGTCATCTCAAAGCCGTAACACCTCCCTTATAGGGTATAGCAAAAATAAAAACTGATTTAATGCATTGTCATTGTAGTCCGACTCGAGTTAAGTGGAAGCTGCCTTCCGCTCTGCACCTCTCGTTGCTGCTGCTGGTGTCGAGTGTTGACTTTCATCTCTTGTTGCCACCAAGATGCAAGAGTGTGTTTGGGGTCGGAATCGTGCCGCTGTTGTCATTGCCCGCCACGCAACGCGGCACGCAGCCAGCTGCAAAGTCCTTCACTTTGAAGCGTGAAGGTTTCCAATACGGAATATTGCCCAGCGTCAAACCCAAACCAAAAACCAAAAAAAAAAAAAACTCAAAACTCGAAAAGCGAACAAATCAGCCTTGTTGCACTTTGCGAAAGTCAAACTGTGTGATGAGTGATGTATCCCAACAAACTTTAAATAAAGCCCATTTACAACAATTTAGGGGGCACTTGTGGCAGCTTTGATTGGGATTCAGTTTCATTTTCAGCTGTTGTCCGACTTTTTTTTGTTGCTTTCGTTTTCGTTTCTTTTGCCTGCTTGCGGTCGAGAGACCACTTCAAAATCATGTTTCTTTTGGCTGTTGACATAATACGCACAACTCCAACAACAGACAAACATCAATAATGCCACATTACGTATACGCCCACTCAGCCTGCTCAGTAAAAATACATACAACAAAATATGTATGGAAAATCTATCTTTTATTATGATGCATTATGCATTCCTTAAGAAACGCATTTCATAATATAAATAAATAAATATTGCACATTTAAAAGTAAATAAAACTTATTGAATTTGAATACGCTGTTAAATATATAAGAAATAACAATATCATTTGGAACATAAACTAATTTCATTAAATAAATAATCAAATATTGTACATTTTAATTAATCAATCGTTTTTATTAAATGTTTAACAGTCCATGCTTGAAAACAGCTTCTTTTTTATTATTATGTGAAGTTCTCATGAACTTAAGCTAAGTACGCACTTTGAAGTAAAGAGCATTTTATTCAAGTGCTGACAGCTTGGGTCTTGACCTTGCTAAACTTTACTTTAAGTCATGAGCAGCCCAATAATGTGTATATTTAGTGAGTTTGGTCACGAAAAATGGGAAAACCTGAGAAAATTCAATATCATAATCGAATCGACTAAAAACTGACTGCATAAAAGATCTATGAGCGGAGACCCGAACCACTGAGCATAGAACAAATATAGTGTAATAAATAGGATAGTAATAGAACGAAGACTCAAACCGCTAAGTTTACAATACTTATACTTCTACTTCTGCAAAAAGTATTGTATGCTCTGGGTTTGGGTTATTATTCACTCAATTATTATCCTAATTAATTATACGACTTAGGAAGCTGCACGTGTGATTTTATTCACTTATCGCAGGCAGACCGGCAGAAGTTTCGCAATTTCGGCCAATAAACTGGCACATTTTGCATTTTGCGCGATATTTAATTAACGCCGTTGTCTATTTGCAGCGTACAATGAACTGACAGTATTTGACGGAATCGCAAAACAACCTGACATTAAGATTAAATTAGTCCGCACAAACCTAATGCAATTCTCATAAAATAAAATATATATTTATTCTTGCGGCTGCTGAATGCTGCAACACCGCAAATACCGTACGGGCAGAGGGACTTACGTATCTTTATAACAATGAGTCATTGTCCTACACCCGCTTGCGTGTTATGTCATCAAGGGAAGACCCAAAGCCAAAGCGCAAAGTGAACGAAACTTAAAAATGAGACATAAAGCGGCGAATTGAGAGAGCGAATGTGAAGTGAAACAAATGCTTGAATTACGAATCAAGACAAATTCACAGACAGACTGACGTATATACATACGTATGTATTTATATATGTGTATGTGTATCGTTATTATGTTTTGTTTCTTCTTTCGTTTAACAATTACAACTTTTACTCGCACCTTTAGTCGTTGTATGGGAACTTAAATAATTTGAACTTAATTGTAACTCCTTGGGAAATCGGCCAAATTTGATTATACGTCTGTCTGAAATGTATCGGACAGAGCGCCCTACTGCTCCACATGCAAATTATATAGTGTTTAAAAAAAAAAAAAATTGACGTACATTTTGTCAAGAGAGTATTTAGACGCAGAAAAAAATCAGCTTTTGTCATTTGTTGTGTAAACTGATAAATGGTGTTCTTAAAACTAGTTAATACAACAATTAACAAGATTGAAAATTGTTGGAACGAAAATTATTTATTCTTTTATGATTTAGCAATTCACGTTAGAAATTATCAATATTTTTGTAATTGTAATGCAAAAAAAATGAGCAAAGTTACATTTTTTCCTGCGTCAAATACTTTCTTAACAAACTGTATGTAAGCAGGTACATAAGTACATACATGTATGTATGTATGTATATTTAGCTCTTTTCCAGCTACCGAATTTCGTAATCCGTGCCCAAGGTGCGAAATAGTGGCGCTATTTTGTGTTTCTTTTTTGCCTTTACTTGGCTTGTTTTATGGATCATAAAAACTCGTTGAGTTTGGCATACAAAATACAATACAATTAGTTCAGGCACTGCTTAATTAAAGAATTATTAAAGCATAGTAAAACTTTAATTTTTCTTATATGCATTTAAATATTTGCTCATCTGACATTTGTCCAGTGGTTTTTCTTTTGAAAATCGAATGTTTGGCTAAAATGACTTCCTGGTCAATCGCAAAAATGTCGAAAGACAAAAAAACACAAATAAACGTGAATCGAGGAAAGTGCCGACGAAATTTTTTTTTTATTTTTTTTTTTATTTGAATGCAACTAAAATTGTTAGCGACATTTTTATTTTTCTTAGTTTTTTCTTTTTCTTTTGATTTTGTATTTATTTTAGCTTTTTTGTATTTTTAGCCAATGGGTAAATGGGAATGGGGTATAATGCGTATGTGCAAATGAATGTTACAAGCAGAAAGAAAGAAATCCATCCTCATAAAGTACATATTCTAGAGGTCAAGAATATTGACATATAAATTTTACATATAGGTTCTCATATACCCCGAACAGATCAGTTTATCGATTACTGCCTCGACATATTTCAATTTCCGATAGCAATGAAAGCTACAATTTGATTGGCGGCGGCTTCTTATTGATATATAATATTAAAAATAATTAAGAACTTATTGTATAACTTATGAATACTTTTCAGAAGTAGAAGACTCCTAGAAAAAGAAAAAAGATAAGAAAACATAATTTATACTCACCTTAAAAATTAAATTTAATAAAAAAGAAAGAAAATGATCAGAAAATAATATCGCAAATGAGCACATGTTATGAAAATTTTAAATAACTAAACGATTTATATGGAGAACGCGTAATTTTGAGGGGTACTAAGGAACATATTAAAAAAAATCTTTCGAAAAATATTCTGTATGCAAGGTATATCATTGTCGACTACAACACTCTTACATGTCTTCACTTTTTTGTTTTTGTTTATTTTTTTTCTTTATGGTGGGAATCGCGACGCGACGCTTGCAATTGGAGTTGTGGATGTTGTATGATGGCCGCAGGTCGTCCGCCAAAAACGAGTCTTCACTGAAGATGAAGGTACAAACTACAACAACAACACAAATCAAGCATATGTTTATGTGTGTGTTAGTGCTGCTGATGATCGTTAGCGTACAACGGTAACGTTAGTGCGCGTAAAGAGAAGATGAAGAGTTGCCGATAATGATGTTTGGCACGACGAAGTCACGGTAACTGACGCCATTGAAGAAGGTAGGGGAAGAGAGGGGGCAGAATACACTGAAACCGAAAATGATTGAGAGGGGAGGGAGTGGGAAGGGAGAAATCATCAGTTGAAGGGGGGAAGGCTGGGTTGTAGTGTTGCTGAGGAGCATAAAGAGAAGGCGAAGACTTGCCGATAATGATGTTTAACCCGACGAAGTCACTGCAAACGCTGCCGATAGTTAACAGTGAGTGAGGAAGACCAATAGAGAGGGAGGGAGAGGACTGAGAGGAGGAGAGTCTTCGTCGCGTTGCCGAGGAGTATAAAGAGGGCCTGTTGAGCATTTTGGAATGCATTCAGTCGCTGGCTCCCCACTCGAAAGCAACTAAATTTTATTTACCTTATAATTTTTTCAAATTTTTATTACTTCTTTCCCCCACACACATACACACAAGCCCACACACATATACGGCAATGAACTCCTTCTCAGTGGTAAGTTAAATTGCAGCAAGGATTACAGTGGATAAATCAGTGGATTACAACCCCCTCAACTCCCTCTCTCTCCACCTTGCCACTCTCTCTCCCTCCTTCTCTATACAGTTCTTGGTATTTGCATTGGCTGCTTTGGCCGCAGCTGAACCACCATCGGGCTATAATTATCCACGTGGCGGTAGCGGTGGTGGAGGATTTGGCGGTGGCTTTGGCGGCGGCTTTGGCGGTGGCTCCTCCTTTGGCGGCGGCGGCGGTGGTGGTGGCTTCCAAGCCGTCAGCGGTGGCTTCCAGACGTCGGAGGGTCAAAATGTAGATCCTCAGCTGCTGGAGCAAGTGCGTCAGATCCTGCTCAATGAGGAGAGTAAACTGGGCGGCGGTGGAGGAGGCGGCGGCGGTGGTGGCTACCCCAGTGGACCCTCCACCAGCTACGGTCCACCCTCGACGCGCTATGGCGCGCCTGGTGGCGGCGGTGGTGGACGCGTTGTTGGCATCGATTTGGAGGGTGTCCGTCAGGCCATCCAAGTTGCACAATTCGCCCAGCAGAGCACACAGTCCGGTGGCGGTGGCTATCCTAGTGGACCCCCATCTGGTTCATATGGCGCTCCATCGCAGCCCAGTGGCAGCTACGGTGCGCCCTTCTAAGCCAACTCATTTTGTGTTGCCAAAAAACAAAAAGAGGACAACAAAAAAAAGTACCAATCTGAACTGACGACAACAACAAAAAGAAGAAGATGAAGAAGAAGAACAACAACAACAACAATTAACTGAAATCGATACAAGAATTTTTATGGAATTTATCCATTTCAAAAGGATAGAAACTTGGGATGCCCCAAATCCCAATTCTGAGTTCGAGACTTGTGTGACTTGTGGCATAAGCCCAATCTCCCCCAAACTACTCTGCCCCCTCTCTCCAGACTCAGTGACTGTAATTTCTAAAAAAAAAATACTTTTCTATCTTCTCACTTTTTCGAACTGAAATTATTGTTTTTGTTTTTTGTACATAGTTTTCGAAACAAAAACATAAAACACCTCCCCCCCCCCCCCCCAAAAAAAAAAACAGTGTAATAACGCATTATTAGCTTGTAAGTGTTTTTATTTTTATGAAACAAACAAAGAAACAACAAAAAAAATATGAAAATAATAAAAAAAATAGTAAATTTTGTCACCGTTAAAAAAAAAACTTAAACTTTTTATTTCACAACAGAAATGGGTTGAATTTAAGGAAAATATTTAAATTGCTAATAATATTCTTCTTCTATTATTGTCTGGAAAATAATAATAGAAGGAATGTTCACTAAGAAAAACATTTTTACTTTAGGTATTTATTAAAAAAAATATAAGTAATGTGTGTCACTTAAAAAGAAAAATTAATAATAGCATAATACTACATGTTTGCTACTTAAACAAACAAAATAAATAACAGAAGTAATCAGTTTTAATTCTATTTTTCATCTCTTTTATTTCTTGTAGTAAAAATATGTGTTTTTTCTATGTTTTTATTTTTATTTTGTATTGGCTAATTGACCCAATAATCACTTAACGCAACATTCTAAATGCGGTTCATCGGCACATATGACATTAAATAATACTTTAACTCGAATTCTCATTGATGTTGCATGACTTCAACAACATGACTTCGACATGTGGAATCAAAGCGTTCAACTTGAAAAAATCCTTTCACTTTTTGACAAGTCGAACATGGTGACTTGTAGAGCTCTCTCATCAATATTAAAGATCAGCCAAAACGGAGATGCGCCTAGTTGTGTTTTTGTTGTTTTTTGTTTTTCTCAAATTTCAAATCTCAAGTCTCAAGTGAGGCGCTCATTAATGAGTCGATTGCGTCAGTTGCAGCTGAGGAGATTGGACCTGGGGTTTCGGGGATTGGGTCACACTGCAGCGACAGCTGCTGGTGCTGACCATTAACCACATATTATTGCCAATGGTATACTGTGAGAAACAACTGTTGCTACACTCAAAAAAAAAAATTACCATAATACTACGAAAATTGATTTGCTTATGGCGCCAAGCGCCAAATTTTCACATTAGCCTTAGAGTTAATTTATTTTGAGAAAAAACATAAACATTTTAATAAAAGTTTTCATTTTCACTTTTTATACTTTTATCACATATTATTTATTATATATTTTAAAAAATTACGAAATTCATTTATAAATTCCAGGTGTTTTTCCTATGTTTTTATAGAATGCTCACAGCAGATGGTTTGTACATTTTATTATTGTTTAAAAGTAAAATTTTATGATTTCAATTGTAATACAACATTTGTTCTACTTTTTAGAAATTTATTTCTTAATAATCGGAACAGTTGTAAAAAATATACAGATCTTTGCTTTTGTATATTTAGAAATTATTGTTGAACGTTTAGTGGGCACTTTTATAATTGAATATTTGATTTGTTATACACGAGTCCCGTCGGGATTCGGAATCAGATAGAGATGCATGGCATCCGAGCTGAACATTTTTTTTTGAATTTTTAATTTCTGACGATTTTCTATATTTCCGGGCGTTTTTCTTTTATTTTTTCAAGTGTATCGTAACAAGCGGCGCAATGACTTCACAACAAGATTTCGGCATCATTATATATTTTTTACTATGTTGAGAGTATTTGTTTTAAGTAATGAAATGTGTGTGCAATGCGATGAGTAAAATACATTGTAAAAAACGCATTTAAAAAATGTATATATATATTTGTAAACAAACATGCTGCGATATTTTTATGAGCCACTGCAATAAAAGAGAGGAAACGCTGTCCAAATTAAATAAAAACAAATCTGAAAGTTTAAATCATTTTTAATTTTCTTAAAATTTGTTCTTGGGCGCAATGCCTTTATTTGAATTTCACAATTCGGCGTTACTTTTTTTTTAAATGCGTATTTAATATTTAATTTTAAGTTTCAAATACAAAATATAATTCAATAAATAATTAAATTTAATTGCGTATTTTACTTTTTTCCCCTTCTATGTATGTTTTATTATTCAATTAAAAAAACATTTTTGGGATATTGTCGAAAATTGGTTTTGTGTGGAAAATTATAGATTCTAATTTTCGAGAACTTTCCGATGTCCAATTTAATTTATTAAAAATAAACTCTCTCGTAAGCAAGAGTATTTTAGGTTCGACTAGGCAAACTTGTCTAAAATTGAATGCATGTGATGTGCAACTATGGCAACATCGCAAATATGGCAACATGTGGGGGCACATCCAAATAGTATAGTTGGTAAGTGCCACAAGAGATGCGGAGATGTACAACAAAGTGGCATTTGTGTGTGTGTGTGTTATGTCACACACAATATCAAGTCTATTAAAATGTCGGATAAGTTTTGATTGTTTTATTTTTTTTCACCAAGGTTTGTTCAGGATTAGGTGTAGTTATAATCGGGCGCCTCTTTATTGCAACGTGACTTGCGATATCATTTTTTAGACGTTTAACGACACCTAAAACAATGAATGAGACCGTGTCAGCATCGCTCCCGCTTATCAGGCGAGATTGTTCAAATTGATAATGCCATAATTAAGATAAGAACATATATAATCAAGTCGATAGCCAAGTAAGCCCAAACATATCACAGATAAAGTTCAAGTGGAAAATTCTGATATAAAAAAGCCGCACAGTTGCCGGGACGAGATCAATTGTGATTTACTTACCGCTAAGTGCATGTGAAATTTATCTCGTTATCCCTATATATATATAATATATATATATATATATATATATTCTTGAAAATGTCGGCTCTACTTAATGGCACGGCTCAGGCCGCCGCGGAGTTTACGTTCCAAACCGCGGATTATATTGTGTTTTCTTTTATGCTCAGCATTTCGGCTGGCATCGGTGTTTATTTCGGATTTTTTGCCAAGGGTGAGGATACCACGGATGAGTATCTGATGGGTGGCAAACGGATGAAGACAATACCGATTGCCATTTCACTGGTGGCCAGTCAATTGTCCGCCATTTCCATTATGACAGTGCCGGCAGAGATGTACGCGTTTGGCATTGGTTGGACACTTCATATAGTCAGCATGATTGTGGTTATACCGATTCTCAACTATGTCATAATACCCGTCTTCTACAACAACAACATTACCAACTGTTACGAGGTGTGCAGAGGCTGAATTATACATACATATATTCCGTATATATTTTAGCTTGGCATATTTTTTTTAGTATCTGGAATTGCGTTTTAATCGCGCCACGCGGAAACTGCAAACTTTTATTTTTGTGTTTTATTTGTTTTTAATGCTACCGATTTTTATATTTTTACCTTCGTTGGCGTTTGCACAAGGTAAGTTTAGCAGGAACAACGTTAAAATGCACTGCAAACAATATTCTTGACTTTTTTTTGTCTATATATCTCACCTCTCACAGTTACCGGTTACAATGTGCATATTATCAATACTATAGTTTGCAGCATTTGCGTTTTCTACACCATGATTGTAAGTAGATTTTTTCCCAATCTTATCATCAAGGGAAATATATATTTATCATATATATATTCCATACTTATTATTTTGTAGGGCGGCATTAAAGCCGTTGTTTGGACAGATGTGGTTCAGGCAGCCATTATGGTCATCTCGGTAATCATGGTGGGCATTATGGGTGCCCTTCGTGTCGGCGGAATATCTGAGGTCGTCCGCATTGCTGACGAAGGTGGACGCTTCGATATCGAGTAAGTTGTACTCCAATTAAGAGTGAAAAAATTGCCCTTTTTGTGAACAGAAAAAAATCACTCTATTATTTAGAAAATCGTTATAGTTTTTTGGGGGCGTTTTTATATTTCTTAAGAATAAAAAATGTTTTTGAAAATAAAATAGATTTATTAATTTGAAGAAATTGAGATCGAATTTGATTTTACCAATAAGAAAATGTATGTCAAATTTGTTTACTTTGAGTCCAATTGTAACTATATTAAGTTTAAATAATATTGATTTCAATTCTATATAGGTATAAATAAATTTTCAATAGAGATCGCCGAATTAAAAAGCTCTGAATTCTAATTTAAGCTACGAATATATATATACTTAAAAATGTTGTTCAATATATATCGTGTAGTTTGAGAATCTCGACTTTTTTAATTATTATATATGTATATATATATATTTTTTTAACCTACAGCTACAGTTTTGACCTGAAAACTCGTAACACATTCTGGAACGTGTTTAGCACGGCTGTCATCGCCTGGTCGGGTTATGTGGGCCTCAACCAGAGCTGTGTGCAACGCATTGTTTCTCTTCCCTCGCTGGGACATGCACGAAGGTAGGTCATAATCCCAGCTCGATAATCTTTGATTTTACGAGAAATCAATTCCAAAATGAATTCACAGAGCTCTGGTGCTGTTTGGCTTGGGTTTCGTGTTCGTCATGAGTTTCAATTGCTTTACGGGCGTTGTGATGTATGTTCGTTACCATGATTGTGATCCTCTCACTTTGGGCCTGGTCAGCAAACTGGATAAAATGGTGCCATATTTTGTACAGGATATTGTTGGTCATTTGACCGGATTGCCGGGCATTTTTATTTCATGCGTTTTTAGCGCTGCTCTCAGCACACTGTCTGCCAGCATTAATGCACTCGGTGGCATTGTTTATTTTGACTACATCAAACCCCATATCAAACACACGGAACACAAGGCCAATATCATCATGAAGCTATTCGTATTCCTTACGGGCATCTACTGCATCTTTGGCGGCATTTTTGTGGAGCAATTCAACTCCATTTTGCAGATCTGTTTCTCCATTGGAGGCATCAGTTTTGGCTCCACTGTCGGCGTCTTTTTGCTGGGTATGCTGGTGCCCAGAGCACACGGCCGGGTATGTATTCAAAGAACGTTTAATACACTCAGAAAAAAATAACTTTAGAAATGATTAGGTTACAAATTATATTTAAAAAAAAAACAACACCTAGGATATATTAGATATATTTTATTTCAATTTTGGAAAATTAACAGTTTAATTAAGAACACAATCTGCAAATTTTGAAATTTACTTGCTGAATAATATTATCGACTTTTGCTCCTTGCAGGCGGCTCTGGCTAGTATCGTGGTGAGCATTGCCTGTATGACTTTCATTGTGGTGGCCAGTTGGGGGCGTAATCATTATACCGCACTGCCCACAAGCATCGACAACTGTCCGGCTCTGAATGCAACCCAAGCAACTACGACAACAACAACAACGACCACAACAACACCTTATTCAGTGTTGAGTGCGCCAATCAAAATTGAATCTTTGCCAGATTCAAGCTTCAATCTGTTGGACATGTCCTTCAATTGGTACAGTGTGATTGGCTTTGGCATCACCTGGCTGGTTGGTGTAACTTTAAGTTATGTCCTGAAACCGGCGCCGGGTACCAAACTGAATCCCAGTCTTCTATCACCGATAATAAGCCCATTTGTTAACTACGCACCTGCGTCAGGTGAGGAATTGCCCGAGTTGAAAATCCACGAGCAAAAAGAAAAAATTATGGATTGAAGACTTTCCATGTAGAATCATGTACAGCTATTCCCAAAAGGTCATTAACTTAATTAGTATTATATGAACATATAATGTGCGACGCGACGGTGTTTTGTCTGGTTATCATATCTTCAAATTCGAGATATATCGTTTTACGAATCGCACACAGCACTCAAATCTCAACTTTGTTGCTCAAACTTTAATTTCGATAACAACAGTTGTAGGTGAATAACTATGATTTTATCTTACGTTAACGTTGACGTCTAAAAATAATAATAGTCGGCTTTATAATGGCCTCTTATCGCCGTGGTGCAAATATTTGACGAGGGCACCGCGCATTATCTTTTCGGCTAAGGTCTGTCAAGATGACAAGCAACATCCAAAGGTGCTCCAAGTTAACACCTTTGGATTCCCAAAAATAAATAGCTTGATTTGAATATATTATGTCTATTATAAAAAACCATAAAATGTATACACTTAAAATAAAACAATTACTTGACATTTGAAACAAAAAAGATAAAATTACAAATTAAATAATATTAAATTAAAATGAAAATAAAAATGATTATAATAAATCTGGAATATTAAGTATATATATTATGTAAATAAATGTAGGGATACTTAAGTATTTAAAAAATCTGCGAGTATATTAATATCAAATGAAATTGAATTAAAATAAATATAAATTGGTGTATTAAAGGAAATAGTAATTCTGTTAGAATTAAATGATATATTAACATTTTGGATTTTAAAATATAAAATGGCCCAAAATTAGCCAAGTTAAACGATATTAGATTAAAATGAAAAAATAATACACAAATAAAAATAATGTAACAAATAGTTAATTATTAAAGGATATGATAAACCTGGGGGTATTAAAGGAGATATCAATTCTATGGACATTTAAGAATATATTAATCATTTAAAATTGCCCAATATTGGTAGCATAGAAGAAAACTCGAAACCCAAAAAGACCAAACTATTTCTTGATAGTAAAAGATAAAAAAATTGTTGCTTGAACTTAAAGGGTCTATAAAGATGCGTAAATAAAAAACCACTTCAAAGCTCGTCAAGGTAGCAACTTGACATACTAAAGAGATACACAAGATGTGCAGATAGCAGATAGACAAACAGATAAGGTATTCTTGAATAGCATCGTTAAATAACGACACAAGAGGTATATGCTTCAAGTCTGCTGCCAGCATCCAAGTAGAGCATTACGGATAATGTAAAAAAGTTGATTATTAGCATTAGCAACCATGTTAAGTTCAACTACGGCGGAGCCAGTTACGGCTACGGCTGCAGATGCTGCTGAATCCCTTCGATTTGGCATTATGGATTATACAGTCTTTACGATCATGCTCTGTGCATCGGCAACAATAGGAATTTATTTCGGGTTCTTCGCCAAGGCCAAAAACACTACAGAGGAATATCTGCGAGGAGGCAAGAAAATGAAAATTTTGCCCATAGCCATATCCTTAGTGGCAAGGTGCGTTTTAATCAAGATTGAAAACTGTGCAAGTTAATCTAGAAGTGAAAACAAGTGACGTCAAAGATACTCTAATTTTAGTGTACACCTTGGATAATGATTATTTGTCAAGTACCTCACAAATTAGATGATTAGCTTTTCAATTGCGGTATATCGAATTGTTATCGATAAGCAATTACTCAAATTTTACCTTTTCTACACCCATAACAAATTGTCTCAAATCTTAGTAAATCGCCATACTTTTAACGCCAATATTCAGAAAGTAAATTTCTTAAATTCATGGTTGTGTCTTTCTAAAAACAAGGGTTTATATTTAATAATTTTAGAGTGGATTTATCTAAAATTTTGTAGTATGAAAATTCAAGTGCATATTTAATTGCAGTCAAGTATCCGGCTTATCGATAATGTCCCTTCCTTCCGAGACTTATACGTTTGGCATCAACTACATCTTCATGGTGATTTCAATGATTGCTGTTGTGCCCATTCTGATTTATATTATTGTTCCAGTGTTCTATGAAAATAATGTTTCCAATTGTTACGAGGTGAGTCCAACATATTTCCAAACCATCTATTGTTTCTATATTTTTGTTTATTTGTATGAATCATTGCAGTATTTGGAGATGCGTTTCAATAAGTTCACTCGACAAGTGGTGACTGCCACTTTTGTGATGAACTCTTGCCTCATGTTGCCCGTGTATGTGTTTGTACCCTCTCTGGCCTTTTCACAAGGTAATATATATATATGTATATATATATATATATATATATATATATATATATAAATAGAATTGAAAACCCAATTATGAGTTTAGTTTGTAATTGCTCTGCAATTCTTTGTATACCCTTAACCCATTAAAAAGGGTAGAAAGGGTATAATTGTGCAAATGTATGTAACAGGCAGAAGGAAGCATCTCCGACCCCATAAAATATATATATTCTTGATCAGGATCAACAGCCGAGTCGATATAGACCTGTCCGTCTGTCTGTCCGCCCGTCCGTCTGAACACGCGGATCTCAGAGACTATAAGAGCTAGCGAAATTTGGAATATAAGTTCTCGTGTACCAGGCGCAGATTAAGTTTGCTTTATTTTATCGATAACTGCTTCAGTTTCTGAATTATCGATACATTTCGATTTCCGATAGCAATAAATTCCACAATTTAAGAGGCAGAGGGTTCTAATATGCTTATACATATTATTGATCAATTGCCAAAATTTATTAAGATCGGATAAGAAACACCAAAGTTATAGTCGAAAATAAATTTTCATATTGATCTTGCTGTCAGCAGCCGCAAGCATTTTTTGTATAAATAGGCGAGCGCATGTGTGAGAAAGAGATGACATGATAGTCGACGCCAGCGTCAATATATTTGTGTGTATTCTGCAGAGCCCCGATAACTACTTTTTGTGTACGTATGTGTGTATGTATGTATGTATGTTTGTACGTATTTGAGTGCAAATCATCTTAAAGGGAAATTTGCCAAGAAAACTAGAATATGTTTAACAACTGGGTTAAGGGTATATCGTAGTCGAGTTAACTCGACTACAGCATCTTATTTGCTTATTCATAAGTTCCTTAAAATTATAATGTTTTTTAAAAAATGTCTTATAAAAATTATATTATTTTTTTTTCCGAAACTGTATAAATACACATATCTTTACAATATTTTAGATTGATTTTTATATTTCACGCATAGTTACCGGCTGGAATATTCATGTGATTAATGCAATGGTATCCTCCATCTGTGTTTTCTATACCATGTTGGGTGGCATTAAGGCCGTGGTTTGGACGGATGTCATCCAGGGTGGCACCATGTTGATATCGGTATTGATGGTGGGCGTTCTGGGCACAATGCAAACGGGGGGACTGGGTTCAGTGATAGAGAACGCCAGTGCTGGAGGTCGTTTTAATTTTGAGTAAGTTTTCCAATTAATAAAATATAAAGAAAAAAAATCCAAATTTTGAGCACTTTGTAGTCTAAGATGGGATCCACGCATTCGCATGACAGTGTGGAGCGCATTCTTTGGTGGACTCTTCATGTGGACGGGACACATTGGCCTAAACCAGAGCTGTGTCCAACGAATTGTTTCGCTGCCCTCGTTCACTCATGCCAAAAGGTAAAATTGAAATCAAGTACTTGAAAAAAAAAGAAATTAATTTTAGAATTTGCCATTCTTTTATCGTCAATGGTTAGTCAGCCTATTATTGAGAAAGTAAATTTATTACAAGGGCTTGCATTTTTAAAATTTTGGAGTAGATATTTCTGAAATTTAGAAAAATTGTGTCTAATTGTCATGTGTACACTAATGAATTCTTATATTTGATTTTCTTAACTTTGATTATTATTAAACATTTGTGTTTTATGATTTGTTTCTGACGAAAGGGATGTTTTCTGCAAATTAGAGTTTGCATTTCTTCCTTTAAGAAGGTTTTTGTTTTCAATAGAAATTATTAAAAAAGAAACAATTAAAATGATATATATATTATTATCTTATAGATCACTAATCATTTCGGGTGTTGGCTTCATCATAATCATGGGTATTATGAGTTTTACGGGCATTATAATGTTTGCACGATATTTTGGATGTGATCCCATGTTGGCAGGTGTAAGTTTTTTCCCCTCTTCGATATTTATCGGGATTAAATCTTGAGATTTTATTTGCTTTTCAGCTTGTCAGCAAACCGGACAAAATGATGCCCTTCTTTATACAGGATATAATGGGTAATCTGCCTGGCTTTCCGGGATTGTTCATCTCGTGTGTCTTCAGTGCGTCGCTGAGCACTCTCTCCGCCAATCTTAACTCCCTAGCTGGTGTGATTTATTTCGATTATATCAAGCCCTACATTCGGCACACGGAGGCAAGAGCGAATGCAACTATGAAGACGATCATTGTTGGAATTGGTTGCTATTGCATCGCTGGTGGATTTATGGTGCAGAATTTTAATTCCCTTTTGCAGACTGCGATTAGCATCAATGGGATAAATACGGGTGCCGTTGTGGGTGTATTCCTATTGGGCATGCTATATCCTCGTGCCAATGGCAGAGTGGTCGGATCGAGTATTATATTTAGTATGGGTGTCATGCTGTGGATCATTACCAACGCGCAAATGAACTTCAAGGCGGGGCACATCAGATACGATAGTCTGCCCAACACCTTGGATCAATGCGAGGCACCTCAATTTAAGGCGATTGCAAATTCAATGTGAGCAATATACTAACAAAAAACCATAAATTACTATAAAATTAATTTTAAACATCTCTTTTTTATAGGAACAATTCAACAATTTTAACGACTACAGCATCGCCACAATTGATTACTGGTGCCTTTGGAAGTAACCGAGAATTTTCAATATTTGACATATCATTTTATATGTACAAAGTATTGGGCATTATTCTAGCGATTGTCTGGACTGTTATAATGAGCTACATTTTCAAACCGGATGCGAAGGAGAAACTGAATCCTAAATTAATCGCGCCAATTGTGCGAAAATATCTGAATTTGAATCCAGAACTGGAATTGGAAGAGTTGCCCCTGAAGGGTGCACCGCTGAAAGAGTATGAAGCGTCTGAACATAAGATAGATATAACCAAAATAGATAATACCAAAAATGATGTGACAACAGATCGTTAAAAAATTAACGATTATTGATTTTAAATTTTTGTACAGCATTAAAGATTTCTTACATTAAAATCTTTTCATGGAATATTTATTGCAAGAAGACCCACAGAATTGTGGCTTTAATTGAATTTCCTGTTTCTATTAAACAACAAATTCCCGAAGAAAACAACTACGATAATGTGTGAATTAATTAATTTAAATTAAATAAATTTAAAATTACAATTTACAAAATTGCATTTTCTACAAATAGACAGCAGATGCACATTTATACTTTGAATATCTTTTCAATATACTACAATTCATATTGTTAACTCACTATTGACCTTTGTGGATTCTGTGAGCAGCATTTGAAAATAAACAACTTCGATTTATTTTAACGGCGGCTTATCGGCAAATTATGAATGAAAACGATTTAAGTCTTCAAGAAAAAATATATTTTGAAGCACCGTAAAAACGAACAAATTAATTCATTACATTTTTTAATTTTTAAATATATTAAAATGTTGCTCCGGATATTGTTTGTCTGTACACTGGACCTATCTGTAAGCCGCCAACACTATTTTGGCGATCGGCCATTCATTTATCGATTCGTCGTTCGCCAACACTCCTTTATCGATCACTCAACCTCACTCAACCTCACTCAATCGCCAACGGTCCTTTATCGATCGCGTAACCGCCACACTTTCTTATCGATATCTCATCCTAATTACGTATGTGATTCATTCAAATTTGCCTACACTGTGCATGATCTGCCGACCACAGAATGTGCTTGTCACTCACAGATTAGATTAATTAGCTGCACGAAGCTAATATTGAGCGTCAATTGAATGGCCTCTTATCATGCGTAGTGTTTGTTAAGGCTCCCAAAAGTAGGCAGTAATTTACTACCATTAACACAACGTAATCGTAAAAGTTATAAAAGTATGAAGGAAAGACATAGGAAAAACACGTAGTTGATAAGTTTATGATATGGGCCATTAACTTTTACAACTTCAGTGTCTAGCAGATATGACACACACAAAACTGATAAGCAGCATTTGATCGCTACTTAAGTCAAAGATCAGATTGTAATGGGGCTCAGTAAGTGTGCTGACAGCATCAGCAACTGATCTTAAAGTGAACTTAATTTTAAAGGAATGTCAACTCCGATTACAACCACAAATATGGCTCCTAAAGTGGAGGATCTGAGATTTGGATTGACCGATTATACTGTCTTCATACTCATGTTGAGCATCTCGGCCAGTATTGGAATCTATTTTGGCTTCTTTGCCAAGACCAAGAATACAACTGAGGAATATTTGCGCGGAGGCAAAAAGATGCAGACACTTCCCATTGCCATCTCATTGGTATCCAGGTTGGTTGTTATCATTGCCCACAGCACACAAAATCGTCAGTTGTTCTTATCTATATACAACTAACATGTGCGGCATTTCGGCATAAATTCGAGCCCCTTTTTTTAGTTTATACAAATAGATATATAAATCAGGGAGTTATGCCAAGTTTTATGTTTGTAATATTAATTAATAAGTGGTGAAATCAATTTAAATTATTTTTTTCTTTTCCCGCTTGCTTTTTATTATTATTGTTAATATTTGTATTATTATTATCACTTTTTTTTATTAATATTATTATTATAATAATATTAATTTTTCTGTTCTATTTAGACCTACCGACTAACTTTATCCGACTCTCTTTTAATAGCTTTACTACTAATTATTATAATTATACTAATATTATTTTATTTTCTATTATCTCTCGAAACTTACCCATTTTATTCCTTAAGCGATCTACTTCTAACTATTCCTTTCATTAACCAGTATTCTGTCATGATTCCAATCTTATCATCTGATGAATTCAGAGTTCTCTATTTCAACGAAATTTTTTTGTCATAATTCTAAATTAATTATTAAATTTTTTTTATATTAATTAATTTTATTTATATTTTTAATGCTCGTATTTTTCTTTGGCTACTTATATTAGTTTACATAATTTAATATAATATTTTCAATCACTTGCAGTCAACTGTCTGGCGTTGCAATCATGTCGATTCCAGCAGAGAATTATACTTACGGCTTTAACTTTATTTTATCTGTGCTTGCCATGATTCCCACAGTGCCCATATTGATATATATTATTGTGCCTGTCTTCTACGACAACAATGTTGTCAATTGTTATGAGGTGAGTTAGGAAAAAAAAAATATATATATATATCTGCATTTTGGAAACAATTTAAAATGTATTCCAAATAATCGAAATTCTACAAATGAGAGTAGGGTAAGCTTTACCCTAAATCCAGAATCCCAAAAATATGGTGGTATTTTATAAAAGCAAAAACAATAAATTAATTATAGTCCGGCATAAAATAATAATTGAAATTAATTTATAAACTAAGCTTAGAGTCTACAAATGTGATACAACAAAAATCTGAAAAATTAGATATATTTTCTTGTACATTTTCGAAAAAAGTACCCTGAAATTGAGAAAAGAAAAACTGTGAATCTTAGAATTATACTTTCTGAATTCACAAAGAGTATGGCGAGTTCTTAAGATGCATGGCGATATTTTCTGAGTGTACAGATATAAATGATACTCATACATGACATAATACACGAATATTATTTCAAAAATATTTCTACCCATAGTATCTGGAAATGCGTTTCAATAAACGCACTCGTCAACTGGTGACTCTGACTTTTGTGCTGAATCAGTTTTTAATGCTGCCCGTTTATATGTTTATACCCGCCTTGGCCTTTTCACAGGGTATGTAGGGCGTGATCATTTGATTGCTGATTTTACATATTATACAGAAATTATATCAATATATATATATTGTTACAGTGACTGGCGTAAATATTCACGTCATCAACACGATCGTGTCGTCGATATGCGTTTTCTACACCATGTTGGGTGGCATTAAGACGGTGGTTTGGACGGATGTGGTGCAGGCTGGCGTTATGCTGCTCTCGGTGGTTATGGTGGGTGTTTTGGGCACCCTGCGCTCTAATGGCTTGAGCACTGTCATCGAATATGCCACCCAAGGTGGTCGTCTTGACTTTAAGTATGTTGGAGCTAAACCCAGTGCAGGAGATTATTTTATTTATTAAATTTTTCTTTACAATTTACTTAATTTATAATAGTTTTGGGATGGATCTGAGACTGCGGACCACTGTCTGGAGCAACTTAATCAGTGGTTTAATGCTCTGGACGGGCAAGATTGGACTCGATCAGAGCTGTGTGCAGCGGATTGTCTCCCTGCCTTCATATGAACATGCCAAAAAGTAAGCAAATCTTTTATATTCAAGTACATTCGGGATTTAATTCTTAAACGCACATGCAAAAAATTAAGCAAATTACCAAAATGACTAAAAAAAAACCTTTTTAAATAAAAAATGCGGAGTGTAGTGATAACAACATATAATTCAGATATCATTATAATCATTCTAAAACAGATCTATCATCGTGGCGGGTTTTGGATTTATGATTATAATGTTCTTAACCTCTTTCTCCGGCATCATAATGTTTGCACGATATTTTGGATGTGATCCCATGTTGGCAGGCGTAAGTTTTTCCCCCTCGATGTTTATTCTGATTTAATTTGTGATTTTCTTTGCTTTCCAGCTGGTGAGCAAACCGGACAAAATGATGCCCTTCTTCATACAGGACATAATGGGCAATTTGGTTGGGATGCCGGGTTTGTTCATCTCGTGTGTGTTCAGTGCCTCGCTGAGTTCCCTCTCCGCCAATCTCAATTCGCTGGCTGGCGTTGTCTATTTCGATTATATTAAACCACACATTCGGCACACGGAGGCCCGGGCGAATGGATGCATGAAATTGGTCATCATTCTGATGGGTGGTTATTGTATTTTGGGTGGTTTCATGGTGCAACGCTTCAATTCCATTTTGCAAACGGTGTGGACAATAACGGGCATTAATATGGGCGCTGTTTTCGGCGTTTTTCTATTGGGCATGTTTGTGCCCCGTGTCAATGGTAAGGTGGCAATGACGAGCATTTTGTTCAGTGTACTCGTCATGCTCTGGGTCATAATCAATGCACAGCTCAATTTCAAAGAGGGCCTCGTCAAATACGATGTGTTGCCAAATTCATTGGATCAGTGCGAGGCACGAGGATTGGATACCATTTTCAATGCCATGTAAGTGTTATTACACTCAAAAAAAATGTTTGTAAGTCGCCCTAAAAAATATAAAGGTTTTCTGCCTTGCCTTAAATCGACAATCACTAAAGTATAGTGAAAATTTGCTATTATTAAGAAATACATTTAATTAAAACAATTTACTTGCCGGGTTTACAGTCTACAAGCTTCACGTCATAACCACACACATTTAAATGTTATCTACAAATATTTACTTTATTTATTTTTATTTATGTATTTTACTTACTTTTAGCAATGGCACAACAACCACAACAATGATGACGCCAGCTGATCAGGCACCGGCAAATGTGACAACTGCATTTGGAAGCAATCGCCCGTTTTCCCTATATGATATATCATTTTTCTGGTACAAAGTGTTGGGTGCAATTCTTATCTTTGTATGGGCAGTGCCCATGAGCTACGTTTGGCGCATGGAGAAGGGCGAACAACTAAAACAGAACCCCAAATTTTATTCACCATTTGTGCGCAATATGCTGCCTCCAGTTGTCGAGAAGGAAATGGAGGAGTTGCCGCTGAAAGGGCAAGAAACGAAAAATGGTGTTGCATAGTTTGGCATAAGTAAAAGTGTTCTTCTAGCCTATGATATTAAATTATTAAATTGAAGTCAGCTTTGTTATCTCTCTTTTGCATTTTTAAAAGATTTTATTTACAAAAGAATATTTTAAATGAAGAATTTCTTACACAGAAAGTTATCCAGTTACTTACAAAAAACGGTTTCAAATTTTTTGTAAAAAAAGAGTTCCACAGTGTTTTTTTTTACCCTCTCGTTTTTTTTGTTGTTTTCTTTTTTTTTCTTAGCATTTTTCATTGAAAAATATTAAAGTACTATTCGTAATTTAGTTAAGATCGTCTGGAAAAGATTTCTTTTTTTGTTTTGTATTTTTGTTGATTTATGCTTGCACGGAATACAATTGATGCGTTATTTGATATACAATTTGATTGGTTTAAAAATTAACAAAACTCTCCCTAAAAACTAAATGCCAGTTTTCAAAGTTGAAATAAAAAAAAATAATAGAAGGAAAGACATATATAGATGAAATGTTAGTAAAGTTGTTGTTGTTGTTGTTTATATATGCTTATATATAACATAATTAAATTTTTTTGAACTACGCATCAATTTGTTAAAACAAATCTTTTCAATTTTTGAGTGTTTGTCAAAATGAATTTTTTTGTGATCTTTTAAAATTAAGGGCTTGCATTAATGATTATGTTTCTTATAATTTAAAAACATCTATTTTACATACATTGCTCAATAATGTATTTTGGTTTTTTTTTTCTTTTCTATTCTTTTTGTTTTTAGTTTCCAATTTTAATTAAATTTACACATACATATTATTTATAGTTTTAATGCTTTTAACAATGTGTGTGTGTGTGGTTTTGTGTGTTTTTTTTGGGGGGGATTGTTGTTGGCGGGTTTAGAGCTATGTGTTTTGATACAATTATTATTATTATTTTATATTATTATTTATATATTGCGCACACAGCATCAGCATTAAAAATCCAGCAACAAAGACTGGAGAAATTAATTCTTAGGGCATTAAAAATGTTGTTTTGTTTTGAAAATAAAAGAAACGGCATTTGAAACTGTGCTTTTCACATGCGGCGCGATCCAGTTTCAGTTATATTTTGTTTTTGTTGTTTTTAGGAAATTCTAAAAATATTTTACGGCATTTTTTTATCGAATCGAAGTCCTCGATCTATAGTTATTGGTTTTTATCATCATCGTCATCATCATCATCTGCATCATCATCTTGATCTTTATACGCTGCCTAATTGCAGGCCTGCGGCGTTGCATGATTTTCACCATCATCTGTGGCATTATTAACAATCTTCGGTTCACCTATTGAAGATAGTTTAATATTTAATTAGTATATTTATTTATGTAATCACAGTGAATAATACATAAAGTACAAAATAAAATAAATTAATTTAAACATTAAATTAAAAACACAAATACAAATTTTCAAATAACATTTAATTTTTAAATAAATAAAGAAATAAAAATTTTAAAAGCAGCGTACTAGTAATATAACAATTTAATTTAATTTATAATAGTAATTCGAGTAATTAGAAATCGAACAAATTGGAATAGGATAGATTGGCTATAAAAATATTTAACACTTACCGTTGTCATTGTGCTCGGAGGACTTGTTGTCGCAGTTCGCCGTCTGCGGCTCCTTAACAACTACTTCTGCTGCTACTGATGCTGCTGTTTCCGTTGCTGTTGCTTGAGTTGATTCTGTTTCAGTGGATTCCACAGCTGGATCTATAACTGTAGCACCAACTGGTTTGCTGACATCATTGCTGACAGGTGCTTCAACTGCAACCACAACTTGTTCCTTGATCTCTGTTGCATTTTCCTGCTTTTCGGGCACAGCCTCTTTCAGCTCCACAACCTGGTGCACCAACTTCTTCTCCTCCGGCTGCTCCTCCTTATTGCTTTCTGGCGCTGCTTCCACGGGATCAGAGCTGCTCTTTGTACTCGAATCGACTTCCATGGGTTCCGGACTTGGCTGCTTGGCAGGTTGAACTGAAGCAGAAGCTGGGGGAGGAGCTGAAGATGAAGTTGGGGCTGAAGCTGGAGCAGATTCTGGAGTTGCAGTTGTAGCTGGAGCAGGGGCTGTAACTGAAGCTGTAGTTGAAGCTGGAGCTGGAACTGCTTCTGGCTCCACTTTTTGCTCCTTTTCATCTTGCTCCTTTTGCTGTTGCTCCTTTTCCTCTTGCTCCTTTGCTTTATTTTCCACGGCAACTGTGCTTGCAGATGCGGTAGATTTACTTTCAACAACTGGCGACTGTTCCCGCTTCGCCTCCTCCTTCTCTTTCTTCTCCTCAACAGCAGCAGCTGCAGCTGGAGCAGCAGCTGAATCTTCATCTACTTCCATAGCTGTGGCAGTTGCTTCACTTTTCGGTGGGCTTGTTGCAACTTTAGCTGTTTGCTCCACTTGTGCCAATTTCTTGGGCGTTTTATCCTTCGCTTCGGGCGCTTTTCTCTCCTTGACATGATCAACATTGTTTTGATGCTCCTCTGGCGCTGCAGTCGCATCTGGTTGGTCCTTTGTTCCTTTTTTCTTTTGCGGCGAATTTACCTTGGTTTCGTTAGCTTCTTTTCGTTTGGATTCCTCAACAACAATTTCCTTGGGCTTTTCCAATTTTTCATCTCTCTTGGCTTTCTTAACAGGGCTCTGTAAAGGAAATAATTGTTAGACTTGGCTTAACATTGTTATGTTATGCTATTTAGATGTGTTAAGTTATTAACATCATGTTATTTACATACTTTTGCTTTAACAGTTTCGATTGCTTCCGCTTCCACCTCTTCCTCCTCCACCTCCTGCTCCATCTCTGCCTCCTCGTTGGCTTTTGCTGTTTCCTGCTCCACACCTTCTTCACCACCTACATCCAATTTGCGTGCTCCACGTCCACGTCCCACACTTCCTGCCCCACCTCCACTCTTAGTTGTTGCTGGCGATGTGCGCGCCTTTTTGCTTGGTGGCGGCGTAACGGTTTCAGCTGAACGCGTTGGCGTTCCACGGGTACTGGAACGCGTGCGTCGACCGCCACCCAATTCCAGACTGCCGCCCATTGTGCGAACCAGTTCCTCGCTCTCCTGCTGAGCCCGCTCAATGAATGAACGACGCTTTGGCGTGCGTTTCTAAAAATAAATGTAATTAATAAATAAATACTCCTCAATATATTGTATGTCATAATATTATACGATATTATTATTGAATTATATATCTACAAATATTTAATAAATAAATATAAAATATATTTAATAAATAAATATAATATTTATAAATAAACTAATAAAATAAACTACTCATTATTATAATTTCACGATTTTATTATATTACTTTTACAAAATATTTCATAAATAAATAAATACCAATCAAAATATTACTAGTATTTATTTTTGTTTTGTTTTTTTATTCGCATTAAATCACATGAAACAAAGCCTAACATATTCCATTGAGCGGTAAATAAAAGCACCAAAACGAATAAAATGCACACACAAAAACAAACACAAACACACACATGCACACGTTTATACTTATGCTTGTATGACAAAGTACAGCAAACAACAAAAAGTCGAAAAGAGAACATGAAAAATAAAAACAAACGAGAACGAGGCGAGAGACGCGGAGGCAAAACGTGTGCACAAAAGAGACCCAGCGATGAGACTTTGCAGCGAGTGAAACACGCGACATACAAAAATAAATACACACACATACACTCTTGCATACACAATCGCTAAGGGAAAAGCGCGCGCAGCAAACGAAGGCAAATTAACATCAACATGAAACTGTGTAAAAAGCTAAATACAAAAAACACATACACACATTCACATAATATTTTGACAAAAATACTGCGTCAGTGTTGCGCACGCTCTTCCAGATAATTCCATGTGTCTGTATTTGTGTATGTTTGTGTGTGTTGCAAAGCGCGCTCTTATCGCGCGACCCCCGGTGTAAATTGTGACTGTCTCTACACATATACGCACTCACACATGCATACAAATGTGTATATGTATTTATTACACTTACGGGTGTTTTTTTCTCATCCGCCGCCGCCGGTTGAATTGTTGCTGCTGCTGCATTTTCTTCAACTGCCTCCGCCTCCGTTTTATGTATGCTTGTCTCGTCCGACATTTTGAATTTATTTATTTTTTATTTTTGCGTACAAAATACAAATTATTATTTTTTTTTTTGTATTTTGCAATGTTTTTAAGAACGCTTCGCTTTAAAGTAGCGAGTGTTTTTCTGTGCTCCCTTTTTGCACACTGGTTTCAAATGGCAGGTATCTTACACACACATATACATACACACACACGCCACGCTGAACGTACGCGCTAAATTTATTAAATGCAATTTTCGGTACGTTTCCAATAAAACTCAGTATGTAACTGATCAACCTGGGCAGCGGTCAATATTCGATTATATTTTGCACTTTATTTCGCCTAGAAATACGTTGTATTTTGCACTTTTTTTGACGGTTTTTCTCGAGCCAACGGGGAAAGACCAAACGTAATCCACAACTCGACTAAATCTTGCTTCTTCTTGCACTCGAGTGTTGCACAGCACATCATTTATGGCGGCCTTTTGTGGCAGTGTTGGTTAACATATGGAATATATATGGTAGTTGCTCAAACGAAATTAAACACAATTTCGCTTCTAAAAATGCTAGTTTTAGTACTTTTTCGATATTTTTTCTTTTTGTATCTAAGCAAAAAGCAAAGTTAAGCCTAAACTCGATTTCTTCGACACTCAAGTGTTGCATAGCCCACCATATTTGGTGCTACAAAGCATGTATGAGTACATGTGGTGGTTGGCCGATGACAAACTATCGCTTTATTTTGCTTTGAAAATTGCTGTTGCTTATGGCGGCCTTTTGCGTTAGTGATGCAAAGCATGTACGAGTGTGGGTGGTGGTTGGTCTATTGAAACGTAACACTTTATTTCGCTTAAAAATACACTATATTTAAGGAAAAGAATAATATAAATCATAACGACTATTTTCCGCTTGGATACACAAGTGTTGTACAACCACAACAGTGTTGCAAATTATGCATAAGTCTTTGTGGTGGTCGGTCAATAGAAATTTATCGCATTTATATCCGATCTTTTTCCACGAGGCAGGCTTTTTATTATTTACAATTTGTAATTTTGGAAATAGAGTGGAAATGGTTTCGCAAGAACAAATTAAAGCCATTGGCTGCGTACTCAACAACAAGGAGCGTCCGCTCAAGGAGCGCTTTAGGGCGTTGTTCACACTGAAGAACATTGGAGGCGCGACAGCAATTGGGGAAATTAGTCAAGGATTTAAAGATGAATCCGCTTTGCTAAAACACGAATTGGCTTATTGTTTGGGCCAAATGCAGGACAAACTGGCTATTGGAATACTGACCCAGGTGCTCGAGGACACCAGTGAGGAGCCCATGGTGCGTCACGAGGCAGCCGAAGCACTTGGCGCTATTGGAGACGCAGAAATTTTGCCGCTGCTCGAGAAATACAAAAAGGATTCGGTTTTGGAGGTTGCAGAAACTTGTCTGATTGCCTTGGACCGCATTCGCTGGCTGCAAAGTGGTCAGCAGGTGCAGGATACCAATCCCTATGCCTCTGTGGATCCCTCACCACCAGCAGCAGGTGAAAAAAATGTGCAGCAGTTGAGGGACATTTATTTGAATACGGAGCAGAATCTTTTTAATCGCTATCGGGCAATGTTTAGTTTAAGAAATTTGCGTACAGAGGAAAGTGTCCTGGCCCTCGCCGAAGGATTAAAGGATAAATCGGCTCTATTTCGTCATGAGGTGGCCTTTGTTTTGGGTCAGTTGCAGCAGCCGTGTAGCATTAAATATTTGCAGGCTAATCTTGAGAATCGCGAGGAGAATGAAATGGTTCGACATGAATGCGCCGAGGCTTTAGGCGCCATTGCCACCGATGAATGCATCAAAATCCTTAAAAATTACGCGGATGACGAGCGGAGGGTGGTAAAGGAGAGCTGCATCATTGCGCTGGATATGTGCGAATATGAGAACAGTCCAGAGTTTCAATATGCCGATGGATTAACCAACCTCGATGGCAAAAAGTGATGCTAATTCTTAATATAAAATTTACTTTTTCAAATTTGTATATATTATATTTGTGTATCTTTATTGTATTATTATCTAATTCGCGGTGTAATAAAGTGTATTACTGCATGTGATTCATTTTTGATGAAATTATTATTTGTTCTTAGAAATTAGTCACTTGACTTCTGTGTAAATGAGATAAAATAAGATGAGACAAACAAATAATTGTATTTAAAATTACGTTTGCTTTATGAACAGAAACTCTGTTAGCAATGCTGTTAAATTTAACATTTTAACCTACAATTGAAATAAACATTGGATACCCTTAGGCAACTGTATAAACAGCAAGCATTAATTTCAAATTAAGAACAAGTGAGACCATTAAACCAAAATAAGTGCTGTTAAATTCTACATTTAAAAAAACGTTTTTTTTATTCCTAACAAGTGTGACCAGTAAATTAAAAAAAAAGCTGTTAAATTTCACAATTAGTTGTACCAAATCACGGCGTTGCCATGCTGCCGCCAAGAAGTGTTGATAAATGTACAGAAAATGTTGGTACACTTGTACCCAGTTGGGACACACAATTGTGATTGCGAGTAAAAACTACGTACAAATGAATCAAATCGCCAGAGAATTACTAAATAAAAAAACATTAAATGCAGCAGAAAAACGCATTTAAAGTGCCAACATAGAAAATGTGATAAATAGGCAGAAGCTAAAACGAAAACAAGCCATGAAAATGCAAATGAAAAAAACGTGTGTTCAGCAAAATTGCTGCGAATACAGCGGAAAATAAATTACACAAACACACACATGCAAACACAAATTCACACATACTCGCAATCGCACACACAAACATACTAAGGCGCATAACATAATATATAATAATAATATTAAATACACGGCTTAAAAAGTGAAACGAAATAAGGAATTAACGAAACGCAATAAGATAAATAAAAATTAAATTTTAACGTGCCAAAAAAACAAAAAAATAATTAAATACCTAGAATAATTAATTGCAAGCAGCGCGCGTGTTTTTTGTTTTTTTGTGTTACGTATCAAATAAATAAATTTGTAGTGTTGAGAGCAGTAGTGATAACACACGCCGTAGCAATGTCCAAATGCGCTTTTGTGCTTTATCTGGCGATGCAGCTTATAGGTATGTATACAAATACTCACGCATACATACTGCTTGTTAGTATGTATGTGTGTTTGTTTACTGTACGTAATGGCGCCTGATATCCCCATTCCCCCAATCCTCCCTTTACGCTTGATCGAGTTCTTAGTCCGTTTTGCTGCTCTTTCCGTCAACTGTTATGTGTTTGTATGCGTGTGTGTGTGCAATGATTTCTTTTGAATGGATGACGTTGCATTAGAGCAACTTGTTGTTGTTGTTGCCTTCTACTCGTCGTGGGTGAAAATCGACTTTAGTTGAGCGCAACTCTCTCGCTCTCGTTGGCTCTCATTCCTTCTCGTTTGCTCTTATGCATTTTCTTTACTCTTTACTCTAGTTGTTTCTGCTTTTGCCGTTGTTTCTTTATTTTGAACAAGCGGCACTTTAAACTCATCCCCTTTCTATATGCATAATGTGCATAATGCTTATGTATCTACTTTAGTATAAAGCATGCTTACACACTCATACACGCATTTGTATGCATGCATGTACATATGTACATATGTATATTTATAGATGCGATTACCCTTGCACAGTGGTTAAGAGGCTATGTTACATTTTCGCTTAGTTTAGTTAATAAGCAGACTCGAAGTTGTTAATAGAGAGTACAGTTCAAAGGAGGTTTTAAAAAAATTCATGGTTGTAAATGACAAGCTGCAATTAGCAAATTCATCATATGTAAAGTAGACTGTAACTCACACATGCTATCCTCTCTCTCTCGCTCTCTGTCTTTTACTCTAATGTTTGAAAATGTATGATTTAATTGAGTTTTTTTTCTAGGATTTGAAAACCCTTATATAAATGTTGAACTATTTCACTCTTCAAGACGAACAGTCTTATTGTTTTTTTTATTAATATATTTTTTAAATTTTGAATTATATATCATCTTATTTGTAAGTTTCATTTAAAATTTGTATATTTTAACGTTTTTTAAATTTTAACTGCCTATAAAAAAATTAATAAAAAAATTTGGATTTTATAAAATAGTTTAATTATATTTTTATTTATTAAGTTAATGCATAATATACATTTTAATACCACTGTGCGATGCACTCACACGTGGATTTATACACACATATAACGCACACATAATCATACATAGCAGTTGCAGGTTGCAGTTGCTGCAATGGGGTTATGAGGCCCACTTAAAAGGCTCCAGTGGCCAGTGGAGCTAATTTTGTATGGCCCTCTTTACACGAATTGGGGTTGCGTGGCAAGCAAACGTTGCAAGCGAGTATTGCAAACAAACGTTGCAAGTTCTTCATTCTCCATTCGGCTTTCAATGGCAGCTCAGCTCAGCTTTGAGCTTTGCTGCATTTGGGATTTGGTTTAGCTTTGGGGTTTGGGGTTTGATATTGGGGTCGTTCGTCCGTTGGCGACTCCTCTTGATCCGTGGTCGGTTGTCGGTGTGGCAGACACATAATGTGTGATACATGATATGTGCACAAAGGCAGCCGCCTAGAGCCCATTTAAGCAACTTTTTTAGGATTCCACAAAACCAAACATTTTAACATGTTTAGACAGCGGCGTTCAAAATATTTGTTAAGCTAGAAAAATTGAAAAGACTTAAAAAAGTTATGTATGAATTCTAGCTTACATTTTTTGAGTGTTTCTTTTGTCATTAAGTTTAGCTTCTTATAAAGTAATCTTTCAGTAAAGAAAAAAACAATTGAAGTAAACAAGTTCTTAAAAAAAAATAAAAATAGTGTTTTTGTATTGCTTTGCATGTATCAAAATGATTTAGAATAAGGCTTTATTATAAAACTCAACTATTTTTTGTTAAAAATATATTTCTTAATAATATAAAATATTTATATTTATATTTATAATTTCTATTTCATTACAAATATAATGTAAAATAGAATATTTAATACATGACTAACTTGTTGTGATTTCCCCTTCGCAGGCTGCCTGTTGATGCATCAGGAGCAATCCGTTGCTGGTGGCGCCATTCTGCCCGAGGGGCACAACATCAACTGTGAGCATTATGACGAGAAGGATTGCAACACGCATCAGAATTGTGCCACAAGCATCGAGCGCTGTCAGGTGGAGGCGGACAAGTTTCCCAGCTGTTATGTGCTGTGGACCGTTGACGAGCTGACAGGTTTGTTGCTGCAACGAATACACTGACAGAAATGAAGGGATTATAATATTTTAATTTCATTTGTTGCAGGCACGGACAAAGTCAAGATGAAGGGCTGCTTCACGGACATGCACGAGTGCAATCAGACTGCTTGCATCACGAGTGCCAAGCCCCGCTTGGGCAACATCAATTTCTGCTGTTGCAAGGGCTCCAAGTGCAACATGCACTACAAACATATACCGGCCGCAATGGAGGCAACAACACAAGGTGCCACATTTTGTTCTTCCTTTTCTTCCCTTCTTTGCTGCACGCTCCAATTTTGGCGTAACACAGGCAACAACTTGCCACCTTGCCACCTCCTTGCTTGCAACGCATTTTCGTGTTAACGAACTTTCCACAGCCTCCACAAGCTGCCTGCCAGTGTGTGCGTGTGTGTGTTGCAAGTTGCCTTCGTGCCACGTTTCGTTATATTTTAATTTATAATTTTTTTTATTATTATTTTCTATTTTTTTTTTTGTGAAGCTGTCTTTGTCTGCTTGGCTCTCTTTTATCTCTCCACACATACATATATATATCTTTTTGTATATTTGAGCTCATAAAAAGCGATGCCAAATTGGGGGCGAAACTTTCGTTTTTTTTTTTCATTTTTCATTTTTCGCTTTGCGTTCTGTGCTTGTTGTGGCATCCACATCCACATGCACAGCATCATCCACCCTGCACGGCACCAACTACAGGTGCCACTTGAGATGTTGTTCACCTGCGCTGCAAGAGTTTAAAGACCAACATGCATTTATGCCACATACAGTTGCAAACATATTATTTCGAGGGGCAAAGATTTCAAGAGTTTCATATTTTTCCATTTTATTTTTTATTATTATTTCAGAATATGCAATGAGAAACTGGCAAATTATGCCTTTCGCTCTGTTAAATATGATTAATTTCTATTAAGTTAAATACAGTCGGAGCAATATTTATTTTTTACATTCTTAACATTTTGAATATTTTGTTATCCCTGGCTTCATTTATAAGTTGTCGCTTAACTTTGGTAGAGTCATTGTGATGCTTGATTATTATTATATAATTGTACTTACAAATAATAATTTTCTTTTGATACTCTTTTTGCAGTGCCAAAGGAGAAGACACAGGACAACAACAATGTGATTTATTATATTGTTGGCTCTTCCGCATTCGCCGTCCTCGTCGTGTTGCTAATATTCATGCTGGGCTATTACAGACGCCTCAAGCAGGAGCATTTTAATGAAATACCCAAGGTGAGTGCCTCCTAATAGTAATTTGAATAATAATTACTAATTTCTTTTCTTCTCTATCTCAGCATGAAGCGGAAATTACAAATTCATCGCCATTGTTGAGCAACCGTCCGATTCAATTGCTCGAGCAGAAGGCGAGCGGACGCTTTGGTGATGTGTGGCAGGCCAAGTTGCACGGTCAGGATGTGGCCGTAAAAATCTTTCGCATGCAGGAGAAGGAATCGTGGACAACAGAGAACGAGATCTATAAATTGCCACGAATGCGTCACCCGAACATACTCGAATTTCTCGGTGTCGAAAAGCATTTGGATAAACCCGAATATTGGTTAATATCCACCTATCAGCATAATGGCTCCCTCTGCGACTACTTAAAATCGCACACGATCAGTTGGCTGGAGCTGTGCCGCATTGCCGAGTCCATGGCGAATGGTTTGGCCCATTTGCACGAAGAGATTGCGGGCACTAAGACGGATGGCCTGAAACCGTCGATTGCACATCGTGATTTCAAATCGAAGAATGTCCTGCTGAAGGGTGATTTGACCGCATGCATTGCGGACTTTGGTCTGGCCATGATCTTTCAGCCGGGCAAACCGTGTGGCGACACCCACGGCCAGGTGGGCACTCGTCGCTACATGGCGCCCGAGGTGCTCGAGGGTGCCATCAATTTTAATCGCGATGCCTTCCTGCGCATCGATGTTTATGCCTGCGGCTTGGTCCTCTGGGAAATGGTCTCACGCTGTGAGGTCGTCGGACCCGTGGGCGAATATCAGCTGCCATTTGAGGCCGAACTCGGCCAGCGACCGACACTCGATGAGGTGCAGGAGAGTGTCGTCATGAAAAAGTTGCGTCCACATTTGCTCAACACGTGGCGTGCCCATATGGTAAGTATCTGTTTACCACTAAGCAGACTGACTGACTTAAAATTGACTGTATACAAATTATTAACAGTTGTTTAGCATCTGCTAAAACAAATGATTTTTGATTTTGGATAGTTGCTAGTTGCGCAAATATATAATATAATATAATAGCATGAATACAACATAGTTTCTTCTGAAAGTAAAAACAAAGCATTAGCTTTGTAATTTTTTTAAATTTTGATTTTTCAAATATACTGTTTAGTATTTCCACTATATTTTTATTTAGGTTGGATATGGTGAATGAAATGTTTTTTTTTCTCATTCACTTTTCTGAAGACCAACTTCAAAACATTAAATTTAAATTTAAAAAATGTGAGAAATATTTATAATATTTATTAAGTAGTTTTGTGACTATTTGACTAAATATTAACTATTGTCTGCTTAGTGATAATGCTTTACAACCTGGCTGACACTAGAATTGTAATTAATTTTGATATCGTTTTTAGGGTCTCAGCATATTCTGCGACACAATGGAGGAGTGCTGGGATCACGATGCCGAGGCGCGTCTTAGCTCCTCGTGTGTGATGGAGCGTTTCGCACAACTCAACAAATATCCGACGACGCAGTTGCTCATTAAGAACCACACCAACATCGAGGATGCCAAGGAAACCACAAATTGCTTATAGAAACGGTATTAAATCACAGCCAATGACAAAAAAATTGGTTGTGATTTTGAGGCCTGTCGTCATTTTTATTTTATAAATATTAAAACTTGTTTAGTTTTACATAAGTATTGTGCATAGGCAGCACAACATACACTGGAAAAAATTGGCAGCTGTCATTTAAACATAAATACGCCCCAATTTAGACATTTTAGCGAAAACAGAACAAAGTGTTATTTCTGAGCTAAACTGGAGTTTATTTGTGAGTCTTTGAAAACACGTATCTTGCCCGGGCAAAACAAATTCTCTAGACACACATCAAATATATAAATTGGTCTGTAGCTCATCTCACACATTAACTTCATCGACTGATATATATATGATATATATATATTCAACATATACGTATATTTAATTGTTTTTGTATTTAGTTCGATTAATATTCATTTTTTTCATAGCTGTTGAATTATTTGCCAAGCTGTCCCTTATTTTGAACGTCGACAGACGTATACTAGATATATATATATAAATATATATATATATATATAAATAGTTAAGTGTACGATTTAAAGCTATTTTAATTATGTTTATTTATGTAAACTTATCGTTTTTAATTATTTTTTTGTTTTGCTGCTATGTTGTATTTTTAATAAATACTTTAAATGATTGTTTTTAAGCTACAATTTGAGAAGTGTGTTTTGCTTTTTATTTTTTCTTTTCAATTGATGTAGTGCCAATTCACAAATCTATATATATATAAATACATTTATATATATAAATACACACACAGTCACACACACACACACTTACATACGTGTATATACATATATGTAATTTTACTGAACAGTACAAGAAACACCTGAAGTTTTCAAATGAAAGTTTCTTTTTAATGAACATTAAATATGTAAGCTCGATATATATATACATATGTATAGACGATATACCCTACGATAAACACACACAACAGACTTAGCAGACTTATAAAGCACACAGACTCATATAAAAAAAGAGAAAGATTCAATCATACTACGAGGTACGCGAAATATTTGTTAATTCCACACAATCGTGTCTGGGACAAGTTTAGATTTAGTGGTGGAAAGCATGAATAAAATCATGCTATAGTTAACCAGATTAGCATTTCAAAGATAACGGATTGATTAAGTTTACTTGCAAAGTTTAAAAAAAATCAAACAAAATTAAAAGAGAGTTACTTACGTCTTAAATATCGTAATTTGTTTGCATGTGTTTGATAAATCAGATATATACATATATATTACAGTCATAAGTCGTAGGTGAATAATTGAGAACTGGTCACACAATCATAGTTTCATTTCAATTGATTCAATTTGCTAAGAATACTGAACTTCAATCTAGCATTATATCAATCAAACATATACACACACATATTTAGCATACTTTAGCTATTTGAATAATACAAAAAAAAAAAAACAAATACAAAAAACGATATACAACAAATACGTGCAATTTACGATACAAACAAAGCTTCATTACCTGATTTTAATTCTGAGCAACTTATATTATTTTAACATGCAACACAGAAAATAGAATTAATTTTGTTATGCGATTTTTCTTTTAACTTTTGGTGCTGGAGAACAAAACATAGAAACAATAATCTTCAAGTGGTTGGTTCATATAAGTATTATTGAATGTAATAATAAATATAAAAAAAACATAAACAAAAACAGTATTCGAAAACGCAATCAGAACAGAAGAAACAATAACAAATTGTTCAACACACATTAGTAGTTTGTTACATATCAGATGGCTATGGTTAGGATTTTGGATGAAATGAATGATCGATAAATGATGATAAACACACATACATATTTCAGCACACTTAATGCAATTTTGAAACGTTTTCTGTATAATCGAAAATCAAAAAAATCGATAAATTCACTCAACCTTTTTTGATATACAGTTATACAAAACAACAGTCCAACTGGCATTCACATAAATCATAGTGATTATCACGGTTAATTTATCAAAACAAATCAATGATATATGTTTAAGAAACATTCTATGTACGAAACAAAAAATTTTATAAATACAAAAAAAAAAAACAATTATGAACTGTTTAAATACTTTATTCGATTGCAAGTCATGTTAATATGAAATTTGTACTGACACACGAACAGTTCTTTGATAATAATGGATTTAAAATAAATGCTCATGAAGTGTTTGAAATTAATATGAATAGCATTTTAATTAAGTTTGTGGACTATTTGAGGAGTGTTCATGTAAGTAATTATTTAACTTGTATGTAAATTCGTTCGATAAAATTTTCAATATCTCCTCTGGATCAATACTACATTTATAAAGATAAATTGAATTTTAAGTCATTAAAATATTCTACTCTAAACAATCGACTTACAGGCATGGGTTAAAAAATTTTTCAAAACTGATCCGTTTTTAAATGCAAGGGTTTTTTCCATCTAGATCAATATTTATTTTTGGTTTGCATATACAAATTGCTATGCTTACCTTTAATAAATCCAATAAACAAACCAAAATTTGTCGCCTTCCTTCTTTATTATAACTTTTGATGATACATTCCGTTATACGTTGAATACATGTTTCGAATATACATTGAATACATTTCAAATATAATGTGATTACTTAAGATTGAAATATAACTGAATGAAAACGCTAATAAATTACTATACACAAGTGTTGAAGGAGCGTTCAATCTTATTAATTCTCGTACATAATTAATTAAGAACTTTAAACGTAATTAAATATATTTATTGTGAATATTTAAATATTCATATATATGTATTTGTTGCGTATATCGGCCAACTTATTTAATAATACATATGTATATTTACGTATACTGAACAAATCAATCGAAACAATACACCAAAGTCTCAAAAATCTGTAAGCTTCATTATTATTCAAAAATAAAAAGAATGTATTTGTGTTCTCATTCTATATATATATATATATATATATATATATATATATATATATATATATATAGTTATACGACTTTGGACCATTTCAATTGTAGTACCTACGACTACTTACTTGACCCATACCATTTTAATCAGACTTATCCGAGCATTCCGTTTACTAAATTAATACTACATACATACATACATATATACTACGTATGTGTGTGTTACAAACTGTATGGAAAAAAAGTCGCCATCTATAAAATGCTAACGTGTAAAGTTCTCCAACAATATGTTTTTACCAAGTCCTGTGCGCCTTGTTTGCCTATGAGTGTGTCTTACTAAAATAGATTCTGTTTCTGTTATTAATACATATACATATATACATATATATATGTGTGTGTGTATATTTATATATTATTGGGGGCTCTGTAACAAATGGAGCATAAATGTTATAGTATCTAGATTACGTTTTTTGTTTTTACTCTTTTACACATACACAATACAAATGCGACTACTATATATAAGTATACTTATTATGTTTGTACGATATGTTGTTTGTCTAGGGAATTTTTGTTTTGAAAAGGGAAAACTTGCAGCTGTGTATGTATTGCAATCGGAAATATATATATATAGAGAGAAATATATATATATATATATAGTAGTATTTGTATGCTGTTAGGGACGGTTTCTAGGTTTGTTAAGCGACGAATGCTCTAGTGGAAAACTAGTTACTTAGTTGGGCAAAGAAAGTGTGTAAACATTTATCTCGAGTATAAGTACAAGAATATAGTTGTTATAGTATATATATATATATATATATGCAATATATATATGGTATATGATGTATATAAATTGTTGTTTAAGCTATCCCCTCAATAGGCCTCATCATTGCTCGCAGATACGCCGCACTTGGAACGCAAAATGGCCGCCAATCTTTGGGTCAGCGGCTCTGTTGGTGACTCCGAATCGCTGCACGATGCAGATGCCACCTTGTTGCCTGTAAGATCGTTCAGAGTGTGTAATTATCCCGATTTTATAAATTTTGTATTTATTATTTTTCTTTTTTTCGAGTGTAGAACTTACCATTGCTGATGTCGAGATCTGTTGCACTGGTTGACTCCCTGTTGCCAAATGGCAGATTGACGGGCACAATGTCGTCCTCCTCCTCCAGCAGGAGGCTGGAGTAGGAGTGTGTGGTATTGTCGCTGCGACCACCGCCTCCGCTCGAGGAGTTGCGTGACGAACCCGAATCGTTGTGCGAATGCGAATGGGAATGGGAGGTGCTATGGACTGCCAGGCAGTCGACAGCAGCCGTATCCTGTGGCTCGTCAATGGGCAGATCGTAGTCATCGTTGCTGCTGCTGCTCTCCTCCTCATCTCCGACATCGACATCGACATTATCGATGTCATCATCATCATCAATGTCATCCTCGTCGTCATCATCAACATCAACATCATCATTATCTCCATCTTCATCATCGGAACAATTGTTGTGACCGCTGTGGCTGCTAACGCTATCCTCGCAATGCGCCTCCAAATCCAAAGCCATCTCCGGTGACGAGGATTTATTGTAGTTCTCATCGCTGTCACTTACAGCTGTAAATATATAAACGATTATTTATTTATTTATTATTATTTATTATTTCTTTAAGTGATCTGTCAATTTACCGCGCAGCTTGTCCAGGATTAGTGGATAGAACTCTTTGGCCGTTCCATTGTTTGGCTCATATTGCAGAACTGAGGTTCGTGTTGCCAGATACAAAAAATTACAAATATTGTTAAAGATTAGTAGTTTCAACTTTGAATGTGGTTGTATTCTAGAGATTTTAGACTAAATTATAGTTCTGTATTCACTTTTGGGGACAGAATTTTAACTTGAGCCAGAATTGCATTTTCAACTTTGAATGTAGTATTGAATTAGAGATTAAGCTATGACTAAGAAGCTATAGATTTTATTGGATTGAACTTTAAATAGATTTCAAGCCAGAATGTTATAAAATCGAATTATTATAAATATATGTTTTTCTTCTTGCAAATCTGATTACTTTTGACAAGGTTATGGTTCTCTCATGCGTATAAATTGAATTTGAGTTTCAAGCGTTACTTTTCTCTGCGTGTAAGAAGATTGTTATAAAGGTTAGAGTTCAGAGCATTGTTTGGATACTCACTCAGTTTGCAGTATTTCAAAGCTTTCTTGTAGTCCTTGAGCATGACAGCCGATAGAAACTGCAATATCGAGAAGATAAAGAGAGAATAATGCGTTTCGCGTCAAATCCTTTAGAAATCTTTGGTTGTCAAGCTAAGCAAGAGTCTGTCCATTGGCCCACTGCCCACATTTCGATGGATGATGGAAAAGTTGCTCAGTTGCCGCTCAAAGTTAAGCAATTTATTAGCAATCAATAAGCGGACGCACAAAAGGAACTCTCTCCAATCATCCTCATCGCAAGTCGCTTGAAAGGATTTCAAATGAAGTTTGCCTTGCGCCTGCCGCTGCCAGCGCTTTTGGCATTTGAATACATTCTATATTTATATATACACTCAAACAAATTTCGATCAGAATGTTAAGAATTAGCAAAATGAATAAAAATTTCTAAAAATTAGAGGCTTTCCCTAAATCTATAATTCCAAAATATATGATGTTTTCTAACTCTTGGAAATATTTTCTATTATTAGGAAACGCACTTCTGCAAACACTGATTTTTAAAAAAATCCTTTTTTATACTATTATACCAGAATGGTAATAATAGTATATTGGTTTTGTGCAATGTCCGTCATGCTGTCTGTCCGTCTGTCCGTCTGTATGAACGCGCGTTCCTCCGACACCCTTAGAGATAGAGACTTGAAACTTGGAATGTATACTGGAAAGTACCCTCAAAAGTTAAAGTGTCTTGGGTTTGGACCTACGTCCACTAGGGAGCTAGAAAATCGATAAATTCGATTTTAGCAAATCGATAAATCCCCATATCTCTTACAATTTAATGAATACAGTCACCAAATTTGGTTGGTAGGTTGTTGGCGAGGTCCTTGAAAGATCGGCATATGCCACGCCCACCTCCGACGCCCCCTTCACCCCCGCCCTTAAAATTTTCAAATGGCTATATCTTCCGCAGTTTTTGAGTGGGGAACGTCAAATTTGGTAGGTATATTACTGGTAGTCGCCTTTAAGAACCGATAACAAATTTGTGGTGCCAAGCCCACACCTGCGCCTATAATCGACAATTCCAATTATTAATCGATAACACCGTATATCTCCGAACATTTTAAAGATAGAGTATCCAAACTTGGAAGGTAATTTGCTGGTAACCTCCTTCAAAGATTGGCATACCAATTTTTGGACCACGCCCACATCCGCCGCCCCCAGGAACTTCGTCCCTAGAAATTTACAATGCGCATATCTGCCGTAATTTGCAAGCTAGAGTCGCAAAATTTTGCAGGTATGTTACTGGTGACTCCCCCAACGATCGGTAAAAAAATTGGATGGCCACGCCCACTCCACCTACCTGAACCGATACACCTGTTGGTGTAAATCGATAAACCCTTATATCTCACGCAATCTGAAAACTTAAGTCACTAAATTTTAAAGGTATATTGCTAGTAACACCCTTCATAAATGTGGAAAAAAAATTTTGGACCACGCCCACTCCCGCCCACAAAAATCGATAAATGCCTGTATCTCCCGCAATTTAAGAGCTACAGTTACCAAACTTAGAAGGTATACTACTAAGATCGAACTCCAAAATTTTTTGGGCCACGCCCACTCCCGCCCCCGATAACGATAAACGATTAACTGTACACAAATTAAGGTATAATAGTATTCCGCTGTCGGTTACGTCCGACTGCAACGTTCTATCTTGTTAAATCTAGAAAAAGTAATGAAATTTATTTGTTCGCCTTTTATATTAGAGTTAATCTGCACCCTGTCTTAGATACTAACACTAATACTAATAAATAAATAAATAAAAAATATTTATTTATTTAATGTCAACTAAAGTCAGTTGACACAAAAATAATACAAAAAGTAAAAATTACTTTATATGAAATTTAAGATACATTTTAAAATAAAATTCAATTAAAACTATAAAAAGTATTTATAAAATTAATATTGTTATATAAAGTAATAATATTAGCAACCAGAAGCTAATCTCAAAGATATTTGTATAAAATAAATAAACTAAAAACTAAACAAATTTTTCTAAATTTTAGAAAATCAGAAATCTACGGATTTTTTAGAAAAATACGTTCTGAATAATAAGGTGTGTTAAACTTGGCGCCAAATATATGGCAAATTTCTAAAATAAAAGGCTATTTTTTCTGAGTGTATGCATAAATAAATAAATATATTTATGGACTTACCTCGGCGAGAAATTCAGTAGGTGCTGATATGCTCTCATCGGCATCTGTGTACTCTGAGAGGCTCTGGCTGAGATCCTCACTGGAGGCGGATGTTGGCAATGTGGCAGCTGCCGCTGCAGCAGCTGCCACAGCCGCAGCGCCATTCATTATGGTTATATTATTTGCCGTATTCATAGCGGTTGTTGTTGCTGTTGTCGCTGCCACATTGTCTGTTGCATACACCCCATTGCCATTCGATTTGTCCATGTGAAGTAGCTGCAAATAGCACACAAAGTGAAATCCTTTTTCAACATTTCTGTTAAATCTAATTTTATTATTTACTCACATTTGACATGATTTTTATGATTCGTTGCACGACTCTATTTATCTTCTTCTAGGCAAGTATATCGAACATTTTCTGGGGATTGTCTGAAAATAAAATGAATAATAAAATGCATGATAAAAATATAGTAAGGTTAAAATTGCAGGTTATTATTTTTATTTTACAAGAAGAGTTAATTTTGTCATGAATGATGATTAATTTTTTTCCTATGCTAAAATTAAATTTTATATTTTTTCCTTAAAATACATTTTTGGAGTTGGGTTGATTCAGCGCTATCTATATCTGTATTAAACAATTTATCTTGAAGAATTTCAGAGCTAGTGACGTGAAGTTTGGTATATAAGTTCTCTTCTATCACACGCATACAAAGTTTATTTAAATTTGATCGAAAACTGCATTTATTTCACGCATATCGATATATATCGAATGATCAAATCAATTAAATATAAAACAAATACAACATAATTGTTTAAATTTCATGAACATGGCTTAAGAAACACCGGATCTTGTTAGTCAAATTGATTTTTATATCAGCTAGACAACTAGGCATTTAAAAACTGATTAAATAGTATCTCCTATCATTTTATACGCTCTCAGAGGGTATTTTAATTAATTCATAATGGCGACGTTCTTTCATCCATCTAAAGACTTCTCCTTGTACTTTGAATATTTTAGTCTCCAATTAGTCACATGAAAATTTCATACATGATACGCTTTTCTTCTATCCATTAGGGTTATTTTCTCAATTAAAGCAATTAGCAAAATATACAAACAAATTGACAGCAAAAAAAAGAAAGGAAATTAAATGCTTCAAAATATACGCGATAAAAGCTTTCTATTTAATCGATTTGCAATTGCGTTACTTACGTCAGCAAAAGATACAAACTCAATGATTATCGCTAATTGGATATCACATCCGTTGACCTTATGGAACTAACCAAGTTCCAAAAACATCGACCCAAGAACATCTTACCAAAGTTGAACAAGGAGCGAGAAATTTAAAATGCGAAATGCTAATGCCACAAAGCCACAAGATAAATGCAACTATCGCATACATATGCATATCTATATATAAATTTGCATATACAGACACATATGTATCTCTATAGTATACATGCTGGCTAACATTCACTTTCGGCTCAAAGGGTTCCGCAAAGACCACAGACGAGGTCGGGGAAGGTCTGCGGCAAAAAGCGAAATCAAAGTGTGAGGAAATAATAAACGGACGGAGGGGCTGAGGGTTGGTGTGTGTGTGTGTGAGTGTGTGTGTGTGGGTTGTGGGGGTGTTGCCAACAAGTTGAATAGAGTTAGCAGAGCCCAGCACGCAATCATGTTTATGCCGTGGGTGGCGCTTACAAGGGGTATATCGATAGAGGGTTAACGTTATTAAAATAAAATATATTTCATATGAGAAATGAATAAATAAATGAATTATATTATTGTTATTAGAAAAAGAAATACTTTTTGTCTACCCTAAGCAGATATAAGTAGAGGTTTTGGAACGTAAATCGCTCAAAGCTAGATTGCCAGCGATAACTGTGTGATATATGTATATAGGGTGTTTCGTGGCGGAACTCAATTAACTATACCCTGAAGCCATTAAAAACGATTAAAAAGGGTATAATGAAGCTATGCTCGGGAATGTAACAGCGAAAAGGAAGCATCCCCAACACCACACTTAAAATTTGGAATACAAGTGCTCGTATACCAAAGGAAGATCAAGTTTGTTTAATTTTATCGATAACTGCACCCATTGCAACAATATCGATACAAATCTAATACACATATAAATAACACATTTTATGATACATTATTGATCAACTCTAAAAGTTTCATTGAGATCGGTTTTTGTTATTTGAAATGAATTTTATTATTGAAAAAAGGGCATCTGCTCGTCGAGCACTCCCGACTAGCGGATTCCCGCTTGCTTCTGTTTTTTTAGCTGATACTTTCTGTCTTGTTACATTCACTGGTAACTAGTGTGAAATGGAAATGCAAGAAATTGTTCGTGTTTTTCCTTTTTTTTTGTGGTTTAATTGGAGCTCGACATGCGGCGTTTGCATAAATAAAGCGCCTGAAGGTATGCTGTAAATATTTGTTATTCATTTTACCCCTTTGTTGTTTTTTCCGAGTGTGCGCGTGTGTGTGTGTGCGTGAGTGTGTGTGTGTGCGTGTGTTTGTGTTCGTTTCATTCAATAATTGAAAGTCTGAGCAGTTATTATGCCGGTCTTTGGTGCACACTGTCAAGGACTTTCCCCTATGATTTACAATGCGACAAGCCTTTGATTTACTTTATTGCTCTCGGCTGCAGTAAAGTAGCAAATATAGTATATACACTCATAAAAAACGACACTACCTTTTAGTCAATCTTACTTACGTAGTTACAATACTTTCGACATCAACTCTTGGTACGTTTCTAAAATTTATAGTTGTAGCTTATTACAAAACTAAGGTTTGCGATTCTAAATTTTGGAGTGGATTTTTCTAAAATTTAAAAAAATATAAGTTTAATTTCCAGAGTGTAGTTTTCTATTTTTGTACATTGTGTAATTCTTATATTAGCTTTTATGTAATTATTTTACTATTTAATATTAGCATTTTAAGCTCTCATACATACAAACATTTTACAAAGTTTTTAAAAATAAAAATATAGAAATTTAATTAATTATCGACTTAGGGCAAGCTTTTCTGAATTTTAGAAACTTGTTTATAATATAATATAAATAATATTTAAAAATTAGTTATATTTTTTTGAGTGTATATGCTATATATATTGATATTGCACCGCTTGCACATAAATTAGGTCTTAATATTCTTTGCTGTCAACTGGTTTCCTATCTGTCTCCTTCTCTCTTTCTCTGCCTTTCTCTTTCTCTCTGTTTCTCCTTCTCTCTCTTGCTCTGGTTGTCTGTCCAAATTACACTTAATTGCAAGTCGTCCGGGCAAATGTATTGAATTCTAATTGCTTTCAGTCTGCTTTTTAGCCTTTGTCTTTGCCATGTGTCAGTCAGTCACAGTCACAGTGGCTGCTAACAGTATATCACCAGTCAGTCAACTGTCTGCGATTTGTTTGTTTGCTGGTCGCTTGATACCTCTTTTATTTATAACTAATATCTGTTGTTGTTGTCTTTGCTGTTGTTGTTGTTGCTTTTGTTGCTTAGGCGTTTTCAAATGTCAGACTTGTCTGGCCCGACAATTTGGCCGTGACTGTCATGCAATTTGTATGCCTCTCTGTCTGTGTGTATGTTGCTGCAAGTGTGTGCATGTGTATGTGTACGAGTGTATGTGTATGTGTACGAGTGTGTGTGTGTGTATATGTGTCCAAAAGTTTGTTTAGCTGCCTTTGGGCATTTTTGTTTCTTGTTCACTTTGCCAAAAGCACTTAACACTTTATGGGACGCTTTTAAAGCCTATTCCATTTAAATCAAAGATTCAAAAATCCTTCATATATTTAAACCAAGGTTTACTTTTTATAATATAAGTATTATTTATCGAGTGTTTTGTTTTTTGCAATTTATATTATATTATTTTGTTTTTATATTTAAGACCTATTCTATTAAAATAAAAATCTTTTGCACTTTTAGTTGACCTTTGAAGAACAACTGCAAATTAAATTCCTATAAAGAATAAGAAACCTTTTTCTTTCTAATTTTTGTACATTTATTCAAATTTATTTAAATTTATTTTATTTTATTCTCGTATTGAGCACTTCAGCTCGCAAGTTTTCATCTAATTTACAAGCTTAGTAATTGACTTTGATAAAGTTACAAATTAGATAAAATAAAACTCAATAGAAATTCAACAGCTGCAGCCTGCAATTACAAACTGAGACACCACCCGGAGGCATACAACACACTCACTTCAAGTTGCAAGCAATCGTGGGAGTTGCAACAGTTGCGTGTGAGGCGGCAAAATGGCTTGCATAATTAATATGCCTGTCGGCAACATACAATTGCAAATGCTTGGATGTGGCCAGGACACTCAGATTGATGAATTATTGCACAACCCTCGCGAAAGTAACCAAATTTAAATCCAGCCAGCCATGCAGTTAAAGCTAAAGAGTGTGTGGTCTGTGTGTTTGTGTGTAGCTGTGTGTGTTGCACTCAGAAAAAAATTGCCCAGAAATGTAGAAAATCGACATGAATTAAAAATCGCAATAAAACATTTTGTAATTGTAAGAAAACATTATCTTAAGATCCGAATAAGATGGTCTTTTTCTATTTCTTAGAAATATTTTAAAATATTTATTTAGAAATATTAAAATATATTTTTTTTGGTTTTAGAAGCGTCATATCTAAAATTTTAGAAGATTACTTCCCTTGGCGAATTTCCAGAATGCAGTTCGTTTTTTTCTGAGTGTAGTCGGGGTCACATATCGGTCACAGGACACCAAAAACAAAAACAAAAACGATTCGGACGACATTTGTTGTCCCGTTGTGTGAGCGAATAATTTACGGAAAAAGCTGTAAACCCTTTGGCGAGGATATTGTCGCGACGCTGTGAATATGTTTGCCAAATTGCCGCATGGTGGCCAAAACAAATTCAGAGCCGTGGCACATAGCCACATATAGACGATTTAGACCATGCCAAAAGCTAGTTAAATAACGTCCAAATTTTTTGTTTGACTTTGCTGAGTTTGTTTAACACAATTACATTTTTCACGCTTTTGACATGGCTGGCGGTCAGGTATTTAGAAAACTTAAATCGCTTAAAAACTATAACGCGAATCTTAATAAATAATTTGATAAAGGTCACATTGGATTTCCCAATAAAGGCAAATTTATGTTGCTGATCATCAAAGCGAATGTGCAAAAAACTAATGTGTATTTTGGCCATTTCCATCTGTGGCTTAGCGCATTTGGCATATTGGCTCTGTGGGTCGTTAGAGCTGTGTCCAAATTGCATGATTATAATGATCACATTAAATTTGAGCTTCCATTTGTTGCTGTTGTTGTTGTTTTTGTTGCACTTTGAGCTTGCGCCAAGTGGCAGCAATTTCAAAGTGGCACTCAGAAAAGTATGCTACGATTTAAGCGAATTCCCACGAAATGGAAGCAATAAACAAGCACAAATAAAACGATTTAAAACTGTACAAAATACAAAAGTTTTAAAGTTCTGAAGCCTTTGCAAAGTTAACATCATTATATTGTGAGTAATAAAAGAAAATCGGTTGAGGTTGACAAAGTTATACCAGTTGAAAGTTATACAACTTTTTGTTTTTGGGAATTTTCAACTTAGTGGTATTTTTGTGGCAATTATGTAGCTGTGAAAGCACATCAAAGAAGATGTGATTTTAGAGAGTTTGATTAGTTTTGATAACGTTATTGCTTAGAAAAATTTATAAGATTCTCAGAACATACATTTTACATTTTTCCATTATTTAATAGTTAGTCAAAATCTTATCACTTTTATAAAGTTATTGCTCTGGGAACTTTTGACCTTTCATTTTGACCTTTCAGTCTTAAACGAAAGGTTCTTGCATATTTAATACAATCGATGATGTTCAATATTTATTCATATATATGGGGACAAATTTACAATCGATTCGAGTGGCAATAACTGAGCAAATATGGGAGTGGTTTTAGGGGTTAGTAATTCAGTGGAGCGGCAAATGCGCAATTATAGACAGGGCATTCCTTTGACATGGTTATGGCGTATGTGGCGTATGCGCAATATTGCTATCCGTGTGTGTTTGTTGTCTGTGGTTTTTTCGATTTACAGGAATGCAATATCCTCAAATAAAAAAATACAAAACGAGCCAAACAATGGCATAGAAAAGAATCTAACGCATTGTTAGCGCATTTTGCATTGTCAGTGCTCAGTACTGCATATATATATATATATATATATGCCCTCATAAGGACACGTAGTACAATATGTATATATATATATACAGTTGCGAATAAAATAATAGCACCACTCTCAGGAAATGTTTTCAACTTATTAAATTCGTAATCGTAAGGAAGATATGAACTAGTTTTAAAAGTGCGAGAGACAAAAAAACATACTCATATTCACCGTTTTTAACTTATTTAAATTAATCTAAAAATAAATTTAAATTTTATGAAAAAGAAAGAAATTAAACAAAAACAAATAATTATAATAATACCTCACTTTTCCAAATGTGCTAACTGTGAAGATTGAAAAGAAATAAAGGATTTCCATAAGGAAGGATTTCCTAATAGCATTGTATCTATAAGGAATGCGTAAGTGGTGCTATTATTTTTTTTCGCATTATATATATTCATTTATATATTCATATACATATTCATGCACTTAGCCGCTGACTCACGGCATCACGAGTCTCGCTCAAGTGGTAATTAAAATTATACCACAGAAGGCACTTGCCTCCTGACACAGAAAGAAAACGGCACATTGCCGCATAAGAATCTCTTCTCTTCGCATTGTGCTCTGCTCTGCTTTGCTCTGCTGCAAGTGAATGCATTTATATTAGTGTTGCATAGAATTTATACAATAAATGCAATATGCACTTTCCACACACACGCACACACACACACACACACATACACACTAGATACATGTGTGTTGTTTGTGTACTTGAGGTAGTCACAAGTAGCACAAAAGGAACGACAAAATATAAACAAAACTATTCAAAAAAAGAAAAGAGCTCTTTGCATACACTGCAAAACATATGCGAGTACATTCTTTATAATTTAAATTGCTTCTTAGCTCTGGCATTATCAATAGGGGGCGTTGTCATACCGGAATTGGAAATGGAACTGCAGTTTTATCAACTGAAATACAGAATACAGAATGATTTATCTATATTATTAAATTAATGATTTTTTAATATTTTCGATTGTACCTTAACATACCGTTAAAATCGAAGTAAAAAAGCTTGTAAAAATATCGTAATCCTTATGGGAATTTTAATCTTTGCGTATTTTGAGAAACAGCTCTCACAAACTTTTACAACAAAGGCCCAAAGAAAATTAATATTAATGAAGAGTTTGCGATGGGCCCTTGTTTTGGGTTTTAATTAGTTTGCGGCTGAAAACCGGCACCACAAAGTTTGTTTCTCTTCTCTTTTATAACTCTGAATCGTTTATGCCTTTTTTATACATTTATTTAATGTTTAAAAAAAATAGAAATTGCAAGAAATAAATAAATATATAAATTAAACATAAAATTTAATATTAAATTTAGATTTATCCAAAAGATTTACGAGATTATTGTGGTCATATTCTTGTTACATTCTATAATTTTCCTAGTTTGCTTAAATTAGATTAACCAAAATTTATAAAAATTATAATTAGCAATCTTTTCATATTTAACTGTTATATTCATGAATTTTGATGAATTCTCTTTGGCCAAAGACCGTGTTGAGACTCTCTTCCTCTTCCTACTCACAGACGGTTGTCGTCTTTGCTGCCATTCTCCCTGCCATCTTTATGTTAATTGCTTGCGAGTTCGTTAGCATCATTGATTATTTGCTCATGGTTGTTGTCTAGGGATCTCGTCTTGGTTGTTGTCTACATTTCGTTGGTTTGCTGGAATTCTAAAGATCTCGGCCTGGGTGTTGTCTAAGCTTATTATTTGCAGGCTGGTATCCCTAGATGGTTGTTGTCTATGCTTTGTTTGACTGTTGCAATTCGCTGCACTAGCAAATAAACCATCCCATGCTTGATCCTTAAATTATTTGTTCTCATTTGTTTCTTATCCAATTCTTATCCAATTCTTAAATAATTATTAAAATACTCTTACAGCCGATCCGTAATCACTATCGCTAACTTTATTTAACACACACTTGCAACAACACGCCGAGCTAAGCTGCGACACTTTGCCTTTAATTTGGGCAAAGAGCCGGCTTAAAGAGGCTGGCAGCCATTAACGTTTAGTGCATCATTAAAAATGCCTTAGTCGACAGAAACTTTGAAGTGGTTGCGTTTTCACATGGCAACATTTCATATTTAACTTTGGTCGCACCGGAAAACAGTAACAGGAACAGCTTGCACGAAAGGGTAAATAGGCAAGCCGAAGATTTTATACTCTTTCCAACCACATTTGAAACATAACTCTCAAAATGAGTAAAGCATATACAAAAATTAATAAGAGGTTCTTAAGAATTAAAATTATTGCTATTGCATATTTCAATATATGTTACATTTTTTTTATAAAATTTCTGGATGTATTTAAATTTCAAAAATAGGGTTAACATTTTTCGCATGGACTGGGGAAAGCCCAGGAAAGCCCAAGCAGACCAAAATTAAAAATGACAAAAGTTAGTATAAAAAGCTAAATAAAAAAAAATTAAAGCAAAAAGTTATTGATTAGTATGCAGACTCTGATATATATACTATAATATATATATATTTATATGTCTTTCAAGTTCACTTACTGATGCTGATGGTATTTATATGTATTATAGATTTGATACTTAAGTTTTGCCTTGCTTAATAATAAATAATTTAGAATATATAATATATTTAGCATATATATGGTAGTAAATTGCAATACCCTTTACAAGAACAACAATTAATTAAAAGTCAAATAACGGCAGCCAGTGTCGACGGCTAGATGGAAAATTAATGCCGACTGCCTGCCTGGTCACGGACCAGAACCAGGACCAGTGTAAAATCTGACATAAATTTTACGAGTTTCGCTGACAACGTTGCCTACCTTAAATTATTTACGAGTGTTGCCCGTTTCCCTGTGGTTCTCCGGTTCTCTGGTACGTAATTTCGCAGGTTTTCAGTTGTGTTGTTGCAGTTGCAGCTGCTGTTGCTGCTTAGCAATTACCGTTGGGCATGGCGAGCTTGCCTGGCTTTAAATTATTTAACGTTTTTAGGCCCGAGTCGAGAATACACTTTGTATTTGTATTTGTTTTATTTCCTTTCTTTTTGTTGTTGCGTTTTTCAACTTTGGCAACTACGCAGTTGAGTTTATACGCAAATTGGTCGCCTATGTTTTTGTTTCTACACGAGAGTGCAGCAGCACTCAGGGACAACCGAGGATGCGCCTCAATTCTTCCGTCTGTACGGCTGTCCGTCCGTATTATGAAAACCGTATTTTTCTGCACACACAGCTGTAATGTTTTCTGTTGTTTTTTTTTTGTATAATTTTCTTCAGCAAATTTTATGCTTATTTGGGCGTAAATATCAATTTTGGTTGAGTGCACAAAAAAATTTGTGGCGTACTTTTGCGTCGCAGTTGCGCTTAATTAACAGAAGTCGACTGAACCAAAATTGTCCTTTTTATACACACTTGTTCGCTTTAGCCTTTACCCATAATGCAAAAGCTTTCGCTTCTGTTGCTCTCCCATTCTCGTTTGCTTCGCTCTCACACACACAGAGTAGCGTGTGCTCAGGCGTTTGTTTTGACTGGCGAAAAGCTTTCGGTATTGTACTGAGCACAGGGTGTTTAGGGTTGACTACAATAGAATTTTAAACAAAAAGAATGCTGTATGCATATATACAAAATATGAACTAAGTAACTATATTAATTGCAATAGAAATATAACATTTGGTGCTTAATATGTAGGCAAACTAAAAAGTAAAAAAACTTATAATACAAATAAAAATATAAATAAAACAATTGCAATTAAAGCTCCATATTTATAATAGTTATTTTAAAAATAAAGCAGGTGTATTTAAAATAAATAATAATTTAAATAAGAAAATAAAAGAAATTAAACTGTTTCTCCAAATATGTATAAAATGTTAAAATAAATGAATCCAAATAATTGTTAAAAGAATTAACCAGATGCAGTTGAAGCACCAAAATAAACTTTGTTATTATTATTATTATTTATTTGCACCTGAAACACGCTGTGCAAGAGCTAGACGCTTTCTGTCAAGCCTCTCCCAATCGCTCTCTTTCTCTCTCTCTCTCTCTCTGGCACGCACACTTACAACTGACTCGTTGAGACAAGTCACACATACTCGTGCATAATAACTGAAACTGAATAAAACTGAAAAAACAACTTACTATTCATCAACAGCTGTGTGTGGGAGAAAAGAACCGGATATTGTGGGAGGGGTGTCGGAAAGGAGGGAAGCCATATTCCCATGCAGCATGTAACGCAAATGGAAAATGGCGGCTTTTCCTCGCTGCGTACTCAGCTGGGAAAAATACGTTCCGCGTACCCCGAAATAAATGCGACGTTGAGCGTGAATCTGAATCTGAATTAAGAATTACAGGTTCACAGCAAGCTTGACTGCATTCTGCAAATAACACATATGCACATAGCCAAAATGTATATATATGTATATTTATGGGTGTGTGTGTGTTGAAAACAAAAGTGTATTTACAAAGTCTGATAATCCTTTTAAAATTCTGCGCTTAAAATACAAAAAATAGTAGCATACTTTTGTGTGCATTGTGCTGGAGCTAAAGAGCTGGTTTTTATCCTACGTGGCCAGCACTCAAATTCGCAACTTTACGACCAAACTGGACTTACCTTTATACCATTCTACTTTAGAATATAATAATTTTTTTCTTGACATAACTCGGAAGAGCATTTTGTAGAAAATGAGTAAAAGGAACAAAATTTAAATTGAAAAACATATATATTAATTCTGGCTTAGATCAGTTTTTGAGAGTTTTAATGTGTCCTTATAAGTATATATGGGAAAATCCATTAAAATATCTAAGAAATATGTATATATTTATAAATTTCGATTTACTTTATTGCACATATTAAAAGTCCTTTTAAATTGAATTCTTTATTGTTTGGCAATATCTATTGATTATTTAAATATATCTTTAAGTGGCTTCAGATTAGCGGGTTTTTTTTTTATTTTTATACTTATAATCAGAAAAAAGTGATTTGAATTTTACGGTTTACATTTTTTTAAGTTGATCTTTTAGTTTGAGTGTATCTCTGCAAGGGTATTTTGCCTCACCACAAAGATTGGTCATCGTTTTGTGGTTGTTGTTGGAAATGAACGTTGGCATTTGGAATCCCATTTTGCGTGTAGTGGGCTTCCACATGATTTCCGAGCTGTGAGAGAAAGTGCAATGAAAAGCGTTTGGTTTGCTTAAAGAATTAAATTTATTGCATTTAACGTTTTAGTTTGTGTTTTGGGTTTGTGTTTTTCATGCCCAGCTGCATGCAAGCTGTTTAATACAAATTTAGGAGGAGAGAGGGGAAGTACTTAAATGTAGAATTACTTATACGTAATTCGTTGGTGCGAGACCCGTTCTTAGATAATACGATATGTTATTTTGGTTGCTTGCAATCGTTTCCAAATAATGTACATTTCTTTCGAGAGCGATAATTAATGATAAAATACAGACAAAATACACATGACGAAAAGTTATATACTTATGCAGGTAATGAAATACCGTTGTAATAATAATGTGTGTTGGCTGCTGTTAAACAACCAACTCGTTTAACTAGTTTATACTCATTCCAGCAATATAGAAATAATATATTTAATTATATATGCACTTAAGCTTACAACATGAAAACTTAGGCAGCTATACTTAGCAATACAAATCGCACTGATTTTTAGAAATTCGCCAAACTAATGTTTGTAGTTTAAAATCAGATTTTCCTAATCTTAATAAACATTTATAAACTTATATAAAATAATTTGAAAAAACTTGTAATTTTACAGAAATAATTTCTTTCCTTAAAATTAGGGATTGCATTTATATTTTTTGGATATATATTTAAAATTTGTAGAAATTTAAATGTAGCTCCAAATATTATTTTTTCTATTGGTTCAAGCCTTGCTATTCTTAAGAAAATCTCGTAATTCTGCAAATTCAAAGACAAATTTCTTCTAAATTTGAAGACAAGAAAAATCTGTTAATATTTGGGCGAGCCTTTTAAATTTTAAGAAATATGATTTCTAAAAAAAAAACTTGCTAATTTGTAGAGCGATGCTCTAAACTTCAGTGCGATATTTTTCTCCGAGTGTACGAGAGAGAGACAGAGAGAGAGAGAGAGAGGGATAGTCTCTAGCAGTTCATATAGTTAGGCGACTCCGCTGTAGCCTGCTGCTTGGGCGGTACATCCGGCGCCGGGGTGGCCTCCTCTGAGTGATTACTGCCCACATTCTGGTAGACCTCCGCCTGGACCTCGATGCTGCCCACCTGGGGACAGGCGACCTGTTTGGGCTTGAAGGAGCTGCAACCGGAACTGGAGGCGCTGCTCTTGCTCAGTTTGCCATAGATGATGTTGGGGCGCTCGTTCAACTTGATGGGCTGCAAGGTGACCCCATTCTGATAGTGTTGCTGCTGCTGCTGCTGCTCCTGTTCCTTGGCCTCCATAATGGTGTTCAGATAGCTGCTGCTCTGCGATGAGCTCAACGCCTGACCGCCACTGCCGGTGCCATAGACGGGTATGTTCGAGGGAAACAACTGATAATGCTCAGAGCCCGTTGGACTTGTGGGCGTGTGCAGGCGCTGGCAACTGGACAACGGTGAGGGAAAAACAATCTGATGCCGCTCATCGCCCGGCGTGGAGACGGGCGTAAAAACTGGCCTCGGCGGCGGTGGCACCAAATAGTTGTCCATCAGCGAGCCGGGTGTGCCCAGCCGGCAGCCAAATTGCCGTCGCTCCTCGTGATCCGAATGTGTGCCCGAATCCCCCAAAGAGGCGCCACTGCAATTGCTGCCGGTACTCAAGCGGCCCGAAGACGAACTCGAACTGGAAACGCTCTGCAAACTGAGCGAGCTAATTGGACGTGCCGAGGATTTGAGGCTACAACTGGTTGCAATCGAACTCTTCGTCTCGTCCAGCAAACTGTCCGCACAGCTGTTGGCCAACTTGTCAGCCTTCTCTTTTGGCTTGGAGAAGAGTTTCTTGATGCGCTCGAAGGGCGTCTCCCGCTTCAGCTGGGATTTGACATGTTTCTGGATTCTTTCATATTCGCGTCGCATCTGATCGATTTGGTCTTGTTTCTCGCGATAGCTTTGCTGTACATCGTTGCGATGATTCCATTTCTCGACGAGCTGCTCCACCTCCTTGATGGACAGCACACTGTTCTTGAAATCGTGCATAATCTCGGCCAGCTCATCGTCGGCATTAGCACGGGAGGCATCGCTGGCGCTGCGCTTGAGTGTGCCAAAGCCACCGTTGGATTGGTGCTGGGCGCGTAACGGACGCAGTGACTCCTCCACGGGTCGATTGGAGGGCTGATACAGATAGTTGCCATCATCTGATGACTTTTGCACAGGTATATTGGAGGGCTGCATCACGTAGTCGTTGCCCTGATTCTCCAGCAGCTGTGAGCACTCCTGACTGAACTTATCATCCGCAACTGCAGCATCAACCACATCTTGGCCGGATTTATTCTGCTCTTTGGACTGGTAATAAGGTGGTTCATTGATGCGCAACTCGTTGGTGGTCTGTTCGGGTCCGATTGGATTCGTTTCCATCACTTTACTCGAATCCAAATGCTTTTCCGTCGCACAGCTCTGCAAATTCTCATCGTCGGTTTCCACGCTGATGTAATTGAGATTGGAGATGGCCATTGTCTCCGTTTTGGTTGGACGCACCTCTGGCGTATTTTCACGCTCGGATCCGCTCGACATTTCCATGTACTCCTCGTTGGGTGGCAGTTGCTTCACTGGCTTAGCGGGCAGTGCACCAATTACGACTTGGGGAGACTTCGAGCCAAGACTCGACTTGGTTTGTGCCGCTGGCGAGCTGGCCCCACTTGTGGCATTATCCACGCCCTTGAAATAATGATAGACCATGGTCAGATTGTGAAATTCCGAGAAGCTAATCAAATTCTGGGCGAGCTTATGATGACCCTCCTGTTCAGCTAATTCCGCCGGAGTGCGTCCGGAGCAATTCCTGACACCACAAGCCGTATCGCCACCAGGACACTCCATCAACTGCAGGCAGAGCCTGTTCAGGCCCCAGCGGGCCGCAAAGTGGAGCAGCGTCGGATACTCCTCCGGACTCGATTCGAGACGTGTAAAGAAATGAGACTGACTTCGCTCGCTGGGTCCGTTCAGTAAATGAAAATTTGGTGGCATGTTGCGCTGAAAGCACTGCAACAAGTGCAAGTCGAGCGAATCCCTTTCCAAGGGACCCACGCCCAAAGCATGGCACATAAACTCAATGGGGGAATCCTCGACACGCAGCAGCTGCTCCAATTCCCTCAAGCGACTCTCGCACTTTACGGGTCGAGCGCCCAGCATTTTATTATTCTTCTCAATGCGTATCTCGATCATTGTGGAGATTTCCATGCAAGTTTCCGGTATGGCAAATTGCAGCGTATACGGATTACGGCATTTGAAATTACGTATCTCGAGCAATTCGCCGGATTTCTCTACCAGCACTTTGAGTGCATCGTTTGGCTGCAGTGGCTCGGCGAGCATCGCCAGCACTTTGTTCTGGCCCTGTTTCACTTTCTTGGGCAGCACCGTGAATCCCTCCGTGCAACTGGACATGCTGCGTGAAATATTGCTGCTGTTGCTGCTGCTATTGTTGGTGCAACTGTTGTCCTGGCAGGGTGGCCGTTGGCACAGAGCACGTCCCAAGATATCGGTGGCTATGCCGAGTATGTTGCTGATCTGTGCCTGATCATTGTCGCGGACAACGCAACGTCGCCATTTGTAGTAGCTGGGCAGGGCTGTCTTGTGCATCTCCTTCACCTTATCCTCGCCCACATCCAGCAGAATGGCCAGCACCTTCTCCACCCGGATTATCGCCGTCAGCTGCGCCATGAGGAAGCTGTGCGGCAGCGCCAACAACGCCGGACACAAGATGACTATCTGCAGTGCCGTGTTGTGGTACTTTTGGGCAATCTCCTCGCTAAAAGGGCCATCGTCAATTTTGATGTGCAGAAAACTAGAGCGAGAAGAAGAAGAAAATGGGGAATGGTTAGTTTGAGAAGATCCAGTAATAATTGGAGTTGTCTGAAATTTGTATTTGGAACGTTTCCTTTCTAAGAAATAGATAAAAAAGAAAAGGAACTAGTAATTTAAAGCAGCTAAAGAAAATGGGTGGAATTGTCTTCAATCTGAGTTTATATTTTTATTTAATTTTCAATTTTCAATTTATTTCGGAAAAGGAAATTACTAGAGAGACAAGTAAAATAATAGTAAGTCTTAAAAGCTAATAAAATATTTGGAGTTTTCATAAATGTGAGTTTCCTTATTGTATTGTGTAAGTTTACTCTCTTCAAAAACCTATAGATTGTCACTTGATTTGGATTAATATGCATTGAGAAATACTATTGGCAAATATAAATAAAATATGTAATGTCATTGATTTCATATCTACGGCAAACCTTATTTAATTGTCGTAAGTTAATCTTACTTCAAAGGCTCAGTTATTTGACTATATCTTTATGATTATATTATTGTCAAATTTCTTATTTCTTTAACCCTTTAATTTTCTGATTTATTACATCCTTTATATAATTTTGTTTTATATTTTATTTCTACTTCAGTTAATTTGTAAGTAAGTGTATTTATAATAAATACAAAAAGAAATAAATAAAAACTTTCCATAAAATTTAGTTTCGAGATGCAGAGATTCTTGTATTTATGTAAATAACTGCTATAAATAATATCTATATATTTATATGCATTCAGTTTTATTAATTGAAAGCGTATAATATTTTTCTTAGTGCTTGTTCAACTCAAACCCAAATCTCAACGAATGAGAATTTAATTGAAGAAATGATTGAATGAAACACTAACTCAAAGTTGCTCAACTTTGTGATTGATGGAAACTTGATCGATTTAAGCAGTTGGGCTTGTGGTTGGTGTACTCACTTGAATGGTTTGCGTCCGCGCTGCTTGGTGATCTTGTCGAAATGGTTCTTGAGGAAAGTGGCGCGGAGATAGGCGGGTTCGCTGTGCTTGGCAGTGATGATCAAAATGTCGTCCATGTTGTAGCCCGGCGGAGTGTAGCCGTAGCCAGCCGATGTTGCAACTCCGTTGCCGTTGTTCACGTTGCCGCAGTTGTCTGCAAAATGAAACCAAAGACGAAACCGATCGATGAGCAAATGAGCAAAAAGTGCAACAACAAGTTGAGAAAGAATGCTACTGATAAAGAACTGGCCTGGAACGACCCCAAAAAAATCAGTGTGTGTGTGTGTGTGTCTTTTTGATAAATAATGTGTTTACTTAGGATTTGACTTTAGCGATTTATGACCCTAGCTGCGACTCCTCAAATAGCCCATGTTTGACTTTTCCCCATACGATTCAATGTTTGTCTTTAGGCTTTGGAAAAGCGCCGCAATTTCTCATGCGTGATAATTTTGTTAAGTAGACAACAACAAATAAACAACAACAAAAAAGGTCAGTTGGGCATTTGATTTTTTTTTTTGTGGCACTGTGTCACCTGAGTTTTATGAAGCCGCTTAAGCAGATTAACTTATGTCATACCCAAAGATCTGCATGATAAAAGATCTTTAAGGGAATTTAAATTCAAAATCACAAATAAATAAGGGGGTATCTAAAAATCATACATAAATTTTGTTCAATTAATTTAAGAATATGGTATTTTTTAGGAAATAATGAATATATATAAATTGTGTAGTGAAAATTTTAGATTTTGCTTGCTTTTTAATCATTTTCAAAACAGGTTGAATATAAATGGAAACTATTTCAAAAACCAATAATTTGATAGTTTGTTCTTTTATTGAAACACATTTCTAACAATTTCTTGATTTTTTTTTTATTTGTGAACAGATTGATATTTTATTATAACAAAGTTTTTAAACAAAAGTTTATTTTATTAAAGATGTGCAATACAAATTTTCACATGGTTTTTTTTTTTTAGGAAGTTTGAATTAAAAAAGAAACGTTTTAAAAGCAAATAACTTGTTTCACTTCTTTTTATTTCACTTTACAAATTTCTCAAGAAAAAGTTTTGTTAATCCTTTTAGAATTGTGCAATAAAATGTTCACTTTGTTTTGAAAACTATTTCGTAAATGCATTTGTTAAACTTTGGAATTTGTTGTCGTAAATTTGCTTGTTGTAAGTTGTTAGACTTTTACACAAATCGAAACTTGCCACAAGGGGAATTCACACAAAACTGTTCAGTTTTAGCCAGCTGCTGATGTTTTTACGTAGTTGATGTTGTTTATTTGTCACATCCGAAGATTAAAGCTAAATAAAACAACATAAATTTTAGAATGGGAAAACAGTGAAAGTAATTTCGACAGATATTTTGTCAACTCAGAGATTGAATAGAAATAAATTTGCCGGGCTGTTAAACAACTTGTGCCATGCCGGCTGCTGCTGCTTGGCCATAATAAATTCAGTCACGTTTAAAGCATTTACAAATTTAGTTTAAATCTCACAGCTAATCGAGCAGCAACTCGAACTCGCTGCGTCTTTTCCCGATGCGTTGCTGGGTTGCTGATGTTATCTCCTGGCCAAACCGAAATTTACTGTTGCATTTGGAACTGAACTTCTTCTTGACACCCACAAATGGCGGCGGCGGCGGCGTCGTCGCCAACAGCAGCGACAGTTTGCCACACTGTCTGTCTCTATGTCTGTCCGTCTGTCTATCTGTCGACTGTCGTCTGTCGTCTCGTCAGTCTCCGATTGCCTGCCGGCTCCTCTTCCTGTTGCATGCTCGCAGCTGCTGCTCATTATATGGCCAAGGGAGTCGATCTCTTTCTTTTCTTTGTATACCCTGTACAACATTAGAAATGGCCAATGGGGCTGCTACACTCAGCAAACAAAAATTGCATTGAATTTTAGAAGCTCGCAAAGGATAACTCATCTCATTCGTAAAGTAAATTATTATTTTCTAAGTGTGTGCAAATAGAATAAATATTTACCTATATTATTATTATTCAAAATTGTTGTTTCTTAGCCAAAATTGGTAGAAATGTACCTTGGCATAATAATTATTAACTATAGAAATTTAAAACTGATCGAATAAATAAGTTAAATAAAGCTTACTCTCCAATACGACTCTCGGCTAAAAACTTTTACTTTTTTTGTACAAATATACATAAATTACAAATGGAACCTTTTATTCCTTTTTGTTGGTGTCTGTTTTCAGTTTTATTTCTGCTTAAGCAAACAGGATATTTTCTAGTCGAGCACTCTCGACTTAAACACTCTTACTTGTTTCATTAATATAAATAAAAGGCTGTTCATACAAATGACAAGTGGAGCATTTGCTGCTTATTATTTTTGTGTGTTCAGTTTTATTCCTGCCACAGCATATAGAATATTGCCAAGTCGAGCACTCTCGACTGGAACACTCTTGCTCATTTCATTAATATAAATAAAAGGCTGTGCATAAATATATATAAAAATGACAAGTGAAGCGTTTGCTGCCATTTGGCTGCCTGTTTTCAGCTTTCAGCTTTCAGTTTTATGCCTGCCTGCATATTGTTGCCACATTTGCATATTGTTGCAATTTTGATATATTTTTTTGTTATTTTGGGTCTGTTTTTTAGTATTTCTAAATGCATGACAACATAATTAACTTGAAAACTGCCTGCCTTTTGACTTTTATTTCTATGTGCGTGACAAACAAGTTTTGTTTGATTAATGGCCGTGGCCAATAAAACAAAAGAAGTTGATCCTTTTTGGGCAAACTTTGATTTTGTTGTTGCTTTGAGCTGTTTTAAATTCATCACTCAATTACATGACAGATGACAGTCGAAAATTGCAGCCAAAAAAGTGAGAACTGAAGTTGAGTTCTTTGCCAGAGACTCGCCTCCACATCCACATCCGTAATATGGACAAAATGTATTTCAGAGAGGAGCAAACATCTGGTAATTGTTAAACAGTCGTCGCCAGAGGGCAATTGTAAGAAAAATGCGACCCTTTGTTTGACGATCACTTTTGCATTCGCCTCGTTTTCTTTGTGTGCCCTTTTCTTTTATTTGTATTTTGTGCACACACTAAAACAAAGTATCTTTGTGCAGCAGCAATTTGCAAAAAATTCGCGATTTTTATTTTAACTTTTCTTTTTTCGTAGCTTTTTGATCGATGCTTTTTTAATGGTTGCCGCGCGCAGCTGCATCTGTTAACGATCTCGTATCTCTCGCCGATCCGTTATAAGTATAAATACATGTACAGTTTCCCAAGAAATAATAGCATCACTTCGACATTGTTACGAAGGAAAAAACAATCCATTAGTTTGCAAATTCATTGGTAATATATTGTTTAGTCTTATTTTTCACCTCTAAAAATGTATTCATAAGTTTCTTAAACTTGCAAACTTCAAGAAAATACATCTTTTATAACAGTATTTGTGAGAGTGGTGCTATTATTTTGTACGCAGCTGTATTTGTATAGACTTACTCATGTCCACATACTCGTAATTATTGGCATTCGATTTGCGGCCCAAGACACAGCTACCAAACAGACTGCAGCTGCGCTTGCCGGCCATGTTGTGCACTTATTTTATATTTATTGTTAGTTTAATATTTAAGCATATTAAATAGTTTAACAATTTGTAATAATTTTTAATAGTTGGTGTGCAGCGCGCAAGTCGCACGCGTCGCTAATTGTCGTTTCAGCATCGCGAATGGAACTGGAAGCGAATAATGTCGAACCAGTTGCCATAGGCTGACTGGGGGATCTGACTGGGGGCTGACTGGGGGCCTGGCCACTGATTGCCTAGGATTACGAGTCAACTTTTAATTAATTGATTAAAATAATGTGCCTGGCCTGCGACCGGCGCCAGTCAGCGTGAGCGCGTGGGTTTTGAAAGGGGTTTAATTAGGTTTACTCAACTGAGCTTGAATTAAAAAATAGAGCAATAATCGTGTAATAAGTTTACCCAACTTTAAATGACTTTAAATCGAGTAGATGTTCTTGATGCAAGTAGAAAACTTATCAAATAAGAAAAGAAAAGCAAGAAAAAAAAACAAGATATTTCCTTTGATTGCGTTCACAGAAAGATTGAGTTTCCAAAATGTATTTTGAATGAAGTTACTTGATCTTCGATGAATGTTTCTTGAATCAAGATTTAAAAAGTATTTCAAAACATATTTTTTCAAGACTTGCTGTTTTTATTATTTTTTATTAAGTATTTTATTCTTTGATTTCTTCCAGCATAAACTTTGAATGAAGCTTCCTGATTGAAAATTATAGATTTTATATAAATTGGGTTTGAATTAAGATTTTCAGTTTTGTATTTGCAATTCATTCTTTTATCGTTTGATTACTTCTCTTCATATTTAAGTTGAGTTGAGTTCTTGATTTGAATTAATGGATCTTCAACAAATGAATTTGTAATGAAGATTTACAGTTCCGTTTTCAGAATGTTTTTTTAAATTTTTCAACTTTAAACTGAATATATTTTCGCAATTAATTAAACTTTTAAGCGGATGCCATTAAGACTTAAGCATAATCAATTCATAATAACACATTCTTCATAATAACACAACCTTCTAATGCTTCAACGAATATGTCTAAAAACTAAATAATTCATCAAGCTTATTCTTTGGAAAGATACTTTTGTTTAGCTGAATTTTTATGAGGGGTGCCCAAAACTGCAGTCCAATAAAATAGATTTTTTTTTGGGTTTATTTTGGTGTGTTTATTTTTTCTTATATGTGTTGTTTTTTTTTTGACAATTTGAATAAATGCCAGCGCTGTGTGACATTTTAGCAAGACATAAATCAACGAGAAATGAACACAAAATTATGCGGGATGCAATGGACGGCAGCCACGAGGCGGTTCGGAGACGGGGGACCGGAGACCGGACGATACACAAATTAACCCTCGAGAGAAATAATATTCACTCATATAAAACACATGTATTTCTATCTCTCTCTCTCACTCTTAATGTGTGCATCTCTGTCTCTCTTTTATTTTGTTGTTGTTGTTGTTGTTGTTTGTACGAGCATAACAATTATCATTTAATTATGTCAACTGTAACTTAATTATGAGCGCATCTTTTCATTTCATTTGAGGCCTCACTTGATTAAAACTGTTTCAGTTTTGGTTCGGATTTGGTTTGGTTAATTGTTGATTTCCGTTTGAGATTTGTGAATTCTTCTGCTCAATTAAGCTTGAATCCGCATTCGAATGCATGGCGACTAAATCTTAATCAATTCACTGGCGATGAAATGCAACATTTTTTGAGCACTTAAAAAAATTCCAAATGTGTAAAAAGCGTAAAATGGTTTTGTGCTAAAGTATGTAGCAGGCAGAAGGAGGCATCTACGACACAGTATATATATGTATATGTTCTTGATCAGGATCAACAGTCGGGTCGATACAGCCACATAAGTATTGTCCGTCTATTTATTTATTTCATTTAATTATTAATTGATTGTCATTAGTAGAGAAATAAGAGCACTTCCAGCCTGCTTACATTTGAGTGTGCAATACTTTTAAAGACAAATTTGGAAATCAAACTTCAATATATTTAACAGCTGGCTGCAGGGTATATTATAGTCGAGTTAACTTAAATACAAAGCCAACTTGCTTTATTTTGTTTTTTTTTTATCGCTGATCTTCTATTTATTAAATTTACGCTTGTTGGCATAATTCATCAACGCTGTAAATTGTTTTAGTTATGGGCTTAAGTTTGAGCCCCCTACTATATGTATACACACACATACACACACACATATACACGCTTCCGCCCACCAGTCGTCTAACGGCATAATTTACCCCTCAGATGCACAACATTTTTTTGATGATCATTCAACTGTAAATTGCTCTCAATCTGAATTCGCTCCTCACTCGCTCTCTCTCTCTCTCTGTTTCATTCTCTCTCAGTGTTTGCGTTTTGCATTTTTGTGAGAATTGGACAACTGGACACTGGTTAAGTCAAGCAGTGGAGGGGTGGGGGGATCAAGCACTCACAAATCATTCACAACGATTATAAATGACATTGTGCATTGGTTTCGGCTAGCGTTGAATGCGCCTGCATAGAAATTACACTGAAATAAATTCGAGTGCGCGCAATCAGTGCGTACTTTGTTTGGGGGCTGCTGTTATTATTATTGTATATTATTTTTATACAGAATACAACAAATATTAGCAACACTTCGACATTTTTTCCTAGGAATTCGAAGAACAAATCATAAGTTTTATAATTTCTATAAATGCTGATTTTAAATATGTTGTTAAGTATTCCCTTTATAAAAAGCATTCATTAATTCTGTAAACTTACACATCTTAAAAAGACATATTGAAAAAATATCTTGTTGCTATAATTTTTATTGGGAAGTACTTACGGCTTGAATTATGTTTGAATGATAGTCTTGTCTCAATGTTAATGGAATCTGTTGATGACTTGAAATATGCAGCATATTCAAGTCATAAATATGGACCAGAACTTGCTATTTCCACAATGTGCATATATAAAATTCCTAAATATAGTGGCACAACTTTCTACACCCTTTCCAAAAACCTGAAACAATTTGACCCAGTTATTTACAAATTTATTTGCTCAGTGAAACACAGGCCTCATAATGAAAACATTTAAAAACACATCATAAAAAGTGTCTGTGCATCGATGAACATTTCGCCTGAAACGTGTTTTTTATTCTCTTCTCCAAACATAAACAACTATTTCATTTTCTGGCCTGGCGCACAGTGTGAAAATGATGCATGAAATATTTTCTTTCTTCCTCAAAAATGTAGGGAAGAAGTTCAGGAGTTCGTTTAGACGCAACATGAGGCAGATGTCTGAGGAAGAACTTTATATGTACTATATGCAGATGTGCGTTATAAAGTTTATAGCTGCTTGGCTAGCTAAACAATCTGTAGACACAACAATCAGCAACTCTAAACTGCATTTAATATACGATATGGCAGAGTTCATAAAAACCAAGTCCGAGTCCATAACACAAAGTGCCGACTGCAGTTAATGCAATTGTCTATTAGCCAGCTAGTTTGAGTACTACACTCAGCGAAAAATTCACACAACCTGAAAACTTTTACTTGTTTTTCGAATTAATTTTAAATATAAGAAAACATTTTTCTAAAAACTAGAGAGGCTTGCCACAAATTGGGAGAACTTTTCTATTTCTTAGAAATATTTTCTATTATTAAGAAATGCAATTCTAAAAAGTAGAAATTTGTCTTAAGGCCGAAAAGTTTCTTTAAATTAAATTATATTATAAATCTTTGTACAAATGTTTATTAATTAATTAAACTCATATGAAATAACATTTTGAAAATTAGATATAAATTTTCTAAAAATGTGCCCCAAATGCTACAAAAAGAAAAAAGCTTATTTTTAGAAAAATGCTTTAAAAAGTTGAGTTACACTTTGTTTTCTGAAAACGACTGTGATTTTTTTTTGCTGAGTGTAGAGTCGCTTCATGCATTTTAATGCAGTGCTGGGCTTGTAAACAACTTTGGAGGTCTGTCCGTTGCACCCAAGCAACTCCTCCAACTCCTTTGGCTCCTCCAACTCCTTCAACTGCCAACTCCGATTCCGATGTTATTTTTTTGATGTTTTTGACATTAATGTTTTGTTAGTTTTTGTTGTTATTGCTGTGTCGCTGTCATAAAAGGGCTGGGGCTGGACATGGACATATGTACGAGGGTGGGGGAAGGGTACACTGAATGCCAGACAGGCTCCCACACACACACACACACACACACACACACACACACTCATTCATGCCACATGTTTATCCGTCTGCATTTCTTATAAAAACAATGCAACAACAGGCAACTCTTTTTAGAGTGTCTATTTTTAGTTTTGGATTTTTCAATTCCCAGTATCTGTTTGGGGGGCGCTGAATAATTGTGCAGCAGGTGTCAAATGTCTGCCACCCTCCCCCTCTCCCACCCTATCGACACTTTTAGTTAAAGTTGCCGACACGAAAGGAAATTGTCATTATTCAACAGAAATATTATAAGAATAAACAAGAAGAACTCAAAATGATCGTGTAAAATGCAACATTTGTGGTCTTAGCACGAGCCACCCTATCGCAGTTAGGCGCTGATTAATAACACCCCCACTGAAGGGGTGGGGGGAGAAGCGACAACTTTGTCAAACACTTCATCAAACATTTCAAATGTGTTGCATTTTTTGAAGGTGTGCGTTTGAGTGTATTTTTTTCTAGTTTCTCTTAGTTTTTTTATAGTTATTTATTTGATGTTTCGCTGTTTTTGGGGAAATGCATCTGGCAGGAGGGGAGGTTGTGTGTTGTGGAGAGGGTGGGGGTGGGGGAGATGCATTTTATGTCACTTTGGCAGCCATTTCACAGATCTATGCGCGTCTGTATGCTAATAAATGTCTTCATAAATTTAAATGCGACATGTCAGCCAAACAAATATCTCCACTGAAATGCAATCGAGGCGCTTCTCGAATGGAAATCAAGTCATAAATATTCCCGGGAATAATTTAGACCAAGAAAACAGAAAAAAAAACAATGTCTCACACATCATTTGAGTTTCGAAAAGTTATGGCTACTTTTTTTGGGAGTAGCATATAAATTATTGAAAATTATTTAGTTCAAGTTTAGTTTTTGCTTTAGGCTTAAATTTTGAGTAAAAAATGAAAATTCTGATATGAAGCGAGAAGAGAAGAATCGAGAGATAAGTAATAATCACAATAACAAGAATTGGCTATTGATGCTGATCAGTAATCGAGGAGCTTCTCAATTGGAAGTAAATATATAAAAAACTTATATACATATAAATATTTAAATTATAAATAAAATTCATATTGCTCGGACGATAAGGCGAGAAGATAGATAAGTGCCACAGCTGACAATCAGACTCGATATATGACACTGATCAGGAACTTATACATTTAAATATATACATATAATATAATATATATATATGTACTTCACATATTTTATATTTATTTTATTGTAATTTTCCAGCTCGAATTGTTTCATAAAAATCCGTTGAAGGTTAATTGACGTGAGTAAAATAGTTGCATTAAGTAAAAACACTTAAAACATTGGAAAAAAGCCCGCATTTTTTTCAGTTGCTCTTAACTAAGTAGTTGTCACATGCATATGTATTATTATTATAATTTTTTGTTGTTTTTTTTTTTTTGGGCGCGCATATAAAAAATAAAACAAGAAGAACAACAATAACAATAACAATAACAACAGCGACAACTTGACAACAATCAACTCAAATTTTTCATTTCCGTTTATTAAAGCCGTGCCATCAGAGAGCGGAAAAGAGATGTGGACCGACAGGGAGAGTGTCACAGAGAGAGAGAGAGAGAGAGAGAGAGGGAGAGAGAGATTGATGCTGCGTGTTCACACAATTTTTTTAAGGAGAGAGACAGAGAAAGAGACTGCGGCTTAGTATGCATTTCGGCTTTGAGTGTGTGTGTGTGTGTGTATGGGGTGTGTGGCATGTGTGTGTGCATGTGTGTGTGGTAGTAGGTGTATTTCAGCGTTTCCTGCGCACAATTTATGCTGCACTCTAAAGATGGGTGCGTGTCAACAAAAATTACTATTAAATATTCGGAAAATGATGAGGAAGTGTAGCTTAAGTTGACATAAAAGAGAATTCAGCTATTTCCCAAGCAGCTGTCTAGAAACTGAAGGCGCTTTTAAAAAATTAAGTATGTTTTTAAGAAAATTCGTGTTTACTTATTGTATTTTGAAAATTATTAATAAATAAAATAGGGATTTTTAAATTGAGAATAACTGACTTAAATAGGGTTTTTAGGTGAGTTACCGATACAAAAAGTTACTGTTTTATTAATTTTTTTTAGGAGGATTAATAATACCAATTTAAGTATTTATTTATTATATTATTTTATTAATATTATGATAATGAAGACATAGGCTTTTCAAATTACACGCTGCGTGTTCATCTCTAGTGCAAGCTTAAGCTGCGACACACACACACATCGACACACACACATCGACACACTCACACACACACACACACACACACACACACAATGCAGAACGCTTACAGTGGCAATTTATGCTTTCACTGCTGCTGCTGTTGTTGCATTCTATAAGCGATTTCCGGTGCATGCGTCGCTGCTGGCGTCGCTGCAACTGCAAATTTGTACGTTACTTTCAGTTATGATTGTTATTGCTACACACACACACATGCATAAATACTTACACACATACACAAAAACATAAATGCATAAATATATTTATGCTTGTGCTCTTTTCTGAGTGCTGCCTGCTTTGAGCGGCACCTGCCACATTCGCCAGCCGTTGCGCCTGCGCCTTTAGCCCAGTCCCTGTCAGTGCCCCCTCCCCCAACGCTCCCCCTTCCACCATCTAGTTGGTTATGCATTTGCATCACGCACAGCCCTTTCAATTATAATTGCTGCCTGGCTGCCTGCCTGCCAGCGTTTTTGCTATTTTTAAACATCTATTTTGCTTTGACGTCGGCACGAGGCAGCAAAAAAATATATATGTATGTTTTTATAAAGGTATATATATGCTGCAGCCTAGTCGGGAGCACGCGCTCTTGTTTTTCCTCTTGCCTCCAATTGTTGCACATCTGGTTTTTTGGGGTAGCTGCAGCTCAGGGGTGCCTCTAAGCAGCAGCCAAGGATGCCCCCGATTTTTTCGTTTCTGTTTTTATTTCAATGTCTGGCTTTGTTTGCCCCCTCTTCTTTTCATCTTTTTGTAATGTTTTCTTTTATTTTCATTTTATTTTTTTTATTTTTTTTTTCTTACTTTTGTTATTAATTGAAAAACAAAAACCTAGTCTAGACAGATTTTAAATGGCGCAGCTTCAGCGGAAATTCAATCTCTGCTCTATTTTCGAGTGCAGCTCCCCCAATCATTTTTTTTCCGAAGCTACACACGCACACCCTACACACACGTGCTGCTCTGTGTGTTAATCGTATTGTATTTCAGGATTAGACTGCATTTGGGTAATCAATTTTTTTTCGGGCGGAAATTGAATTCATGTTTGAGTTGTTAATTTTTGAACGGAAATTAAAATCCTTTAATTATGCAATTGGACGCTCAAAAAACTGTAGACAAAAAAATTCTCGACAAGAAACCCAAAAAAACCCTTTCGACCTTTTTGTTTAACCCATGCCGACGGCATTTTCTTTGATTTCCAATTAAAAAACGTGCCTTAATTTTGTATTTTGAATTTGGAAAAACGTGCTTGAATTTTCTATGGCAGTCAAACACAGCTCGTTGCTTAGTTGTGTTTTTTAATAGTTTACAGACGACTTGTATTGAATTTCGAGTGCACTTTAAATGCAATTGCATTGCGTTCAAGTGTTTTGTTTTTTGAAAACAATAAAAACTCAAACTCAAACTCACCGCAGCAGAACGTTTGCAATTCGACATCTTCGATTTTGAGTTGCATTTTTGAAATGTTTTCTTTTCTTTTTGTGGAGTTGGTGGACGAGTTTGTATTTTGTATTTTGTGAATAGATGCACTTTAAGAATACATTGTAGTACACTCGCACATATACACACACCCGCACACTCGCACACACTCTAGTCTCGTCAAGTTTAGCTGCGCATGCGCAACGTCAACTTGCCACAGTCCTTCAACTTCAACTGGCCATAAAGCCAGTCAAAGCTGAGCTCAGCTCAACTTGGGGCAGTCAAATCAATGTTGAATGCCAAGAATAATAATGAGCAATCGATGCAAACAGAGAGACAGAGAGAGAGAGAGAGAGAGAGAGAGAGAGAGAAAGAGAGAGAGAGTTTCTCTCATACTTTTATATACCCTCTCTCTCTCATTCTCTGTCAGAGTTTATTTTTTCTTGACGTCTTTCTCTCTTCATAAATAATGCATTCAAAAGATTATAAAATAATAAAAGTCACAGCTGTTGTTGTTGTTGGTTGTTGGTTTTTCTGTTGTTGTTGTTTGGTGTTGTTGTTGTTGTTGTACGTGCTTGTGACGTTTAATCAACACGCTGTCCATTTTAAGTGCTACCGTGCTACCAAGTTCGTATCCACCCCCCTCATTCCACATTCGCTACCCATTCTGAACCAGGCTATAAACGGAATTATGGCATTTTAAGTGGCCAACAGCGACAATTTTATTATTTCTTTTTGCTATTTTTTATTTTTATTTATAAACAGCCCTGTTAAGATTCGCCTGTTGTGTTATTCTCGTGCCGAATGCGGCTTGGGAGCGCTGTGAACAGTTAGGAATCGCTTTGGGAGTTACAAAAGGAAATCAGTCAGAAATACACTCGGAGAAAAAACAGCAAACTATAAATTAGCAAATCGAAAAATAATAATATAAGCTATAAACGTAATTTACGCCAAGCTGTCCTTATTTTCAGATGTAATTCCTAAAGAGGCATCTACGCTATTATTTTAGAATAAATACAACACAAGCAGTTTTTTCTCATTTGATTTCTAAATTTCAGGTGTATTTTTTTTTTAGTGTAAAAGCTCGTACATGCATATATTAATAAATAGATAAATATATATTTTTTTTTTTTTTGATTTAAATGGCAGTGACAGAAACTGCAGACAAGGGCAACAGCAGCTCAGCTATAAATTTATATAAATAAACAAAATTAAATGTGGCAAGCAATAAAAAATCTTGGCATATAAATTGATGTGAAATACTATGGAAATCCCTTTGGGTTTTCAAGTTGAGCTTGAAATTGTGCCTTGGTAATTGTTCAAGGAAGATATAAACAAAGATTTCAAATAGACAGAAAATCAGCAAACAGCTGAGGCAAAGGAGCTAAGATTTTGAGGAAGAATACTGAGTCCATTCATTCAACTTCTGATCTTAGTTTGGTAAGATGATGAACATCTCAATTAATTCTTTAATATTCTTTAAGATTCTTATCTTTTTTTTTTAAATAACTGAAAAATTACGATATAGCAAATATTACGCAACGTTTGTTTTATAAAGAATAGTTTTGAATAAAGCTCTACTCATAAGCAAGAATGTAATTCTTAAAGTCAGGAATTAATTTTTTTGCTATTGAATCAAGATCCTGATCTGAGTTTAGTTAGATATTGAACTCCTTAGATAACAGTATTTATATTTAATTATTTTTAATATTTAATAATTTATCAGATTGATATAAACATGAAATATAAAACCAACTCATTTCTTTCAATTATTTTTTTTCACATTTTCATTTGCTGCACAAATAAGCCTTGCAGCACTATGCTGTAAGCATATGTGAGAAAAGGTTTAAAAATAGTCAGCTAAAAAACAAGAAAAAGAAGAAAAAGGAGGAGAAGAAGAAGAAGAAGGAAACTTCACATTGAGACGTGAGCAAAATGTAAGCGTGCTTGTTATCCTCTTCCTACAGAGGAGACCTCCAGTCGGACCTCAACCCAAAATTATGTAAATGAAAGAAATATGCTTTGAGTCGAGACTCGAAATTTGTGTATACGAAATATGAAATATTTATGAATGCAACAGGTGTTGACGAGGGGGGATGTGGAATGGATATGTCTGTGATGCGGTCAAGGAAATTCAGGCAGTGATTTCCCTCAATAGGATTTCGTTGTTTTTTCCTCTGTTTGTTATGCAGAACAACGCGGGGCTTGGTTAGTGTATTGAACCCCAGCTGGGGCAGCAGCAGGAATGGAGGCATGCGGCAGCTGCCACAAAGGCGGCTGTTCTTTGTTTGTGTATAGTGTAATCTGATGAGCAGATGTTCTCAGAATCGCTTGTTGCACAGCAGCAAGTGCAACAACGCTTTGCAATGCACTGTTGCACAGCTCCCCAGTTGACCTCGAATCACCTGCCACACTTGCTGCCTGCGAGCAATTAAAAAGCGGCACTATATAAAATGATATATGGCACATTGCCGGCTGCACAAAAAAAATTATTAAAAATCTCTACACTCAGCAGAAAAAATCACACTGAATTTTCAGAACGTATATTTACATAAACCTTATTATTCAGAGTGTGTATTTTTCCATTTTATTTCTAATTAGGAGAAATGGTTGATTGATTGGTGTTGTATTTTTACTTATTATCTACATTTTTTAAAATATATATTTAAGAAAAAACTTTTAACAACACTTCTAATTTTATAGCAATTTGACCCCCGTCTTTAGTTCTCGATTTAGGTTTTTTCGTAATTTTAGAAAAGATTTTGTTCTAAAAATTAGTTTGCATTTCTACATTTTAAAAATGCATTTCTTAATAAAGGAAAATGTTTTTAAACAATGAAATAATTTTGGGATTGTCAATTAAGGGCAAGGCCTAATAATTTTAAAATTCTTTTTATGCATAGAAATTAATTCTAAATCAAGAAAAACTTTCTAGTTTTGGGGTCGATTTTATTTTTTGGGTGATTTTCTAAAATTCAGGTCGATTCTATTTTCTGAGTGTACACTCCCCGCCTGAATTGTTGTGCCCCTTTTCACTTGAATGTGTATGTGGTTGGATTTGTATGCACAATTGGCCTAAAGCATGTTGGCCAAATTTGGCTTGGCACGCGCCATATGCAAAACAGCTTCGGCGAGTGCGTGTGGGGAGTTCAGGCTTCCGCGCCATTAACACGTTTGAACAACAACAACCAACACACACGCACACACACACGCACACACACACGCACACACACACGGAGTCACAGTCAATGGCCAAGTTGGCTAACAATTATGTAAAGTTCCTGTTGGCCCCTTTGGCCCCACCTTATTGATTATTGTGCAAAGTTTTCAATTTATGCTTTTCATTTATTTTCTGCTCTTTCTGCTTGTCATGTTGTGCAGCCACACCCCCCGCCCACTCGTTTATTGACTCTTGTCTCTTGCCAGTTGTTGTTTTGTATTTGTTGCCTCTTTCCGCGGCAGGTTGCACATCCGCCATGTTGCACACACAAACAAGCATAGTCAACATTTATTCCGACAATTAAAGAGTCAAAAGGCAAAATTGCTAAGCTGCAACTGCAACTGCAACTGCACTTTGCCGGAAATGTGTGCCCCACACACACACACACCTACACCCAATGTGGCAATGTTTATCTCATTTGCATTTGTTTTCTTTTTTTTCCAAATGATGAACTCGTTTTTGTTTTTGTTTTCCTGCATTTACAAATATGGGCAGAATATTATTTGCTATTTTTTTTTTTTTTGCCATAAATTTAGGTGTTAAAATTGAAGTTGGTGCCGTTGTTGTTGCCGCTGTTGTTGCCGCTGTTGTTGCCGCTGTTGTTGCCGCTTTTGTTGCAAGTGTGTCAATTGCCCTGCGCTCATTGCTCATTGTGACAAAGTAAATTTCAAATTGCAATTGTACAGTTACGCTTCATAGTTGGTCACTATCCATAATTTCTATATACATATGGGGTCTGTCTAACTGTGTCGTCGCTAGTTCTATAAATTGCAGCACTTCATTTTGCATACAAAAAAACGAGCTTAGTAAAGCTAAAAAAAATTACTGATCTTGAGATCTGATCTTTGTTAATCAAAATAACTACTTCAATCATACTTCAGTGGAAAAATTGATACACCTTTCAGTCAATCAATATTAGTTTAAAATCGATCAAATTTTAAATATTAATTTGTATTTGTAATATCATTTGCTATGAATTATTGAATATAATTGTTTAATTGAAATTCAGGTTTAGATCATCCCAAGATCGGTCAGTTTTTCAAGTATTCTGATTGAATCACTAATAATGAAATCGATTTCGATTTTAATTTGTTTTTAATGTTTTGTTATCAATCAGTTGTTGACTTGCACTTCAAACTACTCAAGATCCAAATCAGTGATTACTGATGGCACACAGTAGTTTGTTCAAGTGCTTGAAGAGCTCCAATCCAAAATTGAGTTGATAATCTTTGCGGCTCAGTTTTCCTTTATTTTTATTTTTTCAAGTGCCCGTCAGTCAGTTCAGTGTCAATGCTAACAATTGAAAACCTTGAAAGTCGTAGCTGTCTATAAATAATCGATGTGTTGAAGTCCTGAGCGCATCATAAACATTAAAGTTATGACTGTAACTGAGCAGATGTCGGGGGGTAATCATCATGATCAGGCATGCAACAAACCATTTCTGTGGCATACATCACACGACTCAAGTCGGGACTGTCAATGTCAAGTCGGAGGCCAGACCAGACCAGACCAGAAGAGACGTCTGTTAGGATGAAGCAGCTCATTAAGACTCAAAACAATGCCAACTTTGGCGACACTCAGGCGACACTGGCCGCAACAACAAGAACAACACTAACAACAACAAAAGTAGCAACAAAAACAACATTTGTGCATTTACAATTATCACTTGCGTAAACATTTCAGTGTTATTTGAATGCAAAAGTGGCACAGAGCAGACCCCTGGCGCCTGTTCAGCAGGAGAGGAACAGGGGGGAGGTGCTGAGAAGGGGAGTTGGGGTAGCTGTCGCTTAATATGCGAATACGTGTGGCACTCAGTGTCAGGGATCGGCCCTGCTCAGAAGTGCAAAAATGCGAACGCCAAACGAGGCCATTTTAACCTGAGAATTTGTAATAAAATTGATCTAACTCATAAATATATACACTAAATATATACATATATATATATATATTTATATTCACTAACTAGTTAATAAATATATTTAATTAAGTTTCACAGCATGTACTATTTAATGACATATCGCACTATTTATTTATATTTATAGACTGGCTCAATTTTATTGATGTTGTTTTGAATGTGAATTGTGAATTGAATATTTATACCCATTCAAAATGTGTAAGAAGGGTATACTAAATTTGTGCAAAATTATGTAGCAGGCAGAAGAAGGTATCTCTGATTCGTAAAGAATATATAATATTGATTAGCAGCAAGAGATGATTGATTTAAAATTATATTTAATGTAAAGTTCCCACACTAAATAATAAACAAATGAAATATATTTTTCATTACAATAAAATGTTGTTCATAAAATTGAAACAAAAGCTGATTTATTATAATAAAATAATAACGATTCACTTACCTCTTCTGCGATACGATGGACCGCGAAATTTATTTGGTGATGGCACCGGTGGACGGGGTGCCAGCATATTGGGCACCTCATCCGGCGAACTGGGTCCAATCGATGGCGATGTGCAACTGGATGCGGATGTGTTCAGTTGTCGTTGATGTTGTTGTTGGTGTTGGTGTTGTTGATGTGCCCAGTTGCTGCTAAAGGAATGACGACGTATGCCGCCGCTAGGCAAAGTGTGGTGGCGCTGAGATTTACTGCAGATGGGCAACAGATCAGAGAGAGAGGGCAAGAAAGAGAGAAGAACGGAGAGAGAAGAGTGATAAGTACGCACGATTAGCAACGTCATTGGTAATGAGAAAAGGGGGAGTAAGCGGGAGAGTTGAATTCTTTTTTGGCAAGCTGTCAACAGCTGCATCCTGTCAAGAGCAACAAGAGCAGCAAAAAAAGGAAAACCGCCACAGATCGGGCGTATCCGACTGTATAATATACTGACCAATAAGTAACAACAGCTGCTAACAACTGTCCACCAAATTTGGTGACTGCAGCTTTAAAATTGTGATCGATTCATATCGATTCTATAATAATTTGCTAGTGGACGTAGCACCCAATTTTGACCGAGTGCTTAGACAAGTATATGTGTCCATATTCATATAAATAGACAGAGACAGGTTGGCGGACATTGGACAAAATATACTCTGAGTACCTTCAAAAGCAGAGTATAAGAAAACCCCAACCAGATCTCTTAAAAAGAAAACCCCTTTCGCAGATCACTCACCTTGCATTGAAGACATCGTCGTGCTCGGGAACGCCACCCGGACATTGGGAGCTGTGCGTCTCGTTGCAGGAGCCGAGGCGTTCCCGAAACGTTTCCGAGTGCGAATTGTTATTGGACGAATGCTGGCGAGCAAACATCAGCGGCTGCAGTTCAAACGATTGCTGTGTGTGTGTGAATGGCAAATGTTGAATGGAATGTTGAAAGTCGAATGTTGCATTAGAGACAACTGAAGCAGGAAGTTGCAACGCGAGATCGGACAATGATTAATTGGCAGAGGCAAAAACTCACTTGTGAAAAACCGCCGAGGGAGTTGAAGCTGCCGCGTGGACTGCCAAAGGCCATCGTTGCGGTTGTATCCAGATTGGCCGATGTGATCAGACGCATCTGTTCCGGATTGGTTCCGGGCAGTGCCGGACGTGGACTGCTGCCCTTCGAGTTGCGACGCTTGAATAACGAGAACTTTTTACCCGATGACGACTGCGGCGAGTCTGGAGTTCGGGGCGATTTTGTGTCATTACAAAAATAACAGGGATTATCTTAAAGTAAATACAACAAAAGAAAAATATATAGTAAATCAATTGAAAAGGGTTTACTTATGAACTTATGTTCAAATAAGTTAACAAAAATAACATGGTTCTAAGACAAATTATATTATAAAAGTTGGATTCTAAAATAATAATATATAAGCTATGCTAATGGAATTTATATATTTTTTATGATATATAAATCGTCTTGTAAAAAGAATATAGACAGTAATGAAACCTAAATTGAAAATAAATATTTAATAATTAATGGTTATGCGTTTTTTTTCATTACATAGGCTTATACAAAATAGTACTTAATATTTATTATATGTTAAAAATGTATGTTCCCACTTATAAATAAAAATCATTTTGAAGATTTTTGTTTAGGATTCAAGTATATTAAATGGGAGAAAACGATTTAATATTTAAAGATATCGATATATTTTTATTAAAGCCAAAGAAAACTTTAGCTTAAGACAAAACAACAAGAAATATTTATATATTAAAAATTGTATGTTCTAAATATAGATACAAATGAACTGATGTATTAAACAAAGAAGATATTGAGATACATTAAAACTGCGCTAAGGGAACTACTATACTATTACACGTATAAATTATACGTAAAGGATTAGAGTAAATCAATTTATAACCTTTTTATATTTGAAAATGTAAATATTCTTTAATATAAGATAAATATTAAAATAACAACTTCTATTTATTTGGACTCATTCATAAGTGAATTTTTATATTTCCTAATTTGGAATTATAAAAGAAATCCATTTCTTTTGAATATTTTTGATAATTTCCAGACTTAATCTTAGCTCATTTTTGTATATTAAACCTACATTTTATCCTTATACCATTCAGAGTTTTGGTGATTCTAACAAGACCTAAGCTTTAACCAAAGTTACATATGCAAGGTAAAAATTATATTTATTTTGACTAGTAGTGTATCTTAAACTGACTTGAAGAAATGTGAGCTCAATCTTCACCCGTCTTGGCATATTTAACCCTATTTTTACCTGAGAAAAAGGCGTTTGTATTATCCATGGTTAGAAACATCTTGAGATCGTCTTAGGCAAAATTGGGTATCAAGTTCAGTTTTGGTTCGATAACTTTGACAATCAGTGCACGACTGTTTCTCAATTCACAGTTGCAATTTATGATCCATTTTCACTGCTTATACAAGAGAGCGAGACGGCAACACTTTCACTAGCAACGCATGCGCACGCGCCAAAAAAACGTTTTTTAAAACGCAAGATGCCAGAAATGGCAAAAAAAACAATAAATTTAAAGTCAAGTGAGCAAAAAAGCGCTTTTGATTTCACTGCTTGAATAATGTGCAATGTCAGTTTGATTGATTTAATATAGAAAGCGCGCCAAACACATTCAAATTTGTAACGGTGGCTCAAAGTTGTTATTGTTGTTGTCGCTGTTTTGATTTATTCAACGCGCTGCGCGTGCGTCTGCATTGAAATCCCGAAACGGAATAAATTCTACAACTTCAACGAGAACAAAACACTTGAAATAGCGTCTGCGTCGACATCGACGTCAACGTCGCTGCTTCTGCACGCTGAGAGAATCCCTTTGCCGCTTTGGTTATTTTATATGTGCTGCTTCTTCTTTTGCTACTTCGTTTACTTCTTCTGCTCTGCTTTGACTAACTGCAGCAGCATTCACTCTCTCCCTCGCACACGCACACGCACACGCACACGCACACGCACACATGCACACAAGCACGCACACATACGCATGCGGGATCAGTGTTTAAATATGTTTGCCATATTGCACCCACTCATTGCTGCTATGTTGTTGTCACTGCCGCTGCTTTTGACTCTGTCTCTGCCTCTGCTTGGCTAGTCGAGTTTGTTAGGGAAAAACTCAAATATTGTTGCTGTTGTTGTTGTACCTGCGCATGTTTTTCTTTTGCGTGCGTTTTTCGCATGATCAAAATGCTGTCGTCTGTTCTTTGATTCCCAACAATTCCTTTCATTCTCCTCTCATCCCATTCCATTCCATGCTGGCAACGTCGCGCATATTTGATGAGTTCCGATAGGTAAACACCAACAACAACAAATACACGCACAGAATCTCGTTACCTTTGTATCCTCTATTTGTGTGTATTGGTGTTGTTGTTGTTACTGCATTGGAGTTTTTTTTCAAATATTAAATTGTGTCTTATCAGTGCCAGCTTAGACTAAGCTGATCATATAAGAAAAAAAAACTAAATAAAACTATAAATTCATTTACTTATCATTTACCTATAATTATTTATTACTAATATAATATATTTACATCCTTGTAAACAAATAAAATACTCTTAATTTAAATTACATACACTTTGAAATATTATTACTGCAAGTTTTTTATATTTAATTATTTAAAAATTAAGGTATTATAAATATTATGTATGCAATTTTAGTAGTGTGGTGCAACATTCAACAAATCGCAATTGCTTATTTATGTTTAGATTTAAGATTTATAATACATGCTTCTATTATAATTTTTTTATAATGAAGTTTGCAACGCGCTGAAGGAAATGTTTACGATCCCATAAAGTATATATGTATATTATTGATCGATATAGTTTTCCTCCCGTCTATCTGTTTCTATGCAAGCTAGTGTCTAAGTTTCAATGCCATCTTTATGAATCTTGACCTAACCAGCAAAGAATATCATATTCATATATTTTCATTTACTTTTATTTTACAGTTTTAAATGATAACATTTATTTCATAGCACAGAATTATAATCCAATGTTTAGCTTCACTTTCCTTAAAAAAAATTCCCCTCTTTGTTTAGAGCGAAGACATGCCAAATGGGTATCAATGAAATGTTGCGGCCAAAATAGACTACCACAATAATAAAAGCCATGCAAGAATGACATATGAAAGCAGGAGATAGTTCAGCAAATATACCTATGGTGGAAGCAACAGAGTGAGAGAGAAAGAGCGAGAGTGGGAGAGAGAGAGAAAGAGAAGACGAGTGATCATCAAAGGCCAACATCTGAGGTATGCACATTAAAAATGTTATTAGACGGGCGCATTGAAAAATGTCCATGCTAAAGGAAAACATACTGCTTACACTTAGAAAAAAAACAGCCTTGAATTTAAGTAAATCATTACAAATTAAGCCGAAACAGTTAATTTCAATAATTGGTTCTACATTTTTGAAGGTATTCTTTATAGGAAATAGGGTTTGCATTTCTACTTTTGAGAAATGAATTTCTTTAAAGAAAATATTTGTGACAATGAGAAAAAATCTGAAAATGCTTGTCGGTTTTGGCCATACCTTTCTAAATTTTATAAATTTTATTTTTCTTAATATTTAGAGATTATTTCGAAAACCAAGAAATACTTTCAAAATAAGAGCGATTAGAGCAATTTTTTGTTGAGTGTATATAAGAAACTTTATAATTTTGTAAGGAAAATGCATAGACAAAGATGGCTAAAAGTTGGTAGCGAGTGCAGAGCGATTCCATGTGGCAGAATGCGGAATTTCTGAAGTGGACTGGGACTGGGCCAACGAATAAAATGAGTGGCAGATGCAACGCACATTGGAACCGATGGAAAACTCGTAAAAACTTACAAGGGGCACACAGCGTAGAAATTGCACATTTCGTAGTTCATAAAATGTAGAAAACGGATCCCGGGCCCAAACACAGTGCACACTCAAGGAGTGTGTGCGAGTGAGTGTGTGTGAGTGAGTGTGTGTGTGTGTTTATGTGTGGATGCAAATGATCTTGAAATGTACATAGACTTGCAGCACTCGCTGCACTTACACAATTGCATTTGCCTGCACATAAATGTCAAGTTGTTGTCTTCGCCTGCACGCACTCTGACTCTGACTCTGACTCTGACTCTGATTCTCATTCTTACTCTTACTCTGTGCTGACTCTTCGGGTTCTTAAGTACGGCATAGGCAATTGGTACACTCAGAAAAAAATCGCAATGACTTTTAGAAGATCACTTTATAATGAAAATCGCTCGGAAAACTATAATGGACTAGTAATGTTCAAACGAATAAAAATCTTTTAAAAACAGAAAGCAGTTGTTTCTATTTTTTTTTAGAAATGTTTTTTATTATTAAAAATTGAAAAAATAACTTCCTGCTTTTTGGAAATAAATTCTAGATATAGGCAAAAAAGCTTTTATAATCACAAAAGTGTTTTATTCTTTTTAGGGTATGTTTTTTTATATTAATAAGAAATACAAATACAATAAGCTTAGATCGCCCTTAAATTGTTTTCCAATTTGTTTTTTGACGCAAAAAATAAAGCTAATTTCTAAATATCATTTCGAATTTGCTCTGAGTGTATCGCATGCTATTCTATGAGCCGTGACTCGACTTGCCCCGTTTCTAGTCGTAAATCTGTAGACGCTCAACTGCTACCTAAACTGGAGGAAAAACAACAACGGGGCAGGCAGCGAGCAACCCTTTCGCCTCCGAGGAGCTATTCTGTGCAACATTTTGGGGCACTCGCTGATTGTTCTATGGCGTTGACAGGTTAATCACTTCTGATGGTGTCTTTGTTATTGCATTTCTCTTGGGTCAGTTTTGGTGGCTCTGCGGCAGTGATTCACCTTTGTTGCCACATCAAGCATTGAGTCACAAATAGAATAATTTCTATGGCTAAAAACTCATATGCAATGAATGTGCTATAAAAACTAATCAATATAATAATTATTAATATTGAAAAGAGCAATGTACGTATATATATAACAATAAAGGGATTCAATAGAATAATTATTCGTTCTATAAAAAATATAAATAGAAACTTTGATAATAAAAAAGGAAAGTAGCTTAAATAGAAAAACTGAGTTGAAATCAGTACTTGATAAAATATAGGTATATTTTCAATACAATCCAATATATCAACAAAATATTTGTTAATATTTAATTTACTTGTATAAATAAAGGTGAATTTTCTTAAGCAAGTCAAGTAGCTTAAAAAATTATAGAAATTCAGTTCAAACTAAAAAAAAAATAAATAAAAATCGCTTTTCATTTTGAACATAGTTTGACCGCTAAAACTTTCACAGCCCTAGATAATTTTTATGACTCTCCAAGAACATAAATAATAAAGTAATTGCAACAGGCAATTATTTAGCAATCAACGCTCTTATGATTTACAAATATAGAATGCAAATGCATAATGAACAGAATTTATAATTAAAAAAAAAATATATAAAAAGAAAATATTCAACTGCATGCGAAAAGCTGAAAAATGCCCAACTGGAAATTTCTAAGGTTGCCCATTTGTTGTTGTTGTAGCTGTTGTAATTGCTTAGCCCATCGAACATCAGAAACTGTTTCTTGGCCGTTTATTTGTTAGCTGCAAGCAGAAGCCAAAAGAAATTGCTCCTCGTGGCCATATTTGCTATACACGCTAAATTGCATGCAATTCTTTATTATGCCCTGAACGCATTAATAATGGGTATAAGGGGTATAATGGCTTTGTGGAAAAGAATGTAACACGCAGAAGGAAGCAACTCTGAATCCACAAACACGATTAATAGTGGAGAAGATCTAGAAATGTCTAGCTGTGTGAACTAATGGATTTTAGAGATTTTAAGAGGCACAGAATATAGGAACTGCCCTCTCTAAACTAAACGGATACTGATTCTTATTATTACTATACTAATATTAATTTTTCTATTTCCTCTAGACACCTACCTCAAAAATCTTGTAAATAAAATTATAACTTAACTTAAATCTAAATATTAAATTGTATATTTGTTATTATTGTAGTCGAAATTTGATAACTAAATGGATAAGTATGCCGGGAACATCAAGCTTATATAATCTTATCGATAACTGCCCTAGTTTCGAATATAGGTATATTTTATTTTCTGATAGCAATAAAAGCAGTAATTTTAAAAGCAAAGACAAACATCAGAGCACTTCCGACATTTGAATGTGCAAAAGGGAAATTTGCCAATAAAATTATAATTGATTCAACAGCAGGGTATGCATAGTCGAGCTCACCCGACTGCAACAAACCTCGTTGTTTATTTCTTTGTTGAATTATTTCTCTTGTATGCACATTTGGCCAGGCGGACAATAACAACAGAAGCAGAAGCTACTCACATTTGCCCGGCTATTTTCATTAGAATTCCGAGTAGCCGCGCAGCTGATAGAGAGAGATGGAGAGTGGAAGAGTGAAAGAGTCAGCAGCAGCCCCATGCAGTTCTCCCCCCACTTAAAAATGCCAACCCCAACCCCCATACGAAGTCCACGTTGTGTATTTTGAGTCAGTTTATGCGCAATACGAGTTTTCCTTCACGTTCAATTGAAAATTTTTGTTTATTATTTTCGACTTTTTTTATGATTTAACCCCAGGCAGCAAAAGGGAAAAGCCAACCAAACAAAATATAATAAAACAAACGTCAGCCTGCCCGGAAGTTTGGCGACGGCCCAGGCAGCTGTGGTGTGAGAGGGGAAGCCGCATTATGATTATTATTGTTATGATTATGATTATTATTAATATTATTATGATTATTTTGATGTGTTGCCACACAAAAGTTACACAAAATTATGACTCAAGACTTCAGTTATTGCAGGTGGCTTCCCTGAAAATTAAAAATAAAAAAAAACAGCATCGCATGCATTTGAATGCATTTAATAAAAAATTATACACTCACAGAAAAACACGCCACATATTTGAGTAAGTCGCTAATATATTATTATAGAGAAAGTACATTTATATTTGTAAGAACTAAAACTAGTTTTGAATTCCAAAGCAAAATAAATCGATTTTTTGTTCCTTATAATATTAATCAACATTTGCATTCTAAGATTTCACAGTTATACGAATATTTTACATAGTTTAAAAAAAAAATTATAAATTAATTTGAAAAAACTTTCTAAGATTTAAAGCCGAGTTGGAGCAATCCTTTAGAAATTGTAGAAATGGTTTTCGTATATTGAAATTATTTCTAAAACTAAGAAAAACTTAGTATTTTTTAAGGCAATTTTCATCTTACGTCAATTTTTTTCTGAATGTTGAAAGGGAAAAGCCGGAGAAGTAGGCTGTTGCAGGGAACACACAATAAAATAATTCTGGCATTAATTTTGAGTTATTTTTACGGAGCTCATAAAACGCACGTCGAACGCAAGACGAATGCTTTAAAAATCATTTAAATTTTTGAAAGTGTTATTTTAGTTGGCCAAAGGAAAATAGAAAAGCAGCCATTAAAAACAATAATTTTTCGAGTTCCGCCCACGCGAGACAACAATTTTGGGAGCGAGCGGATGCGAAGCAACAACAATTGCCATAAAAAAGGAAAACAACATCTAGCGGCAGACAAATAGCTCAAATATGCCACTTGCAACACTTTTGGCAGCTGCGGATGTGAAGTGGCATGGAAACTGAAACTGAAACTGAGACCAGTCTCAAGGCTCAAGGCTCGCCGGGCATTGAAAACAAGTTGCCAAATGCCGCCCAGGCTGTGTTCGAGGATAAGTGATTAAAAATGCGGAAAAGCGAAAGAACCTCAACACTTCCACGTGACCCCAATGCTAATGAGCGAGAGGGAAATAACCGGAATGGAAATGCCAAAAAATAAAAGACACAACCAAAACACAAGCAACAGATTAGTAGGATGTGATCAGGAAGTGTAAGCAGACATGAGGGAAATCATTGTGAGAGGAGGGAAATCTCTCTCTCTCTCTCTCTTTCTCCCTCTCTCAATTGTGAAGTGTGAAAGTGAATTTTACTACCTGGTCTTGAGTGGGTTCTGCACTCAAAAGAAAAACAAAAAGAATAGCTCAACTATTGTTATTTATTAAACTTGAAAATATGTGTAAAATTCGGGCAGATTTGTATATGTCCTTTGTTCACTTTTACAAATACTTAAGTTAGTTTATAAATTCAGATTATTTAATTTAAATAAACTTACAATTTTATAGCGAAGAAAAAAAATGGTTTAAACAAAGATTTATAAGATAAGTTGATTTTTTTGAGTGTGTAAGTTATAGCGTGCTCTCTCTCTCTCTCTATCTTTAACTACCTGATCTTGAGTTCATATTGCGTTTTTAGGTGTCAGAAATGCAATCAAAAAAATCAAATAAACACTTTTATGATCTTGATCCTAATGGGCTTCTGCCTCTGCTGTGTGTGGTTGACACAATCCAATGAAAACTGGACAGAGCCAGAGCCATTGAGGAGCCACATTTGTTGCTATTTTTAGGATCGCTGGTCGGCAAAAGGTGTTTGGAAATGCATTAAAATGCATATATAAAATCCATTCGAATGCGGACTTGGCATATCCAAAGCCAAAGTCGACACGAGAGCAACAGCAGCAGCCGCAAGACATCTGCTCAACAGATTTCACTGGGCCACAGCAACAAATGTTAATTATTTTCTTAATGGAAACTGAGCACATGACAAAAAAAAAACAATAAAAAAAATAGACAACAGAGCAAACGTTGTCTTCCGTGTAAAAACCTAAAAAAAAAAAATAACAAGAAGCCGTCGAAGGTTGAGACTGGCTGCGCAAAACTCCATTACGATGCCGGGCATTGAGATCCCCAGATTTCGTGGTTTCCTGATCCCCGAGCAACGATCTCGAGCAGCAGAGTCCCCTGTGGAGCGCGTGTCTTTTTGGGCATTTTTTTCTTTTTTTTTCAATGCTGGCTGCATGTGTGTTTGGGGCAGGGGCGGTTGCAGTTGCAAGGGCACATTACACTCTGCGCAGTTGTTGTGAAAATTCTTATAAATTACACATTTACACTCACAAAAATGACGCCCTCAATTTTAGCTATTTGGCAAGGATAACACAAGGTTCTTCAGAAAGTATGTTTTTAAAAATCAATGTTTTTCTTTTCTTAATTTGAGCATAAATATTTATAAAGTTTTGAAATAATTTGTCTAACATTAAGGTTATTTCTCATATGTGTAATAAGAAATTTTATATTTTAAGTACAAACATTTAAGATTTCGTATTAAATCATTTATTTAAATAACTTAGAAAATTGATTTAAAATATATATGGTTTTATTTGTTTATTTTTGTATATATAATTTTTGGAATTAACGATTTTGGACAAGTTGTTATAATTAAAAAAAAAATATTTTAAAATTTGTACAAATTATTTCTAAGAAAAGAAAACCTTTCTAGTTTTTGCGGAGATTTTCTTAAATTCAGTGCGTTGTTTATCTGAGTGTATAGAGTAGCGAGCATAGCCGTGTCCGTGGCCGGGTCTCCTGCATGGCTGTGGCACAAACCACAGGTTGATGTTAAATGTCAATTGGCATACCCCAGAGGATCCGTGGCGCATTAATTACAACAAAACTCCCCAAGTTCTCTGTTGATGCCTCTAATGATGTTGTTGATCTTGTTACGCTTTGCACTTAGCGTCCAATTTTCTGTTTTTTCCCATTTCTTATTTTATTTTTATTTTCATACTATGATACCGAAGGTATAACAGTATATTGGGTTTTTGCAGTGTCCGTCATGCTGTCTATCCGTCTGTCCGTCTGTATGATTATGATTAAAACGCCCTCGCTTTTGAAAATGCATTGAGTTTTGACGAAGTTATGGCAGTTTGAAGGTTCGACCTATGTTCACCTGCCGATTTTCGGACTGTAATTTTGACTTATGTTCCGACCCAAAATAACGTTTTTAGCTTTAAATGTACTACTGATCTAGAGGCCAATCTATGATTAAAACGCCCTCGCTTTTGAAAATGCGTTGAGTTTTGACGAAGTTATTGCATTTTGAAGGTTCGACCTATGTTCATATGCCGATTTTCGGACTATAATTTTGACTTATGTTCCGACCCAAAATAACGTTTTCAGCTTTAAATGTACGATTGATCTAGAGGCCAAACTATGATTAAAACGCCCTCGCTTTTGAAAATGCGTTGAGTTTTGACGAAGTTATGGCATTTTGAAGGTTCGACCTATGTTCACCTGCAGATTTTCGGAATATAATTTTGACTTATGTTCCGACCCAAAATAACGTTTTTAGCTTTAAATGTACGACTGATCTAGAGGCCAAACTATGATTAAAACGCCCTTGCTTTTTAATATTCGTTGAGTTTTGACGAAGTTATGGAAGTTTGAAGGTTCGACCTATGTTCACCTGCGGATTTTCGGACTATAATTTTGACTTATGTTCCGACCCAAAATAACGTTTTCAGCTTTAAATGTACGATTGATCTAGAGGCCAAACTATGATTAAAACGTCCTTGCTTTTGAAAATGCGTTGAGTTTTGACGAAGTTATGGCATTTTGAAGGTTCGACCTATGTTCACCTGCAGATTTTCGGACTATAATTTTGACTTACGTTCCGACCCAAAATAACGTTTTCAACTTTAAATGTACGATTGATCTAGAGGCCAAACTATGATTAAAACGCCCTTGCTTTTGGAAATGCGTTGAGTTTTGACGAAGTTATGGCATTTTGAATGTTCGACCTATGTTCACCTCCGATTTTCGGACTATAATTTTGACTTATGTTCTGACCCAAAATAACGTTTTCAACTTTAAATGTACGATTGATCTAGAGGCCAAACTATGATTAAAACACACTTGCTTTTGAAAATGCGTTGAGTTTTGACGAAGTTATGGCATTTTGAAGGTTCGACCTATGTTCACATGCCGATTTTCGGACTATAATTTTGACTTATGTTTCGACCCAAAATAAAGTTTTCACCTTATATGTATTATTGATCTAGAGGCGAAACTGTGATTAAAACGGCCTTGCTTTTCTTAACTGCACACAAATTATGGTATCATAGTATTTCGCTGTCGGTTACGTCCGACTGCAACGTTCTCTCTTGTTTTTTGGTTTTTCTTTTCTTGCTACAGAAGATCACACTTCAAAATTTGATTTATTTAGCTTTGACTGCACTTGTAATATGAGATCATGCACAACGAGGGACAGGGTGGGGTAAAAAACACACTTGCCGAGGCTGTCTAGTACTGGCCATTATGTATAAAGCAGACAATGGATCGTATAAAGCGCGAGCATACATTTTGGAAATGACTGAAATAGATATGCGAGCTGTCTAGATTACACGCCTGACAAACACATATCTGAAGGTGGAAAGAAAGAACTTATATCCTCAAATTAAAATATTTCTTGTAATTTCTATTATAATCTATTATAGTATATATATTTATGTGCAAATGCCATTTTCATTTCTATATCCGAACAAAGGCTCTGAATCTCTACGATCTAAGTAACATAGACGACAAATTTGAAATATTTAAAATATATAAAAAACAAAATTGTCACAAAATAGTTATCCAATTGATATATAATTTATTCAGAAATATTTTGGATCAACTTTACGAATTTTCGTAAGATTAAAAACGAATATTTTGCTAACCAATACGCATTTTCATATTAATCAAACAACTATCAGTTATCAATATCTCTAAAGTTTAGATCTTATTGAAAGTGTATATTTTTTAAAATAAATTTCCCTTTATTCTTCATGAACTTTTGCGTTAATATTTACAAGTAGACACAATATGCAACATTTCCTCATGCCTGCCAAAATAAATATTTCCTGACGCGCACATAGACCGGAAAATATACAATTATACATACATGTATATATATATTATATATACACATAAGTCAGTCGTTGATCTGGGCACAGCCCACACAGTCTACGGAGTTTGGGGACATTCTCGACATGCGTCGTTGGATTTCATTTCAGAAATTTGATCAAGTTTCTCAGCTAGGATAGGGAACATCTTCCTTCTCAGCTCCTACTCCATGTCTCCAAGTTGTACTCCCACTTCAAATGCAACAGATCCAACACTCACAGCCAAATGATTATGAGGTGTGTAATTAAAATGTTTGCGCTCCTGTCCCCATCACAATCCCATGGTCATGTAATTCAATTATGAAGAATCATTTGTAGCAGATGAGAGCTAATGTCTAATGTCTCTGTCCTATCTTATTTTTAGATGGAACAAATTAACTCATCTTCCTCTCTCTCTCTCTATCTCCCTCTCTCTCACTTTGTGTCTTGATTTATGTCGGGCCATATATCTGGCTAAAAATGCACTGGTTAAGTGCCTCGAGTAATTGCAATTTTTTCGGAGAAACAATATTGAGACATCAGAATTACACAAATAATTGCATTTAACGACTTTTATTTCAATTTACAATTTAAGAACTTGTTGGCTTTCAGCAACCAACTCAGCTATTCCGACAATTAAGCATACACTTAGAAAAAAACCAACTAAATTAAAAAAAAAAATTATAAAAATTAAAATTATTATTCAGAACACATATTTCCAAAAACCAGAGATTTTCATTTCCTAATTCCAGATTCGAATATTCATAAATTTTGTATAAATATTTATTATTATTAAAAAAAACAAATATAAAAATATTAAAATTATAAAAGTAGGTCAACAAAAATAGATTTCCAAAACTGGTAATTCTGAAATTTCAGTCGATCTTTTGCCTGAGTGTATTTAAATTGGCACTGTGAAATGGTAAGTGTTTTTTTATTATTATTATTATTATTATATTTTTGCAGTGACGTCGTCATTGGCATTGGCCGATGGATGCTGTCTGCGTATTCAATTGGGGCCATTGGTCCACATATCTCTGATAGATTTCTTTATCGCTGCCAATTTGTGAATTGTTTTGCATCGTTTCTTGATTATTGATTGTTGATTCACTTGTTGCGCTCTTTGGCGGCATCTTTTTGGGGGCAGGCACAGAAGGCACATGCAAGTTGCAGCTGCTGCATTGCGAATATTTAATGTGTGTAAATATTTAGAAATCAATAAATTAAAAATTTAAGGTGCGCCTACTTTATGCACAACTCAAATACCAATCGCACCGATCGGAATATTCGACTGACTCATTTTATGGCCATATTCCTCGAAATAAGCCGTGAGAGAAATTATTTTTTGTTTTGTTTATGGGTAAGTTTTTGGCAAACTGACGACTCATCAATTGTAAAAATAGTAAAAGTGAATAAGACTATTATTTTTATCATTCTTGACCTACACCAAAATGTGTTCTATTTGTGTTGAATTTTTATTAAGTTTAAATAAAGAAATCTAAAAATTCTCGAAATACTAATAAATTGTAAACGAAGTTTTAGGCTTTATTATAAATAATAATAATGAAATTCACTAACATATTTATAAATCAAAGTCGACGAACTGAGAATGAGTTGGGGGTGATCCCAACTGTGAATAGTAATGATAAATAAATAGGCACTCAATGAGTGCAATTAAAAAGCGCGAATGAATGAAATGAAATTCAATGCAGATTTAATGAATGATTTTACGAAGCGACAACAACTAAAACAACAAAATCGACAACAACAGCAACAACAACAACAATGACGACAAACTATTTATAAAAATTCCACGATGCGGGCCAAAGAGACTGACTGACAGACAGACAGACAGACAGACGGACAGATAGACAGGCAGGCAGACTAGGAGGGATGGACGAGGGTTGGACGAGTGGCTTCATAGCAAATAGAAGATATGCTCTCTCTATATGTATATATATATAAATATATATATGTATGTGTGTGTGTGTGTGTGTGTGTGTCTTTGACTGACTGCATGCGATGCGAGAGAGTTTTGTGTTTTAATTGCGCCATTTCCCATATCAGCGCTGTGATTATTTGTTCTAGTCAACATAAATAAAAACAAAAAAAAAAAATAAAAAAAAAAAAACATAGAATAAAGCTGGACATGGTTGGTATTGTAGTCTAGTCAGAAGTGTGGGGCATGCAACGCTGGCAGTTGTGCTACATGCCACAAATCTGACTAATTAGATGGTTAGCTCGACATTTGATTTGTTATTTATTATCATACGCTGCTGTCCTTTGAATATTACGTATTATTATTATTATTATTATTGTTGCTGTTGTTGTTGTTGTTATTGTTATTGTTGCTATTATTGTTGTGGGCTGCATTGCTTCGAGTCGTTCACAAATTGATGGATGACCTCGTCAGTGAGTCTGGGTGTGCGTCTGGAGCCGGTATCTATTGGATAAGTGATGCAGTGTCTACACTCAGCAAAAAATATGACTCTGAAATGTACAAAATTGCCCTAAATTGAATATTGGAAAATGTTCTATTTATATTCTATTTGCATGAAAAATCCCTTAATATTAGGAAATATATTTCTAAATAAATTTATTCTATGTATATACTTTTTGAATAATAAGCTGCGTAATTTTTAAATTTCCAAATGGTTTTGTTTTTCTAAGTGTAGCTACTTTAGTGTCTCTGCCAGCTTTTTTCCCAGGCAGTCCCAAAACAACTGGCGTCTCACTTGAATACGCATCATTTGCAGCGCTGGGAAACTGCCGCACTTTCCAGTGGCAAGTGGCACTCGCAGTGGCAGTGGCACTTTTTTTTCTAGGTGACGTTGGGGATTCTCCGCCAGGAGGGCGTGCCTAGTACACAATCTTGGCATGTTTTGAGTACGCCCATTGCTCCTACTTTCTGTGTGCATCTTTGTTTGTTTGTTGCCATTTCAACTCGAACCAAATTTCAGTGGGTGGCTCGGACTAATCGATGGCGTGGCTACTCAACAGGGGAAGGGGGAGAGGTAGGGTATGGATACGGTTACGGGTAACTGTAAGAGTAGCACTAGCCATAGTACGTACACTCACAGAAAAAATTTACCCGAATTGTAGAAAATCTTTCTCGTCCTATAAACCATAAGGTATTTCTTGTGTTTTTAAATAATTTAAAAGAATAAAAAGAAAATTTCTAAAAATTACAAGTCGACAATATTAAAATAAAAGATTTTTTTATTATTTTTAGAAATATTTCTATTATGAAGAGAATATTCATATTCAAATTTGTAGAAAAAATTCTTTTTAATATGCAAAAACAAGTAACGAAATTTACTTTTATCATAAATTTAAAAAAAATATATATGAAATTATTATATATCTAAATAAAAATAATAAATATAAATATCTAAAAAAAAATACTCTTTACGAAAGACAATGTGAGCTACACTCAGGGAATTTCTGAAATTCAGGTCGATTTTTTTGTCTAAGTGTACGAGTTTAAGATAAATGCGTTGGCGTTCTGGGAAATTGCTAATGTGCATTCATGTGGCATGTTGCTTGTTGCATGTTGCATATTGTCGTGCACTTTTCCACTAGTTGTTGTCCATGGGTTAAACACTCATTAGCGCTGCGTGTCGCAGAGAAAGACTCGATTCGGTGTCAAATTCAAGTCGAGGCGTGAACGGGGAATGTATCATGTTTATGCCATGTTTTGGGGCATGCCTCAGTGCAACAACATTTAGGTAAGCATATTCTCTAGAAAAGTGGGTAAGTTAAGTGATGCTATATGCAATAATACAGGTGCAACAAATCAAACCATTTATTATTTTTTTATTTTATTATATTATTTAGGTATTCTAAATATGTGAGAATATCTGACTAGACTACATCAGGCAGAAGGAAGCATAATGAATATATATTCTTCATCAGCATAACAAGATAGATCGACTCTACTTTTGATGCTGACTTAAGTTTATTTCATTTTGTTCAATTTTTATTGAACTCTGGTTGTTAATGTTTTGCCATTGTGGGAAATGAACAAACTTCTATCATGAGTAGTTTATAAATTTAAAAGTTAGGGTATCTCTAAGTCGAAGTGACTCGACTATCAATTCTAAAGTGTTATTCACAAATATATTGATATATGTGTTGATTATTTATATTATATCAATAACACCAAATATGATACTTCTAGATTCTTTTTCAATAACACAAGAGTTGCTTACATCAAGAGAATCTATGTCAATTATCACTCAGAAATATATATGAATATATATATTAAACTTATGTAACTTACCATTAAAAACTAATAAAAAACCAACTTTTTTGTATTGAGTTTACGATTATGTTGTGGCTGTTAAATTGTGGTTGATTAATTGCTCAGTACTTACCCAATGACATGGTGGTAATTGCCTTGAAGCTCTTGCACAATTTATTTGGATTGTTCAGTTTTCAGCTACTGTTGTCATTTGGGGTAGGGTTGTGCAGTTGCCCAGGGGAGGGAGGGGGTCAGGTGTAGAGAGCTCAACTGAGTTTGTTTCAAGGGGCTTTGCACTTGTTCTGGCCAGTTAAGGTGCTTCCGGCGGATATGGCCAGTCAAAGTTTTTTCTTGTTTGGACACCAAAACCTGCGCAACATAGAAAATAGGAAAGCATAGCAATTATTAAAAAATAATATATATATATATATATACAAATAATGTTAATTAGTTATGCGCATGGTAAAGCAATGGTAAACCATAAATAAAAGTGGCTAGAGAAAAATTAAAACTAAAGTGGCAGCCGTGGTAAAGTGGCAGGTGAGTCTAACGGTAACCATTGCATATAAAATAGAAAAAACAAACTCGACAAAATTTCCAACGGAAGCAAAACATAAAGTTTTTCTCCCCCAGCCGATTTTCACGGATATTGTGGCCGGAAACGTTGCAGCGAGGAAAAAAAAAATAAATACGTTGCCCAAAATGATTTTTAATAAGCACATGTGGCTTGAAGTTTGTTTAGTCAACATCATTTTAACAACTGCAACAACAACAACAACAACAACAATAAAAACCACAAGAAAAACTACAACAAACCACAGGCCCAGTTTAAATGATGTCCACACTTGCCGGCGTAACCGCAATTAGGACACACAATTTAATAAGTACAAAAAGACATAAAACAAAAATATTTTATAACCCTAGGAATTCTTATTTTCTATAGTTGGCGCCGCAGCTTTAAATATTTTTTTATCGGCATATTTCTTTTATTTATACTTTATTTTTTTTATGAGTCAATTAATATGCACGGCGCACGAGAACCAACCGCAAACCGCAATTCCGATTCGGATTCGGATTCAGAGTTGAATTCGAATTCTTCGAATTCGATTTTGCAATCGTTTGGCATTCGTATATCAACACTTGTCAATTCTCTTCAAATCGTTATATCGGTAGCTTTAAAGACCAATGTATATATACATGTTTATATATATATAAATGTGTATATATACGTATATATAGACTTGCATTTGCTTGCTTGTTGTTGAAATAGTGGATTTGATTTGATGTACTAAAGAATTTGTTGTGGTATTTTTATGGTGTTGCCAGAAAGTGTGTATCGCATTAAAGGAGATATTTTCGAGCTCATAAAAAATATATAAATATATTTATATATATATATGAACTTATCTATATGTGAACTATGTCATTATATTTGGTGCCTCACGTACAATTCTCTTGAAATTGTTAACTATTAATATAGACGGGGATTTACATTTCTGCTGACTTTTGATGAAATAGTAGATTAATTTTATGTATTAAAATATATATAAATATAAATATCTACGTATATCCATCTCTCTACCCAACTATGTGCACTATCTTAGTATTTGATTATTATTATGGTTTTTATTTATTTTGAAATATTTAATACATTATATATCTGCTTTAAGTTAAAAATGAGTTTTTCTATAAAAAAAAATAACTTTTTAATTTGCTAAGAAGTTTAATTACACAACTTCCCTAGTTCCTAACAATATTATTCCCATAAAAAATAGATTGTTTTCTTAAATAAATATTTCAATTTCAACATAAACAGAGTTTTTAGGGTATATAAACTTCGGCGTGCCTTGAGTAACCATTATTTATTAATATTATTTTTAGATGTTTTTTGGCTGCTTGCTTACTGACACATTTTGTAAATTTAAATGAACAATGATTGATTTATTTGCGTCTAGTAAATAAATTGAGTTTTTGCGCAACACAATTTTCAGATATTTTTTTGATTACTTTCCAGTTTAAAAACTGATCAAAAGCTAAAAGAAATTGGGGTACAATTTTTTCAGAATTTATGCTGTACTTTTGGGGAAAATGAAACAAAGTTTTATATTGTTTACAAATAGCCGTGTGGAGTGTAACCCAATTTCGACAAAAAGAAAAGTTTTTCTAGAATTACAAAGAGTTCTTTAAGTTGTGGCAGCGTTTTCAACGCAATGTTTACACTGAGATATCTAAATTTGGAAAATAATTTCTAAATTGTTTTATTTCGACGCTGAACACTCAGTGAATGACATTGAAAGTGTTTGAGAACTGTTTTTGTGATATGCAATTAAAAATTATTAAGTAAATAAGTCATTAAAAGGCGCTCATCAAAATTTATATATAAGCTTTTGAAATGTTTCGACCCTCATCCATCTCTCTCTCTCTCTATCTCTCTCTCTCTCTCAGTCCCCGCTGTCTCGCTGTTTCTCCCTTTCTCTGAGTGTAGTTGGAGAAAAGCAATTAAGTCGAGCGATTTAGCGAGGCAGCCGGCACGGAGCTCGTTTAAGACGATTATTTCATTTAAGACGTTGGCATTCATTTGCATATCAATGCGACCGGTCAGGGTATCTATAGGGTATATGCGAGTCAGTGCCTTGAAATGTGCGCACTACCCAAAGGGTAGTTTTAAGCCTTTTCGCTTAATTGCTTAAGTTAATATTCAAACTCCAATATCTGATCTTCAAGTAATCCTTAATGTTAAGCGGACTTTTTTTAATCTATTTTAATATCTATATCTATGCAATCTAAATATAAATATCAATATTAAATTAAATTTCAATATCTATATTTATATTTACATTTATATATTTGATCTATATTTGAGCAGTGGACGATGGAAATCAGCTTGACGACCCACAGAAATCAAATAAGTTAAGTTTCATTTTGTCGATTGACTTTAGTTTACATTAAATAAGTTAATAAATAAATAAAAATAAGAAATATCCTCGTCAAAAGAAAATAAATAAATTTTAATTTATAGGTATAGATAGACGGAACTTGAAAGGAACAGAAGCCTTGCTAATCACTTTAAAATCACATAAAAGCTTTAAGTGTCAACAAATCGGTATTGAAGCTCCCCTAAAGCTTAAAGCTTGATTCGTCGCCTAAGTTTCAGTTTTCTAAACTGATCCAATTTTAGATCCATTGTAATTTATATGTTGGGATATGAAAGCTTTAAATTGGAACAATTCAATATTACAGCTCACTTAAGCTTAAAAGCTTGACATTGCCCAAATTTCTATCCTGATTTTATTTTATTTTAGTTTTATATATTTTTGTTTGGGGTACGTTTGTATTTTTCTCAGACATTTAAACATTTTTTATTTTGAATGTTTATTTTTTACGAATTTCGCTCAGTGTTTTTTCGTGTTGCTGTGTGTGTGTTTGTTTTTTTTTCGGTTTGATTGCTACGATTTTCATTACGGTTTACCGGAAATTCCAATTTAGGTAAATGCGCCGTTGACTGCAACAACAGCAACAACAAAAACATTAGCAACAGGCACAGCAGCCGGCACGAAACGGGATTAATGTATGTAAATACATATGTATATATATATATTTATATATATATATATATATATCCCCTGGTGACAGCGACAAGATCAAGTGGAGCATGCAGGCCTTGCACACAATTGGCACGTTTCGGGGGAATGGGGGAAGACTTCAGTTTTATGGCGGCTTATCCAAAAAAAAAAAAAAGAATTAATAAAATAAGAGACCAAAAGCTAAAAGGCTGACTAATTTTAAACTCTTCTGCGAATATAATAAGAAAAGTCTAAAACACCTGAGTGGCATCTGACAAATGACTGACTAAGCATTTTTTATGGCAGACGTCCATTAAATTTAATCATAGTGGAAAGTAAGCACTTCCAAACAAAAACAAATAAAATATCTATAGACGAGGGATAGAAAGCTCGACTAGATGATATCCTGTGAAATAACTCAGCTGTCTTAGATATGTTTACTTATTTGTGTAGTTATTAGTTTATTAAACAATTTTGATACCTATAATAAGTAGCAAACTTGTCTAGCAAAAGTCACAACTGAGTTAAATAAAATTAAGATTAAATAATTTATATAATTTATTTACACACATAATATAATATAATAATAATGTATGCATGTCGACAATTGCATTATTTTTACCCAACGCATTTATAACTACAATCAATATTAGATTTAATCGATTGAATTGAAAATGAATAGATTTGTTTATAAAGGATGGCAGCTTCTACTTAAACCTTGGCATAGAAGGACGAACAGAAATAAGGATAAATTGACAAATTCCGACTTGTCTATTGATGCTGTTTAAATAAATGTATAAGAAATAAAAAAAATAATACAACATTTTTATGCCTCCTTCTGCTTAAGTACACAAATATTAGAAATAAAGGTCGCTGATAAATCAAATGAGATTAAATAAGAAATTCGCACACATTTCATTTAACCAAAAATTTATTTATTTATTTCTAGGCATGCGCTTGAAGTTGGTTTTCTTTTCTATATATTTTCTTACTATTTTTATTCCACTGCAATGTTTTCAGAAAGTGTCGAAAGATATGCGAAATAGATTTGGAACAGAATCTTTGTAATTTAAATAAAAGATAGTTAAATAACTTGGTAGCTCTAAAATTTATTTTTATGTAATTTACTTTAATATAGAAGTAGTCTTAAAATTTTTAAAATATATTCCACTATTTATGCATTTGTTGTCTTTCTTTTATTTTATTACTTTTCAATTAAAACTTTAATATTTATTAAAACTTTTAGAGATATCAAGGAGCATTTATTCATTGGTATTTTTGTTTAACAATCTCTAATTGCATGTTCCGAAATTGGTTCATTTTATGGCATACATAATAAGAAATAACACAAGAATTTATCGATTGATCGAGCCATATATGTATGGCTATATACATTTATATACAAATATGTCTTATTTATTGGCTTATGGCTAACATTTTCTGTAATCGGCACGTAAAATTCGCTTACGATTTGCACTTGCAAACGTCCAAAATGCAATCGAAGCGTTTCACGTAAAAATTAATTTAAATTTATAAATGCGATTTAGAAGATCGTTTTGCTGCACAACAAACACACACACACGCTCTATATACACACAAACTTACACACAACACAATTTGTTTGGCAATTGAGCGCGAAAACAAATCAAATAAATCAATTGAATGGTTATTTTTTCCTTTGAAATTTGTCTAACGGCCAACGAAACTTATATCGAAAAATTGACGCACGTTTGCGAGTTGCCAATAAAATTGATAACAATAAATTTGTTCAATCAAAAAAACGCAGTTGACGTTGAAACAACGGAGGAGAAGCAACTAAAATGAGCCGTAAGGCAAAAGATTCATTGAATGTAAACAATTAAAATAAATTTGTCCAAAGCACAAAGAGAGAGAGAGAGAAAAATAAATAGAGAGAGAGACAGAGAAGGGAAAAGAGCGAGAGTGACAGTAAAGAGCGTGTCAAAGAGAGAAAACATTCGCTTGCTAATTTATTTATAAATAAAAACAATAAAAGCACAAACTGTTTTAAATGAATTTGTTGTGTGAGAATGAGAATGCGAATATTTTCATTTAGGAAAATTGGGGCAACAACAAAAAGAGAAAAATGTAGCACAGCAAACAGCTGAGCAGCAGAGTGAGACAGACAGAGAGTGAGAGAGAGAGAAAGGGAGACACGAGACAAGTTAGAGCAGCTGGCAAGTAAACAACATCTCAACACTCATACGCAATGTTGCACCGTTTTTGGTCTAGAATATCGCCCACACACACTTACACACACACACACACACACACACACACTAATACACACTCATCTAGCCTTTTCTTATTTGGCTTTTCCATTTCATTTAAAATGTAATTAATCATGCCACCAGCTCGTGAGAATTTTCTGTTTGTTGTCTGCCTGATTCTGATGGATACCAGAATGACATTTTTATACTCTGTATCGTCAAAAATGATAACTCTTAAAATATACTTTCACAAGTTCAGAACTTTATAAACTTTTTATATATAAGAGTTTTTATATAAGAGTTTCGTGTTTTAGAAGTAAATACACAAGAAAGCCACTTGGAGTCAAATGCAAATTGCAAATATTTTAATATTATGAAGATATAAATTCCTAAAAATTTTGAAATTAAAACTCTTATTTTAAACAGAGCAAAAACTTATAATATTCAAAAGCAAGTAATATGTATGGCAATTATGTAAGTTTTAGAGCAATTATTTTACTATATAGTTATACATAAACAATTATATATACATAATATATTTTAGAACTTTTTATTTTAAGTCATCCCGTTTGGACTCTTATATCATAAATCTTTCTAAGGAACAATCGATCAAAAAGTAAGTTTCGGTTTTGTATTAAAATTACTTTTGTTTTCCAATTTTTCCAATATTCTGCTCTTAAAATGTTGCAAAATAACAATCATTATAGTTTTTCAATTTTATGTTGTTGTTTGGCTGTCAGCAGATAAAGCTATACTATCAATAATCTCTATCGAAGGGTATCTAATCTTCGATGTGCCCAAGATAGCTGCAATTTCTTGTTCTTTTTTGTTGTTCTTTATTGTTTTTTGTGATATTTTTGATTTTTGGTATTCGCTATTCGATGTGAGACTGGCATTTGTGTGTCAGTCTTTGCGACTTTCACATGTTTTTTTTTGCTTTTTTATTTTTTTGCCGCTTATCGCGATCGATGAGTGACCGCAATTTTTGGTATTTGTGCCAAAAAATGTTTTATGTGGGTGCAACAAGAAAACAACGCAACACAGCACAGAGCACCACATCGCACCACAGTGGCACACAGTAGCCAGACACGTTTTACATTGCGCCCACCGATCTTTTACATACACTCAGAGAAAAATTCCACCTGAAATATAAAATATTTCCTTCTACACAAAGAATTTCTATAATGCAGAAAATCTTGTCCTAAATGGAAGATCTCAAACATATTAGAAAACAACACACTTCAAATTAAACATATTCTTTCTGAATTTTAGAGAAATCCACTTTGAAGTTTAAAAATGCAAACCTTAATTTTTAGAAATTTAAGGCAATTTATTTTTTGAGTGTACAAATAAACATACCTATATAAATTTATATAGAGATACATAAATACATACATGCATAAATAATGTCTGACAAGCGTATAAAAACATCAATGAGATCGTCAAGTTGTTGAATTTGTAGGTCTTTGCACAGCAACAACAACCGCATCAACAACAACAACAACAACAATAACAATAACAAAGACAACGACAACATTGGAAAAGTGTTTTTCTATGCAAATGGCTAGCAATTAAAATGATGTTCAATTGTTGTCATTGTCACAATTTTGTCAACGTCTCCTCATTCGCAACCTGCTCAATTTGCCATTTGCATTTGGCTCTCTGAGTGGCTATCTTGTCTATCTATCCACACAAACTGATAGACATAACTACACTCAGAAAAAAGATTACATTGAAAATGTCTATCTACCCATCTATGTATCTATCAATATCTAGCTAAATATTTATTATCACAAATGTATTCTATTTTTCTTCTTCATTTCAGTTGTAGTTTCTCTAAGTGTATAGCTAATAAAATTTTTGTGGTATTTCTGCTTGCCTAACAGATATCAAGCTATTTGTTTTCGAAGCATTGGTATCCAAAGTATTTTGGGTTTTTTCCTTTTTTCTTTTGGTACACCTTTATCTTGAAGGCTTTTGCATGCTTTACGTAATTCCCGTTATCGAACACTTGAGTAAACTTTATTCAAATGCGAGACAGAAATCTGTTTTTAGTATTAATTCTGCTACTTTGTTTAAGAAAGTCAACAACTTTGTCTTTGGCGTCTTTTATTAGTTGAATGGATTATGGGAAAACGTCAAATTATTCAAAGTTTTTAAATAAAGCAAGAACAATCCAGAAATGCTCAACTTCTTAACAGAGTAAAATTGTCTTAAATAAATTAAATATTCTTTATTTTTGGTTTTGATTTTGTTTTCTTTTTTTTTGGCTCATTAGAAGAATATTAAATATGATTCAAACTTTTTATGTTTTTACCAACCTCTTAAATGTTATTTATTTCAAAATGTCAACTTATTTAGAGTAATAAAATACATTTAAATAAAGATAAGTTATATTCTGGATATTTAGTTGTGTTTTCTCCCTTTTTTGTTTCATAAGCTATACAAATATTGAATATATTTTGAGTTTTCAGGAATTTTCCAACAACTTAAATATCAATTTGTTGTCTTAAATATTTAATATTTCAAAATGTTAAGTTTCACAATAGTGTACAAATGCGTTTGACATTTTTTTCAATTATGTGAAATCAAATTAAGAGTTCCAGTGCATAACGGGAGAATTTTAGTGTTTAACGGGAGCTTTTATTATGGAGGCAAATTAACACCTGAATAAACTTTGTTTAGGTTTGTCATATGCCAAATTCGAATTGCGTTGAATGAAGTCAAACGATTTCCTGATAGTGAAAGTCAGTTCTTAATTGTAAAGCCCCAAGATGAGATGTGCCGAAATTCTGATCTTGTTGGTCGCCATTTTGTATTGCCAAATGGAAGATGTTGCGGCCGTTACTTGTGATTTGGCTCCATTGGAACCTAACTGTATCAACTGTCAGCTCACTCCCACACACGTCGAGTGCATTACAACAACAACAACAACAACACCAGCAACAATAACAACAACACCAGCAACAATAACAACAGCAACGGTTTCTGCACCTGAAACAACTACGCAAAAAATTTCAAAGCGTCGTCGTCGTCAAAAATCATTTACCAAATTATTTCAACGTCTTAAAAAACGTTTGCAAGAATTTATAAATAAAATGAATCTGTCCTAAGGGCTCGAAATAAATTAAAATCATTGAAGTATTTAATGTTTTATATACATACATACATACATACATATTTATTTTTATATTGAATTTTAAATTTTAGCAATTACTTAATTACCTTTCTAAATAATGAAGTAATTTTGTATTTAGATTGTAATTTTTAATTTCAGCAATTACTTTATTGCATTTCATTTTAATTGAGTACTTATCTAATCAATTTCCACAACAACAATAACAATATGCAATTCTGTAAATAGCGAGAGTGCGAAAGAGAGAGAAGCAAGGCTCAATTCCAATTATCAGTTCCAGTGACAAAGCTGAAATGTTACCTTTTACCTACAGCAAGGGGAAAAAATTTACATATTGAGCAAGCGCCAAATTCCAGCAGCCCACAAACAAATATTCAAAACAAGCAACAACATTGTTCACAGTGTGCTGGCGAGTATGTGCGTTAGAAAGAGAGAAGACGAGAGAGTGAGGGAGAGAAATCGCGATTGGAATATTAATTAAAGATTGCGCTTAGTTTGATTTCCAAGACAACAAGTGTTTTTGCGTTGTAAAAACAAGCGAACGACGCTCCAAAAACAAATAGTAAAAAAATACAAAAATTCCAAATACGAAATTAAACGCATTCCAGCCGAGAAGAGCACACTGGAACTCACTGGAAGGCAAACGCGTAGCGAAAAGCGAGAAAAGATCAGCAACCAGATTAAAAGTGCCGAAGGAGTAAATATGCGTGTTTGTGTTTGTGAGTATGTGTGTGATAGGGAGCAGTAAATACAGTTGCGGTCAAAATAATAGTAGCGCTGCCTCATGCAATGAAAATACGCAATACTTAAATGCGAATTTTTTTTCCTAGGTCAGCAATCCCTTCTATTTCTTGGACAATTTTAATCTTCGATACATCTTTAAAAAAAACATAATACAAAAAGATTAAGGATTAAAGAATAATTGAATGGGTTATTGAAGAAATTGATAATCATTAAATATGTATTTAAATACTAAACGTATTCAAATCGACACATCACATTTAGTTTTTTTGAAACACTTTGCTCCAGGGAAAGCTTTACTAATATTATTTTGGCAAACTCATATGTATTAAATATAAAGAACTCAATTGTTGTATTAATCATTATGTAGTTATTCCATCTTTCAATCTTAACATATTTTGAATATTAACTGCTTGTATTCCTATTAAAATTTTAATAGTTTTTTAACTATATTTTAATAATTTCAAAATATTCACTTCAATTATTTTGACCTGATGACTTTTGATAAATTAAAGGACTACAACTTTTCGTTAATAATCTTAGATCTATCCCAACCTTTAATGTTCACTAATCTTCAGTTTTGATTGTACGTATTCATATTACATTTTGCTTGCATTCAGATGCCATTTTTTTGTATGTATAAAGAAATTTAATCCTTATTCATAATAATTTGATCATGAAATAGCTATAAGAAAGCTACACTTTTATTCTATGACTGTTATCATTGACCGACATTTAATATTAACTTATCTTTAGTATTAATTTACTATGTATTTTTAACATTCAATATTAACTTATCTTTAGTATTAATTTACTATGTATTAATTTTTATAATTTTTTAACTATATTTTAAGTATTTTTTTTAACCATATTTCACCACAATACTATTATTATTTTGACTGCAGCTGTATGTGTGCTTATGTGTGCGTGTGAGGGAAGCATTACATAAATGGCTGTACACACAAACGCACACATACAGAAAAGAGCGCCCTCTTTTGCATTTCAGACACGCTTCTTGCATTTTTCGCCTTGATCGCTGATCGACAGTTTGACATTTTATGTCGTCGCCAACTGTCAAAGGATGGCGGTTATTTTTTTCTGTTCATATATTTATTTTTATTTTTACTAGTTTTTATTGTCGTTGTTGTTGTGCATATTTGTTTACAACATTTTAGAACTTACTGTTGAACGCCAGTTTCCAAAGTCAACGATAGATGGCGTAGCAGCTGCTAACGTACATATGAATGTGTGCTTGTGAGTGTGTTTTGGAAAGACGTGTTAGAAAAATTGGTATCACAAAGCGTTATTCTTCGACATTTTTCAAAAAAAAAAACAAAACAAGAAAATATTCAGAACGCGCTCGTCGCTTGCGGGCGGCCAAACGGTTCCACGGCAAAACGAAAATTAAATAGTCGCTCGACTGGCAATGCCCCAAAGCCCCAACACAAAATACAAACACAAAAAGCAACAGCAACAAAAATATAAAAGCAGAGCAAAGGCAACAAAAAAAGTTTGGCGCGCTTTGCATTTTCGTTGTTTGTTTCTCTTCTTCGCTTGAAGAGCGAAAGAGAAGCACGCAGAGCGGAAGAGAATCGTGCGCTTTGTTTTTGCTGTTGTTGTTTTTGTTGTGTAGTGGAAGTTGGAAAATTGAAGTATTGCCAAACGGATTTAAAATATTACTGGAATAGTTGAAAGTTCATGATTTACTGCAAATATTAAAAAAATAATGGTAATTATAATTATAATAAGAATAATAATCATAATGATAATAATAAAAATAGTATTAACAATATCGCAGATAATAATTATACTAATAATACATATTATAACATAAATTAGGTTAATCACTTAAATATTTACACAATTAAACTGTCATGTTTGAAATTTGCATTACATTAATCAACACTGTACTTGCCAATCACACGATTGCACTATTAATATGTATTGCTTATGTCACAGTTACTTTACTTTCAATCTCCATTCATAAATATGATTTGGTACAAGGTAACGATAAGATACTCGTAGATGGCTCTCTAATTCAATTTATTGTATATTTATTCAAATATTGATTTCAAGTTAGCGGCTGACTATATTTTACATAAAAAGTAAATTTATTTTGTATTAAATGTGATAAGCTTTTTGCACTCTGTTATTTAACAGTCAAGTGAAAGTTGAGCGTCTGGCTTAGTGTGTGTTTGATAACATATCTCATACATATACACACACACACGCATAGACTCCCTGAAGGCGCAGCAACAGCTGTGACAAGAAAAAGAAAAAAAAAATAGCAAAAAGCGAATGAGTTTTGCTACGGAATTTCTTTGACGACGTATGGAAACAATTCGCTCCATTTAGGAAAAAATTAAAAACGCCGGTTTGCGTTTAAAATAATGACAACTGTGTAAAGTTGAAAGTAGCAAGAAGGTAATTATTTAATGGCCGGTGCGAGTGCTGTGTGAATGTAAATTAAAGACATTAAATTATATATCAGAATTTTTGGGCGTGATGTAATCGTGAGTGCCACGCCAGCGCCATCTATTGCCTAAACGTGTCACCCATGCATATACATTTCTATATGGAAAATAAAGCTTTAACAGCCGGCTTTAGATTTGTTTATTATTTTGAACTTGAGGTTATGTGCAACAACAGTCTGGAATAAAAATAAAACAGAGACTTATTGTTTTAGGGAAAAATATTTTGGTCATTTTAACATTTGACAAGTGCAAACGTTGTGCGCGCGACACGTGCGCGAGAGCGAGATGGATAGTGTGTGTGCTCGCTGGAAGCGTCGCAGCGTCGCCAGATCAATTGAAAGTGCAAAGTAGTTGAAAAATAAAATTAATTAAAAGTTATTTGTTTTGTGCAAGTAATAGCAAAATGTGTGTTTAATAATTTTTGGTGATTACGTTTTGAATTTACACGCTGGAAAATTGATTTTTAAGGGCGAAATGTAAATATTTTTTGTTGTTGATTATTGTGTCGGCTGTCTGGCAACGCTGCGCTGCGCTCTGGTCTCTCTCTCTCTCCAGCTCTTCCTCTCCCGCTGACAATTTTAAGCACAGAGCACATGTGCCTTCCAAGCCAATTGTTGCACTGCGTTAATTATTATTATAATTTACAATAATTGGAATAACAACACTTCCAGGCCAGTGTTGAGTTATGAACAATCCGGACTATGGCGGCATCCAGTGGATACAGCATGAAAGCAGCGCCGTCGTCGACGACAGCGAAACAGAGATGACACCAGACTATTTGGTCAACGCTGCCGCGAATGGAAGCATTTCCAACGATGACGATCTCGATCATATGGCAGCCGAGAATCTCATCTTTATGGCACGCGACGGCCAACTGAGCGAAATCATCGCCGCAAATGAGGCAAATGGCGGCAGCAGCACAGTGCTAATCACGGAGAGTGATGGAAATAACGGTGTGGAATACGCGGAGTCCTTTGACGATGATGCTCAGGTCGTCACCGAGGAGATTATCACAGATGATTGGGTCCAGCATCAGGGCGCAGAGCGGTAAGTGCTGAATGGGAAGGAAAAGAAAGAATTTAAATTTGAATGTTATCAGTCGAGTGACTGAAAAAAAAGATTAGATTTAAATGTAAAAGAAATAATAATAATAATTTAAGTTTAATAAAAAAGAATACAGCTCAAAACTCGACTAAAGAAAAGGAATATAAATTTAACTAGCATATTTTATTTTGCAGTGTGGAAATTGCCGCTGAGCAAATCGCTGGCAATGGCAGCTCCCAGGAGCTGTTGGACATGCAACAGAATGAATATATGGCGATGCGCCCATATCCCTGCGACTTTTGCAGTCGACGCTTTCGCAAGAAGGCCAGTCTGAACAATCATATGCTTGCGCATCAGAATGATCGTCCGCATCTTTGCAAGCTGTGTGGGGCGCGTTTCTCGCGACGCGCGGAGCTCATCAGTCACTTCAAGGCGCATGCGGAGGCCCAGGTGGCCGCCGATGAAGAGGCAGCTGCGGCTGCCATTAAATTTGAGCCACAACAGCAGCTGCAACAGCAGCAGCAACAGCGACAAATCGAGGATCATTTCTATGAGCATGAATGGCCGCTGTATCAGGAACAAGAGCAGCCGCAGGAGCTGGAACAGGTCGAGGAGCAGCTGGAGCAGATCGAGAAACAGCAACAGCAGCAACTGGAGCATCATCAGCAGCTGTTGCAACAACCACCAACTGCTGCCCGAGGACGCATCAGTCGCTTAAAGCTCAAGGAGGAGAGCTCGCAATACATTGTGATTGCCTCCGATAATCCGGAGACGGAGTTGCCTCAATACTTGCATAGCGAGGCGAATTGCGATCAATCACTTGCCACCAACAACAACCAACTCCAATCAACATCATCCGATGATGCTGCAACTGCTGCTGCTGCTGCTGCCGATGGGTCACAGGGGCACGCATCACTGCGCTTTCCCGTGCTCGACGAGAGCAAACCCTTTGTCTGTCAGCAGTGCGGATTGGCCTTTGCCCGCGAGAAGGCGCTCGTCTCCCACATCAAGGTATGCCCTGGGAGGAATCCCAGTTTTGGAAATAGTTGCTAAATATTGGAAAACGTTTTTCCTGTTTTTGGAAATAATTTCTACTTGCGAATTTGAGAAAATATTTTTTCTGATTTTGGAAATAATTTCCAAAAAACAAGAAAACTTCTAAAAAGTAGAAATGCAATAAAAATGCCCTGTAACTTGAATAATATTTCGATTCTTCGCAGAATCATCGTGTGGATTCGCCGTTTGAATGCAATCAGTGCCAGGAGATGTTCTGGGACAATTACAGTCTGCAGGAGCATCAGAAGACGCATCAGTTTGAGGAGAGCAATTCGGAATACGATCCGGCATCGGCGGGCGAGGAGGATACGGCGAGTGAATCGGAAGCGGAACAGCTTTACGGTGTTTTCTACTGCGGCGAATGCGGCATCTCCTTTCACCGGCAGGATTTGCTGCGGCGCCACAGCAAACAGCAGCACAGCAAGCAGCTGGCTGCAGCAACGACTGGTGGCAACAACAACAACAACAACAGTGTGGCAACTGCAACAGCAACGGATGCAGTAGGTGCTGCAGCTGCAACTGATGCCGATGCCGATGCTGATGATGCCAAAGATGCGCCACATTGTTGCCACACGTGCGGCAAATCATTTCCCAGCGTACTCAAACTGCTCGCCCATGCCGAAATCCACAAACGCTTCCCGCCATTCAAGTGAGTGTCAGTCAATCTATCGGAAACCTGTGAAATTTTTTATATTAGATATCAGATACCTCAATCGACATAGGTCGAATTTGAAATGCTAAAAGTGCTGAAATTTGTATTCCGGTAGCACTTAAATATTATATTATTAGTCTTAGTTAACTAATTGTTGCCACTTGCAGATGTGTCCTGTGCGGAGTCAGCTTCTACGATGAGCAGGCGATAAAGCGGCACCTGAACACGCGGCATCCGCACGAGCTGAAGCCCAATTCGTGTGTGTTGTGTGGCAAGGAGTGTCGCGATCGGAAGGCGCTGATCAAACATGCGTGGGATCATTCGCGGGAGAAATGCCACTCGTGCTCCAAGTGTGGCAAGAATTTCCACAACAAGGCGCGCCTGAAGCGACACATGGCATCGCATCGCGACAAGTCCGTCGTGTGCGAAGTGTGCCACGAGGAGTTCCCCGATGGACGCACCTTGTCCAATCATCGGCATTCCCACAGCACAACGTCGCCGGGCAAACTGTTCCCATGCCACGAGTGTGGCAAGACTTTTGGGTCTCGCAGCTCGCAGCAGATTCATGTGCGCATCCACACGGGCGAAAGGCCCTACGGTTGTCGCTACTGCTGGAAGGCCTTCGCCGATGGCGGCACTCTCCGCAAACACGAACGCATCCACACGGGCGAGAAGCCCTATGCCTGCTCCGTCTGTCCGCGTGCTTTCAACCAGCGTGTCGTCTTGCGGGAACACATCCGCTCGCATCACTCCGGTCTGGATGCGGCACGTGGCACGTACCATTGCACAGTCTGCTCCGCGGATTTGAGTTCATCGAATGACCTCATACAGCACCTCATCCAGCACAGTGATACGAATACAGCCAAACAGCGACAGCCAATTGTGAGTAGATCTTTATTTCTTTTATTTATTTTATATATACATATTTTTATTTATTTATTTAATGTCGTTTAATATCAGTCGATAGATAAAAATATAAAAGAAGAAAATAAATTGAAATAAATAAAAATATAATTTGATATTTAAATTAAAATTTGTTAGATCTTCAGGATGATGGCAAAGAGACGCAGAGGAAATATTAAGCGACGATCCCTAAATTACTTACAAATTTATTTTTGAATTAAGTTATTAAATATGACTAACAAATTCTAATTTAATCTGATCCATATGAAGTGAGGCATCCCGTCGAACGTGTAGCTTAAGAACCTAATCCAAGCTATAATTTTAAGATACAAATCTAAACCGTAATTAAACTACACCTCTTTACTTTTTGTAGACTGGTCCACGTAAATACAAACGACGCCGGAAACTGCAGCCGCATGAGATTGCGCACATGCGTGCCGAGCACAAGGCTGGTGGCGGCGGCGATGGCGAGGCTTGCGAGGAGGAGGATTATGGCAGCGACTTGGACTACTGCGATTTGGATGTGGAGAATGTGGATGAGTTGCTGCAGGAGGCAACCGCAGAGCCGCCACCACCCACCAAAAAAGCGAAACGCAAACGCAAAGCGCCAACTAAAAGCGGCGATGAGCAAAGATTGTGGGACGAGAAATTACTGCAGCAGGCGAACAATGGGAATAGCGATGAGGCGTACAAGAGTTTCTTTCAAATGGACTCGCTGGTCGTGGTCAATGATCAAACGCTGCAACCCGTTGATGCTGGTGTTGCCGCGACCAAGTTGCAGCAGGCGGATATTAAGGAGCAAACTCTGAAGACAGGCAATCGCAGCAGCAAAAGAAGGGCAGGCAAAGTTAGTGCAGGAGCAGCAGCCGGAGGAGGAATAGCAGGCGGAGGAGCATCAGGAGGAACTGCTGCTGCTCCACGTCCCCGTATGATACATACGGCCAAATCGCAGCAGACAACGTCAAGGAAGTCCCGCACAAGGAGGTCTATCACACGCACCAGCACCAATGAGAAGCAGCAGGGGGAAGGAGCAAGTGGAGGAAGCCTTATCAAATCCCGCATTGTGGATGACTACGAGATCATCTCACCGGCCACACAGCCACCCAATCAGATCAGTTCCAGTCCGCTGCACATCAAACAGGAGCAGGAACATCAACAGCATCATCATCATCACCATCAACAGCAGCAGCAGCATCAGCAGCAGCAGCGAGTCCAACTGCTCTTCGATGACAGCCATCTGCTCATTGAATCGGGCCTGTTGCGTGAGAAGACCTACGAGAAATATAATCCCAGCATTGTTCAAGATCTCGAGGAGATTTTGCGTAGTCCCCCGAAGCATGAGCGGAACGATCGACGGCTGCGCTTCACCAGCGAATCGTCGACGACGCCACAATTTCTCCCCGGAGAGGAGGAGGAACAGCATCTCATCAAGATCGAGCCCACATCGCCGGATCTCCGGGAAATGGTCGAGAGCCAGCAGCCAGCCACACTGCCCACATCCTCCTCCGTCTGTTCAACGGCGGCACGCACTTCCCGCCACCTGCGACAACTGACTGCCAATGGTCCTCCCAGTTCCATTTCCACTGTCACTTCTAGTTCCAGTGCCGCTTCCAGTACGCGAGCCGCTTCCAAGCGCAATGCCAGCAAACAACTTTCCAAGAAATCCACTTCCAATAGCAACAAGGGCAACTCCTCAACGTCTTATCTCAGCTATGGCGTCGACTCCTATAATGTGGGCGTGGCAGCCAGTGCCAACAGCTCCTCAGATGTCAGTTCAGGTTTCTTCTCAATTTCCGAGGTCGTCTCGGCGGCGGATGCAGCCGATGCAGCTGCGAAGGCGGCGGCGGCAGCAGCCTGCAAAACGGAGCGAAGAACGCGCTGCTATGAGTGTGAAATGTGCTCCTACAATTTTCCAGATCGTGCCCAGCTGCTGGAACACATGCATGAACACATCTAGGTGTGAAGACTGGAAGGTTGAAATGTGAAAGTGGATTTATTTATTGGAAATGGAGCGAGAGGAACTCGCTGTTGCTTTGACTGTGAAATGTGCGCTTCCAGCTGCTGAAATGAATGCTGTGCATATGCATTCACTGGAAGACTACTGGAAAGTGGAATGGGAGATTTGATTGGAAGTGATTCTAAATCTGTGCGAGAAATGTGCTTCCAATTTTCCAGATTACGCTTATGCATATACACATCTAGAATAGCCGGGGGAAATGGAAATGGTATGAAAAGCTTCTGAAACTGGAAAAGGTTATTTGTTATTAGAAGTGCTTTTGCATATAAACATCTAGTAAGATCCGTAGAAAGTGGAAATTAGTTATTGGAAATGGAGCAAGTTGGGCTTCCAGCTGCTGGAACATATACATATAGATATCTAGTAGTGCAGCGGAAAGTGGGGATTTCGTATTGGGAGCGCTGTTGCTATAAGTGCAAGCTGTGTGCTTCCAATTTTCCAGGTATACATCTAGCAGAGCAGTGGAAAGTGGGAATTTATTATTGGATCTGGTTCCAATAGCAAATACCTTTCCATGCTAAAAACTATACAATAAAAATGATTGATAAAAAAAAAAAAACATAAAAGCAGTTATAAAAACTAATTGTATAAGTTTTGGCTTAAGTTGCTCGCCGTTTGGGTTAAACGTATTTTTTGAAATATTTACCTAACACGAATTTCAATTACAAATTGAAATAACTGTTGCGGGACAAGTATATATATAAATAGTATAAACATCTATATAGTATATACACCTAATACATATGCTAATGTAGACATAACATCGAAAGATCGTTAATTAATGCGTTATTTAAATTGAATATATATATATAGAGAAAGACAGGAAGAGAGAGAGAGAGCTTAGCTGTAAGGCTTTTTAAATTTGTACCTCACTTTTGTTTTTCTTTTTGAAGAATTTGATATGCTGAACTAAATAAATTCATAATGATTTTCTATTTCACTAAATGTGAAGAGTTGCAACTTGAAATTTTTTGGCAATGGGCGTTTCCAATTTTCCAGATTGCGCACAGCTGGACCGATGCTGGAAGAGCAGTGGGAAGGGATTTTTATTTGGAAGTGCTTTGTGACTCCATTCTAAAAAGAAACTATACAAGAAATGTACAAATTATTTGATTTGCGTTGACCTAAATGAACTAAAAATATATTTTTCCCATTTCATTAAATGCGAAGAGAAATTTTTGACAACTCTGTTAAATCTACGCCTCCGAAATTTTCAGCTGCTGGAATATAGCAATGTGAAAAGTGGCGATTTGTCTGTGGAACTGCTTTGTGACTTCACAATAAAAACAGTTCTTAAAATGAATGTTAAACAAATAACCCAAGCTGAACTAAATAATATCAGAAAGGTTTTTTTTATTAATCTTCCACATTTTTCAGATTGCACGCAGCTGCTGGAACAGTGGAACGTGGGAAGGGATCTGTTATTGGAAGTGCTTTTATTCCATGTAAAAATTATATTTAAAATAAATGATAACAAAATTGAATATGTTTTTTTTTGGAAATAATTTTGATAAGTAAATAACACAGCAGAAACGATCTTGAACTTATCTACGGCAAACAATTGCAATCGTTATTGTTATCGTTAGTTGCAGCAATCATCTGCCAGTTGTGACTGTTTATTTTCAATAATATCAACAAAAGCATTGCTTATGAGTCATATAAATGCTTACACATGGGAAATACATATAGATATATGTGTATATGTATGTATATATAAAGTGGTATACATATGTACATTCTCTCAGTGAGAACAAAGCTAAAAATATATCTGCTGAATTTCTTTGTCTTTGTCGCACACAAAGCGTTCTCAATGGGAAGCCAGACGATATTACAAGCTTCCAGTTCCAATTCGAGTTCCAGTTGCTCAGTCAGCGCCGAGTGATCCAAGCATAGCGAATTTAAAATTCGTATTTTAAGTCTCGCTCGCACTGCGTTAGCGAAATCAGTTTTGTTTATTTGATTTTGTTATTTTGAGGTGAATTTGATTAGAATATTAATATGGCGGAACAGAGCGAAGTTGTTTGCGGCGGCATTTCACAGCTGACCGGCGACGCTTTCCAGCAGGCTTTGGAACTGTTGGAAACAACACTGGAAACTTTGGCCACTGGTGATGGACCCAGTTTTCGGTGAGTTTTTAATTTGATATTTAATATTCCAATAAAAATATTCCCAGTTTTATGTGTTTTACGCATTTTTTTTTTAATTTAATACAATAATTACCCAGGATTCAGTGATTTTTGTTTTCATTTCATATTAAAATTAGCAATAAAAGGATATAGTAATAAAAATGAATTTAATAATCACTGAGCTATGCGCATTTGTTTTTCTTGCGTTCAATTTATTTAATAAAATAATATAAATATTTTTTCTCTATCCGCAGTGTTGTTAAAGTGCAATCGGCTACTTCGCAGGTGGTTGCTGGTCAACTCTATCGCTACAAGGTGCAATTGTCGCAGGGACAAGCAGTCAAGGATAGTTCTGTGGAGATCTGGTCCCGCCCCTGGCTGAAGGAGAATGGCATTAACATAACAATCAAATGCGAGGGCGATAGCAATGTGATTGAAAGAACATTTTAAATTCAAATAATCCACTCTCGGCGTGTTTAGAGCACATTAGCATTTAATAACTTTAGTTTTTGTAACTTTCATAATGTTGTTAAATTAATATTAAAGCGTTAAAATACACTCAAGAAAAATCTACCTGCATTTTTTAAATTATTTTAATTTTTTAATTCAGATTTTATTCTATAATTAGCTTAAAAAAATGTATTGTAGTATTTTGCACACTGTTGTTTTATTAATATTAATATTAATTATTAACTCTAAGCTTAAGCTCTTATTAACTAAGCTTAAGAAATTCGCCAAGAATAATTCACCTTCATATGCAGAAAGTATATTTCTATAGATCTGCGCATTTCTTTTCTTAAAACAATTTTCTAGCGGCCAAGTGTTTTTTAATGTAGCTATTTCTTATGTGCATATTTTAAAAATATAAACAAAAACAAGATAGAACGTTGCAGTCGGACGTAACCGACAGCGGAATACTATTATACCTTAATTTGTGTACAGTTAAGAAATACCTGAATTGCGGGGGATATGGGCGTTTATCGGTTTTAGGGGCGGGAGTGGGCGTGGCCCAAAATATTTTGGAGTTCGATCTTAGTAATATACCTTCTAAGTTTGGTAACTGTAGCTCTTAAATTGCGGGAGATACAGGCATTTATCGTTTTTTGTGGGCGGGAGTGGGCGTGGTCCAAAATTTTTTTTCCACATTTATGAAGGGTGTTACTAGCAATATACCTTTAAAATTTGGTGACTTAAGTTTTCAAATTGCGTGAGATATATGGGTTTATGGATTTACACCAACAGGTGTATCGGTTTAGGTAGGTGGAGTGGGCGTGGCAATCCAATTTTTTTATCGATCTTTGAGGCAGTTTACCAGTAACATTTTGCGACTCTAGCTTGCAAATTACGGCAGATATGCGCATTTTAAATTTCTAGGGACGAAGTTCCTGGGGGCGGCGGATTTGGGCGTGGTCCAAAGATTGGTATGCCAATCTTTGGAGGAGGTTACCAGCAAATTACCTTCCAAGTTTGGATACTCTATCTTTAAAATGTTCGGAGATATACGGTGTTATCGATTAATAATCGGAATTGTCGATTATAGGCGCAGGTGTGGGCGTGGCACCACAAATTTGTTATCGGTTCTTAAAGGCGACTACCAGTAATATACCTACCAAATTTGACGTTCCCTAATCAAAAACTGCGGAAGATATAGCCATTTGAAAATTTTAGGGGCGGTGGTGAAGGGGGCGTCGGAGGTGGGCGTGGCATATGCCAATCTTTCAAGGACCTCGCCAACAACCTACCAACCAAATTTGGTGACTGTATTCATTAAATTGTAAGAGATATGGGGATTTATCGATTTGCTAAAATCGAATTTATCGATTTTCTAGCTCCCTAGTGGACGGACAGCATGACGGACATTGCACAAAACCAATATACTATTATACCATTATGGTATAATAGTATAATTATACCATTTTGGTATAATAGTATAAATATTAATTGTATTTCCTAGCTTAATATTTTAATTTTTTTTTTATAAAGGATTTTAGCCGGAGTTTTCTTAGAGTGTACGCTCGTCTAAAAAATAATCACATCTGTTTGCCAGTCAAATCAGTTTGAGCGGAATAATGCACTGAGTTCGGTTATTGTATCTTTTGGCTACTGTTGCAGCAAGTTGTGTGGCATTTACTGAACCAGACAGTTACCCCATAATGAAATTAGAGGAGCTGTCCGGCGAGGAGCAGGCAACAGCTCTCGAATTTCTGGATGCAACACTTGCTGAATTGGCCATAAATAAGGCTATAATAGAGATTGTCAACCTAATTATACCCTTAACCCATTAAAAATGGGTAAAAAGGGTATAATGGTTTTGTGCAAATGTATGTAACAGGCAGAAGGAAGCATCTCCGACCATATAAACTATATATATTCTTGATCAGGATCAACAGCCGAGTCGATATAGCCCTGTCCGTCTGTCCGTCCGTCCGTCCGTCTGTCCGTCTGTCCGTCTGTATGAACACGCGGATCTCAGAGACTATAGGAGCTAGAGACTTCAAATTTGGAATATAAGTTCTTGTGTACCAGGCGCAGATCAAGTTTGCATTATTTTATCGATAACTGCCTCAGTTTCTGAATTATCGATACATTTCGATTTCCGATAGCAATTAATTCTACAATTTAAGAGGTAGAAGCTTATAATTTATACATAATATGCATATACATAGGCCATAGAAACACCAAAGTTATAGTCGAAAATATATTCTCATATTGATTTCATTTCTATCAGCAGCCGCAAGCATTTTCTGTATGCATATAAATAGGCGAGCGCATGTGTGAGAAAGAGATGGCACGATAATCGACGCTAGCGTCAAAATATTTGTGTGTATTCTGCAGAGCCCCGATAACTACTCTTTCGTGTACGTGTGTATGTGTGTACTTATGTATGTATGTATATGTTGGGCATTTGAGTAAAGGGAAATTTGCCAAGAAAACTAGAATATATTTAACAACTGGGTTAAGGGTATATCGTAGTCGAGTTAACTCGACTTCAGCATCTTACTTGTTTTTGGATGTTTTTTTAATAAATAATTTGGTCAACTTTAGAGTCGTTAACATCTCAATGGTAAAGCCCCAAATGGTGTACGCCAAGAAAATGAGTTATCAGTTGGAAATGACTGAAAACAATGCTCGTAAATTGTGCAATGCGAGAATTTGGTACTAGGCTTGGCTCAGTTCCGGTGGCATCGATTTTCAAATGCAGTTCGAGAATGAAGATACTAAAATCGAGAGTATTTTTATACTATGATACCGAAGGTATAATAGTATATTGGGTTGTTGCAATGTCCGTCATGCTGTCTATCCGTCTGTATGAACGCAAGTTTCTTCGACACCCTTAGAGACAGAGACTTGAAACTTGAAAAATATACTTGAAAGTGCCTCAAAAAATAAAGTGTCAAGGTTGGAGTGTTACGTCCCCCAGGGAGCTAGAAAATCGATAAAGCCACATATCTCCCACAATTTTATGGATATCGTCACCAATTATGGTTGGTAGGTATGCCACGCACACCTCCGATTTTCGGACTATAATTTTGGCTTATGTTTTGACCCAAAATAACGTTTTCAACTTTTAATGTACGATCTAGAGGCCAAACTATGATTAAAACGCCCTAGCTTTTGAAAATGCGTTGAGTTTTGACGAAGTTATGGCATTTTGAAGGTTCGACCTATGCCCAGATGGCGACTTCTGCCTTAGAAAACTTAAACTTAAGCTAGAGGCACGAAATTTGGAAAGCATGTTATGGTAACTCCCCTAAGAGATTGGTTTAAAATTGGATAGCCACGCCCACTCCGCCTACCTAAACTGATAAACATGTTGGTGTAAATCGTTAAGACCGTATATCTCACTTAATTTGAAAGCTTAAGTCACCAAATTTGAAAGTTATATTGTTAGAAAAATGTGGAAAAAACAATTTTGGACCACGCCCACTACTTTGAAGAAGGCTTTTATCTACCTCAATCTGAAGTTCAAACTTGAACAGTATTTCTTCACGAATTATGGTATCATAGTATTTCGCTGTCGGTTACGTTCGACTGCAACGTTCTCTCTTGTTTCAATTAATAATTATTTTAAATTATTAATTTTTAATTTGATGTCATCTATTTCGTAGCTTCATTTTTAATTTGAAATATTATTATTATATTATACATCTTTTTTATTTGAGGCCTCATTAATTCAATAAACAAAGATAATTTTAACCCATGCATGTTTAAAATACATTAAAGATTATTCTATATATCCATAACTTTATCTATATCTATCATAGTTTTGTTGTATTTAGTTGTTTAATTAAAACTAACAAAATGAGGTATTTTTCTATAAAAATTACTTCGTCCGCTTAGCTAAACACAATCACAGTCATAAAATGTAAAATTTTAGATATGCGGTATTATTTTTGTGGCTCCTGCTGGGCTGCATTCCGGATATATCTGGACATAAGAATCTGACCCTGGAAGACGACGAAGAGTTGAGCGGGGAAAGACGAGTGGAAGCGATACAATTTTTTGATGGTTTCTCGGGTTTACGAAACAAATGCTGCTATCTCGACGTAAGCTGCTCTTTCTGGGTTAATATTACTAATATGATTAAATATGTTGTTTTATTTGACTGGCACAATTAAAGTGATTGCCGCAAGAGTTGCCTTTGTTTCGGGTCTTCTATTTGTTTACAATGGAAAATTAACGGATGGAATTGTAACTTGACAATGCGTTATCAAAATTTGGGAAAGTTTGTATACAAACACTCAAATCAGTTGTCACGACGACGACGACGACGATGCTGCCCAAATCAACAGCACTTTTTATTAACACTAACAAAATGCTAACAAACACAAATGCAAAAAACACATACATATGAACAGTTGAGGAAAAAATAACAGCACCACTTAAGACAAAATAATAGTTTTGCAAATGTTAATTTTGATATAATGTTTAATAGTAATTACATTTAGTACAGCTCCATTAATTTCAAAATTAGAAGTGCATATTTGGAAAATTGTCTTGTTAAATAATATTGTGTTTTTTATCTTTCTCCCTTATTTTTTAAACGTATTCTTAAGTTCGTAAAACATTCTTTACTTCCTTCATGTGATGTTATTTTTATTTCTTCTTTTTATAAAACTTAATTTTTCAATTCTAATTTTAATTAAATTTTAATTAGTTGTAAATGGTTAGTAAAATAGTGTAGTTTTTTCTTTCTTGCTTTTATATAACAATCTTCTTCAATGATGTTAATTAAACTTACAAATTTAAAAGAGATTTGTTTGAATTTCTTTGTGTTTCATAAAGTGTACATAATTCATTTAAATTTTATTTAAATAAATTGCAATCGGTGAATATAATTATGTTTTTTTTTCTACCTCACCGCAAAGTTAAAAACAGACACCACTTTCTTGTGGAGTGGTGCTATTATTTTTAGCGCCACTGTAGAAATCAGTTGCCAGCACTTTTGAAATCTAGCAAAATGCTAACAAATGCAGCAACAAGTACATAAACAAATATATATATATATATATATATATATGTATATTCATATACTTTACTATCAGTTGCGTTCTCTGAGCAGCTGGCAGAGCTATAAAAGGGCTCACACATCGCCAGAGAATTTAGTTGTTTGTCAGCGTTTGGCTAAACGAGATTTCTACAAAATGAATAAATTCTTCTATTTGACATTGTTGGCTGTGGTTTGCTTTGCGGCAGCTGGAGATGATCATGTTGTTGGCGGTCATCGGGAGCTGAGCGGCGATGATTTGCAGGAGGCCATTGCCGAATTGGACGCAACGCTGGCCAAATTGGCAACCGGTGACGGACCCAGCTATAAGTAAGTCTCTATAAATTTGCATTTCCAATTTGCATAATTAGTAAGCATAATCGTTTCTCTGTAGAGCTATCAAGGTGACGAAGGTGACAACTCAAGTTGTGGCTGGTACAAACAAGACCTACACCGTTGAGCTCCAAAAGGATGATGTCGTCAAACCGTGCACGGTGAACATCTGGAGGCAGCCGTGGCTCGAGACGAACGGCACCAATGTGAAGGTTAACTGCGAGGGCGATGATAACAAGGTGGACTCCACCTGGTAATCACCGTTTTTTCTACAATTCTCAATCTGTTGCTGAAATGAAGATTATCCGATTTGCAATAAAATACGCTAAGTGGCAATACAAGTTTTGTGATTACATCGCTTTAGCTAAATTCTCAATAGTTGTTGTTGACTTGACTTATAAACATATTTTTTTTATTTGTTAGCCCAATTAGTTGACGTCAGACAGCTGAACAAAGCTGATAGATAAATAATTAATTTTATCTCAAAACTGGATATGGGAATCGGAATTGAAATTTAAAATCGAAATCTAAATAAGAGTTACTTTTACTTTTAGTTACTTTAAATTACTTTTTTTTAACTTTCTATATTAAATCAATTTTGGAAAGCACCATTACAAAAATTCGCTTAATTTCTCAATATAGTTCAGCCACAAAAATTATGTTTATAAATACAATACAAAGATGCTAAATTTTTTTGTGAATTATTCATATTATTATTAAATACAGCAAAATTGTAGTTAGAACTTTTAGTAATAATTTGATTATCAATAGAATGTAGAATGGGCAAATTTTTTTTATCCGTGATTTATTATATTATTATTTATAGACTTCAAATTTGGAATACAGTTAAATAACGAATCGATCGAAGATTTTGGGCGATATGGTCTTATCGGGCCAATTAAAATTAATTCCGGTATATGATAGGGTAAACATGAATTTGGCTACTCATTCGGATCTCAATTCTGAATTTTAATCGCTGAGAATGCGGTTCCGATTTCATTTCCGGTTTAATAATATGAATTAAATGAATATAAATATCAAGAGATATCAAAAATATATAAAAATGTCATAATAAGTGAGTTGCACAGCAGATGCGAAGTTCTGATAAGATTCACATAAGTTAGCACTTCTTGAAATATAATTATAGATTTTTTTTTAATATATCCAATTTTATTGGAATAATTGGGACAGAAGAATTAGCTGATTGGACTTTCAAAGCGCTGATTAGACGACCTTTTATTATTCCGTAAACAATCTTGTGGTTGATTATTGTGAATTATTTTTAATAGCTACAAAATGTAAATTTGTGATTATTTTTGTAAATAAGTAGCTATAAATAATATTTGCATTTTTTAATACCCTGAATCTATTCAAAACGGGTAAGAAGTGAATACCGAATTTATTGTCGACGTATGTAAAATGCAGATTGCAGAATTCTTAAACAGGGTCAACATACGAGTTGATATAGCCATTTCTGTCCGTCCGTCTGTAGCGGATCTCAGATACAGATTTTAAATTTTGAATACAAATTATCGAATACTCCGCGCAGATCGTGTTTGCTTAATTTTTTCGATAACTTTTCAGTTTTGCGAATATCGATTTGCTATAACAATAAAAACAACAATTCTAACGGAAGAGCCTTCCCGTTTATATTTACACATATACATATTATATTTTTATAAAATATTAACAGCAATATTTTTATCCAGTTCGGTTAAAAATATACAAGTTGAAAACATTTTCTAATATTAATCTCATTAATCTCAGGGTTTTCTATCAGAAGAAGTTAATGCTCTTCCAGCATGCTTACATTTGACAATAAAACTAGCATACATTTAACACGGTGTGTACAGGGTATATGGAAGTTGAGCTCACTCGACTTGTATACTAATTTACTCTTATTTTTAACAAAGTTTTAAGCAATTCAAATTCAAACCGGTTCTTATCACAAATGTTTTGTAGTTCTGATATTCATTTTCTGGATAAGTAAAGCATAAAAATAAATAATTTGCATTTGTGTAAATAAATGGGTGTTCGTCAATTCGACTTGTTATTCTTTTTGTTTAAATTAATTAAATTTGTATAGCATTATAACATATTTATTTAATCTGTGTACAAGAAAAATAAAGATAAATTTCAGGTTCCAACTAGAAAGAAGGAAAGAAATATATAATAATGTAAATATTATTGAGTTTAAAATCTTTAAGATTTATAGCAATCTAAAATATTTATTTATCTAGCCTGGAGTATAAAAATTTCAAGTTCTATAAGGGTATAAATAAATGAGGCTAGACAAAAATATATTCACTCGTCTTTTCTTGATCAATAATGAAAATTGTGAATATAATAAAATATATGAATATGTGCATATAAAAAAGAGTATCTTAATTTGATGTGTTTTAAATTATTTAAATTTTATAGAAATATGAAATAATTGTGTATTTTGCCTGCAGTAAAAAATACGAATATATTCCTTCACTAGTGTATAGATGTGTATATATATGTATATACCCACTGGAATGAGTATGTATATGTGTATATATTTGAATCCACTTGATGTCAAAGAATTAGTAACAAAGGCCTCGCATCGAGCCCAGCTCGGGAAAACGCTGCCAGAGAAACACTTGTGGAGTGCGACAAACATAAAAGGGCAATTACAGCGCTGGATTGTTCAGTTGATGGATAAGTTTTGAGCTAAAAAGATGGGCAATAAATTCTATTATTTGACAGTGTTCGCACTCGTTTGCACTGTGGTGTTGGTGGCCAGTGAGGAAGAGCCTGCAAAGATTACACCTGGTGGCCACAGAGAATTGAGTGGCGTTGAGCTGGAGCAGGCTATTGATAATTTACACACAACTCTCTATGAAATGGCTGCCAGCGATGGACCGAATTTCAGGTGAGATTTCAGGCAAATTTCACTCGATTAAATATAAATTATATTATATCGAAAATTATATAGGGCATCCAAAGTGACAAAGGTGACAACTCAGGTGGTTGCCGGCACCCTTGTCACCTACATTGCTGAACTGACCAAGGAGAACACGGAGACCATCAACCAACAGTGCATTATTAAGATCTGGTCCCAGCCATGGCTCAAAGAGAACGCCACCAACATCCAAATCACCTGCGAGGGCGATGATGCCAAATTGGATCGCACCTGGTGAACTAATAGATAATAATATGCCAATAGTATAATAGATGTAGTAAAATATGATATATTGAATAAATTAAACAATTAATCGAGATCTTCTTGATTTATTTATTTAATGTCGACTTAAATGGCAAAAATTTGTGAAGATAATAAAATTATATAAACATAAAACAAAATAATATGTTATATTTAAATTAAAAAAAATTAAGAAATTTTTATAAGTGGGTAATAATATCTGTTTATCCAAAAGTAGACCAGAATCGTTTATTTTTTTAAAGGGTTTTTTAAAACTTTTTTTTTTTCATTGTGTTCAAAATGCAAATTACAATTGTTTTCTATTTGCAGCAAGATCTCTTTTGTGGCAGACAAAAAAAATTTGCCCCCTACACACACACACACACACACACATACACACACACACACACACAGCAATCGCCATTGTGGGCACCATAAATTTAACTGCTCCACAATCACTGCTGGAGACGACCTGCCATTGTTAGGCAGTTAAGCCTTTTAATTGGCTTTCAGTGATTTATTTGCTCAGACGAGTTGTGGGTAACTGAATAGATGCTTCTATATACGCCCCCTACTTACGACTATTATTTGACAGTACCATATGTGTATATATATAATAATACCAACGTTTTTTTTGTACATTTCAAATTGATAAGAAATGCACAAATTATAATCAGTATTCTAAAATGATTTCGGTTCGCTGAAGGTTGTATTTAATTGTTAAAAAAAATTAAAGCATCATTCCTTTTTTAATTAATGTTTGTATATATATATATATTTTTTTTAAGTTATTCCAAATTCATCATTCAATACATTCCAAAATAGTTCCACTACTTGTGCTGATGAGTAAGCCATTTTGTATGTTAGCCTAAAATACATCAAATTTTAACCTTATAATCGGGCTTAATTTTTTAAAGTTTATTTTGTGTTTGCTTATTGGGTAAAACACAAAGATTAAATCACTTCCAGGCCAGCGACCTCTCAATTATTGTGTTTTATTTGTTGTATTATGCTATACATGCAGTACTCGAAACCAATTTCGACCGTAATCTTATAAATTTCTGCTTACCTTTCTACTTTTTAAAAATACATTTCTTAGAAATAAAAAGTATTTTTAAAAAATAAAAAGCACAATTCCTATATATATATACATATATATGAGATATATATATAATTACGCTAATACAAAAATAATAATAGCTGATAACAGGTGCCAGAGAGCAGGGTGGACAATGTGGGAGATTTCTATTAATCTACCTTCCAAGTTTAGAAGCTTTTTTTTTGGAGCCGAGAGTGGGCGAGATTTGTTTTGACTATTAATTTAACTTTTAACTTTGATATTAGTTTTTAAATTGTGTGAGATCCATGTTCTTATAAATATATATATATATTTTTTAATATTAAAACAGAGTTTTCCATCCAGAAATATACACTCCAAGTATGGTGACTTAAACTTTAAAACTATAGGATATATTCGGATTTATCAATTTACACTTGAAGATAAATCAATACCTTAAAGTGCTTATCGATTGTTCGTTACACGATCTCATCGATTTCCTAGCACCCTATACTCTGGATACCTTCGGTAACAGAGTATTAAAATCACAATTAAAGTTTCCTTATTTCCTAAACAGGCATAAAATACATTGTATTGTGTTTTGAATCCAAACCGGTACTAATCGAAAGTGTTTGTCATAACATATAATTAATATCATTTAAAAATTACAATAACAAAATTTATTATAATTTATATCTACAAACTATATGCACACAATTCGCTTAATTATTTCGAAATATTCACGTTTCATAAATTTCTCATTCAAATTAGCAAATAATGACAGGTACTTTATACACACATACACTCGAAAAAAATCTCATAAATATTTCAAATATCGACGAGGGAAGCTCAGCTTATTTTGCTCAAGAAACGAATATTATTAAAAAGCTAATTCGATTTTTTTAAAAACCAGGATTTATATTTTCCTAATTCCAGAGTCGATTTTCCAAAATCTATAAAAAAAAATTATAACTTTTTTATAATTATATAATACGGAATTAAATTATTCTCAGTGATAGAAAACATTTTTACACATGATAAAAAAATTCCTTTCTAATTTAACACTTTCTTTATAAAACAGATAATTTATCTTCTTTCATTTATGTGTCATCTATTAAATTTCAGAATAACTTAATTTTTCTGAGTGTATGTATAAGTATAAATTTCAATTTGTTGATAATACTCGTATTTGTGGTTTGTCACCTTTGCTCTTACTTTGGCGTCGATTAGTATGCTAATTCATAGTGTTAACTGCATATTCCGGTTGAGGATGCATCTACGGCTATAAAAGTCGCTAAATCTGGCTATTAATATTCTGTTTGATTTTGTGTTTTGTATCGTATGGACACGTTTTCGGAGAATGTCCCCACTGAAACTTCTTGTTATTATGGGCCTGGCCATGACAGCTGTGGATTCTCTCCGCGTTAGTAACGATTTGTAATTGATCTGGCTACAAGCAGAAATTGTATTCAATTCTTTTCGTCACCTGCTCAGATTCGAGGGGGACGAAAAGAACTCAGTGGCGAAGAGCTGCTGAAGGCCGAGGACACTTTAAACATATCTCTGGCTAAATTGGCTGAAGGCGATGGCCCGAACTATAAGTGAGTTCTGATCGTTATTGTTAAAATTCAAATTGTTAATTTATGTGTTTCCTGTAGACTGATTCAAGTAATCTCGGCTAGCCATCAGCTTGTTGGGGGCAGTAAATATGCTTATGTGGCTGAACTTGTCGATGAGAGTAACTCGAAGGTCTGCAATGTGGAGATTTTGTCACAGCCCTGGCTCGAAAACGGCATCCGAGTCACCTTTGATTGCCCCGACGAAAAAATTCAGAAACATCACAGTTCCTAAACAAAGTTCAACTCTCGTATAACCAAAATTTCTATGTGATTTGATTGATTATTAAAGAATTTCAGTTCACTTTAATCGTCTGTTTTTTAAATTTAATTATTCAAATTTATAAACTATGTTTATATGTGTGAGATCTTAGAAAAACTACTATCAACAAATAATTTTTAAAATATACTTATTTATGTATTTGATCTATATACAATTTTTATTTCTTACAGGTAATGCTTTCGAAAGTGTCTTTTTTTTAAATAATGCAAGTTTTCGGAACTTTGGAACAAAGTGAGAATAAAGAAGACCATAATTTTATTTACCGTTATCAACTTATTAGAATTCCAAAATGAAAGTTGAAGAAAATTGAAAGAAACCAGACGATTACAATAAAACAATAAAAGCACTTCTCATAAATGGTGTTTATATTATTTCACTACTTTTCGTTCATATGAAAAACATGAAAATTCGAAAGGAATTCCATTAGCAATACAAACTTTAAGCTATAGCACCACCGAGGCCCTTGATCTTGTTCAACACTATGATTCTCTGGCGTCTGGCATTCCACCGGCAATGCTGGAGGCGGCGATTCAATAGTCGAATGCGTCGAAGGAGACGGCGTCTTGCAGCAGCTACATTACTGGGTGGGGTGACTGTGGTTGAGGTGACTGGTACTGGGGTGACTGTGGTTGTGGTGGCTGGTGCTTGGGTGGTTGGTGCTGGGGTGGTCATATTTTGGCAATCGCTACTTCTAATACAGCAAATGCCCAATATGGCAAAGCCGAAGAGAAGCGTTTGAAACTTCATTGTTAATCCAATGATTGGTTTCGTGTGCCAAACTACAGCACGACACTGTCTATTTATAGCGATTTTTAAACCATTTTATTTGAATATCTGTAGTGTTGTGTTAATTATTTACTAGTTCGGATTTCGACATCAGTCTTGCAGTTGCAGAATTGAGCACACACAAGTGTTCTTCAAAATGTTTCATATGTAATCAGATGTGCCAACAATTGCTTAAATCGACTTCGTTTCAATGTCAGCAGTTTCAATATATTTAAAAAAAAATATATAACTTCAATTATAGGAATTTAAAAAAAAAGTATGTATATATATTAACAATTAAATAAATGAATAAAAAATAATAATAAAACACATCGCGACAAGTATTTGCAGCGTGATTTTAGGCATTTTTAGTGTTCATCGCAAGATGTTGCAGTTATGCAAATTCTGGTTAGTATTCTGGTATGTTTAGTAACTTCAAAAATCTTAAATATATAATTTTTGACTTGTGTAATCTAGCATTTTGTATAGATGCACAAGTTCCTGACCGGCAACAATCAGTAATATTGACCAAACTCCGGCGTTCGAAAAATCACTGAAAAGAAATTCAACTAAAGTAAAATGTATCCAAACAAATTTGTGGGAAACGCATTAATCTAATTTCTTAAGTAGAACCCATGAATGAAAGCGTTAAAATTATTAATTTTTGTGTTTGAATTGAAACCATTTAAAATATCAACAAAAACAAAAAACAACTAGTTTGTTTATCAACTTGTGACTGATGCTCATGTTGATGTTGATCTTTGTCCATTCTTTCCGACAGATGGCGCTCTGTTTGGTTATGGCCTATATTGGATTTCAGCCTAGTGCACATGCTATATAAATATTTAATGTATTTTCGATTTATATACACTCAGAATTAAAATCACCCTGAAATTTAGAAAATCTACCTAAAAATAAGAGATTTTTCTTGTTATTAGAAAAAATGTATGAAAATACGAAATAGTTTTCTTAAAATTATAAAGATAGATGGTGTTTTTTTTATATAAATAAAAAAGTAAAATTTAAAAAGGCTTCTCCTAAACTGACAATCCCAATAATAATCTTATTTTTTTTCTTATATATTTTAGAAATGCTTTTCTTTCTTCCATCATTATTAGAAAAACTCTTATCTGAAATTCGGAAAATAGCTTTCAAATCTGATCTCTCAAGTGCTTAATAAGAAAAATAAATCAATTAATAAATAAAAAAAGTTTTGGTATCTAATGAATACATAATATGCATTTGCATGTTATTGTTCAATTGCTCAAATATCATCAATATCGGCTGAACTTAATTTTTAATTTTTAAATTATTTATACCGTAGCCGATCTCACTTTCCCACTTTTCAGCATTGCTTTAATGTGGGTTAAATACAAAATCAAAGACAAATATATAAATATGTCGTCATAGGAAGCAAAAAACTGAATGAAAAGATAAAATTTAGCCTTGTCGACTGAGCATTAAACTTCGTGTACAGTTGAAGGACAGCCAATGCGAAATTGTCAATGGCAAAGAGTTCTTCAAAACAGCTGTACAAATATGGCAATTAGATATTTTAAGGTACAAAGAATATGTACATACATGATTTTTACTATAAAAAGCTAAGTAATTTTGCCAAACGATATCAGAAACCTTAAACAATTTCCTGTGAAATCAACCAAAGAAATAAAATATTACTAATGAGAGCTGGAATCATTGTAAGCTTTGGTGTCGTCATCTTGGCCACATTTCTCCATGTGAGGATGACCGATGCTGTAGCCTGCTCGACAACCATCCTGACCAACTGCACCAACTGTACGGATGGGGCCAATGCTGAGCATGAGGACTGTGCCACCACAACCACAACCACAACGACAACGGAACGTTCCACAGTTAGCACCATTGTACGCCTAAGTAATTTGAGGTATACTGCTACGCGTCGCATTCGTGTCAATCCTAATGGCGGTAGCGGTACAAGTGTCGGTACGAGTACAGGTACAAGGAACAACCGGAACAGAGGGAACACTAGGAACACCAGGAACAACGGCCGAAACGTTAGAAACGTCCGAAACTTGGCAAACGGCGTAAATGTCATAAACCTCAGAAACATGAGACGCGGCAGGACCGGCAGGAACGCCAGGATCGGCAGGAATGGCAGGAATGGGAGTCGCAGAAATGGCAATATGCGTTTTGGTTAAATGATATGATCTACAATTATTATCGTACATATCTTAATAAATTCAATCAATAATAATAAATACAATTGGCATAAACATTAGTAGTTCGCCATATTTTTTCTGAGTAAGGGTTGCTCGCATTATTATTCAGAAAGAATATTTATAATTTCTAAATTTCCAATTTCAGTGTGAATTGTTCTAAAATGTAGAAAAATATGGGTGTTCAAAGAATTCTTGCATACTTGCCCAGATTTAGGAAAACATTGCAAATCATTAAATAAAGCAACAACAACATCAAAATTCCTATTAAAGTTAAACTTAATTATTATAGTTTATTTAACAGTTGATGTTGATGTTGCCTATATATCGCAAGCTGTCTTGGATCTTTGAAAATTCCCCTTCTCCCCGCCAGATGTCGCTTGTATTTGCTTGTATTGGACTTAAGCGTAATCCACACATGAAAATATATAAAAATTGAATGTATATTCAAATTATATACACTCTGAGTAAAAATCGCTATAAGTTTCAGTAAATCGGCCTGAAAATTAATAGTTTTTCTGGTTTAAATAAGAATGCATCTTCCAAAAATTTCAAAGTCTTGTTACAATATTACCTATTGTTAAAAGATGCACTGCTCAAAAGTAGAAAAGCAAAACTTCGATTTATACAAAACATGCTTTCTGAAATTCAGAAAAAAAATAAAAAATCCATAACAATTGTCGCGGATTTAAATCGCGGCAATATAGTAAGCTCGTAAGTAAATAATTTAAAATAAAATAAAGAATAACATATTCAAATTATGAAAGGATCACACAAACAATTAACCATTTCCATTTTAGGAAAATGTCTTTCCAAGATTTAGACAGAAGTAAAACAATTTGCTCTCTCGCCAAAGGATCAGACCTGGAGTTAAAATTACTGCAGTAAATTTATAACATATCTAAAGTGTGTATATGTGAAATCCCAAAATACTAATGTTTATTAATAATAATGAAAATTAATTAAGTGACCACATCGGTACGATTTTTTCTTAGTGTATTTAATATACGATAATAATTTTAAGTCATATAATTTAACCGGAACGCACATTTCCATTTCTGCGACTCCCGTTCCTGGGGCTTATGACAGATATGCCGTTGCTCAAGTTCCTTACGTTGCCGTTCCGACTGTTCCTGGTATTCCTTATATTCCGCCTGCTGTTCCTTGTGTTGGTTGTACCAGTAATCGAACCTGTACCCGAACCTGAACCGCTTCCAGTACTTGTACCGCTACCGCCATTAGGATTGACACGAATGCGACGCGTAGCAGTATACCTCAAATTACTTAGGCGTACAATGGTGCTAACTGTGGAACGTTCCGTTGTCGTTGTGGTTGTGGTTGTGGTGGCACAGTCCTCATGCTCAGCATTGGCCCCATCCGTACAGTTGGTGCAGTTGGTCAGGATGGTTGTCGAACAGGCTACAGCATCGGTCATCCTCACATGGAGAAATGTGGCCAAGATGACGACACCAAAGCTTACAATGATTCCAGCTCTCATTATTAATATTTTATTTTTTGGTTGATTTCACAGGAAATTGCTTGCGGTTTCTGATATCGTATGGCAAAATGACTTTGGTTTTTATAGTAAAAATAGTAAAAACCATTTATTTGCATTTTCTTTGTACCTTAAAATATCTAATTGCCATATTTGTACAGCTGTTCTGAAGATCTGTTTACTATAGGCAATTTCGCATTGGTTGCCCTTCAACTATACGCAAAGTTTAATACTCAGTCCGCAATGTGTGTTTCGGTTAAATGATATGACCTACAATTATTCAACAATATTCAACAATAATTTCCTGCTTTTTTACTTAAATACGTTCACACAAAATATCTAAAAAATACTATCAATAAGCGTACAAAATTTAAATTGTGTGCATTAACATTTCCAAACACAACATTGCGATCATTGTGCTGATATCAGAGGCGAGGAACTCGAGATAGATTTCGTTGTGGCGTCTTCAGTTAGCTTCAACTGCTTAAGGTCATCGGTGGCACGCCAATGTTTGTGGAGTTGATTAAGGTTCGCATAGGCGGCCATGGAGATATTTAGGCTGGGCATAACATCGTTCAAGCCTGGCTCACCGATGAACGCCAGTCCGCAGAGGCCCAGGTACGTGTGGAATGGATCTGGCGAGGATCGCGGCCACTTGGCAAAGCCACCAATCAGTTCATCCTGTGTGCTCAGTATATATTCACGATTCTTTGCATAGTCGGTTAGCTTGAAGCCGTTCAAAATGCGCAACGCTGCGCCAATCCAAAACGAATAACACGTATCCACGGGCTTATTGGGCCTGCCCTGGAACCCATCCATTTGACGAAAGACAAGCCAACGCTTAATGCGCTCCACTGTCGTCGCATCCAGCCGATGCAGCTGACCGCTCAATTCCAATGCGGCAAGGGCACAAAATGTGGTGCCACCGTGCGATTCACCCTCCAGCTCCTGACTGAAACCGTAATCGTAGCGCAGGCTGCTCATTATAAACTGAAACATGGTCTCCTTGTTGACGCTGCCCCAACAGTCGAGCATGTGGCAAATTGTTGCCGCACAATACACAAAACGCATATCATTTTCACTGCCATCGATGCAGGCACTGAAGCTGCCATCAGCATGCTGCACTGCCGCCACACCATCCACAACCGCCTGACGATCTAATCGCGACAGATCGTCGCCCAGCGTCACCAGCACTGCGATGCTCGTGTATGTCATGGCCAAATGTCCCCATTGATATTCCCGCATGCATTCCAGCACCTCAACGTCCTCGGTTTTGGGCAACATGGCGCGGCAACCCATAAAACCGGCGCGTTGTTTTTCATTGTCGCGTGGGATGACAAGGCCGCCGTATGTCCAATCGCAACTGCGCAACTGCGGCGGTATTAAATGCAGCGAGTTGAGCACATTACAATTGTGCTCCGGGTGTTATCGTGCGAGGACATCCGCGCGGGCAACAAGTGAAGAAAGCGCACCAGGTGCTTGGCATGCTTCGAGAGCAGCACGGGCTCTGGCTCTGGCTCTGGCTCGGAGGGATCCTTCATGTCTTGTTGTTATATTATAAGCCGGTTTTTTGCATCGCTCTCATGTAAAATAGACAAGAAAAAACTCGTACATACCTCAGTAAATAAACTTGACAATAGTAAATACAATTGCCATAAACTTTAGTGAACCACCATATTTTTTCTGAATAAGGGTTGCTCGCCTTATTATTCAGAAAGAAAATTTCTAAGATCGGCTTTCTAAAAACCGGGGGTTGCATTCCTTAATTTCAGTGTGCATTTTTCTGAATTTTTCTTTGATCTTGGAAAACATAGCAGATCATTAAATAAAATAAATAAAAAACGACAACATCGAAATTTTCATTAAAGTTAAACTTAATTATTATAGTTTGCATATTAACAAACAGTTGATGTTGATGCTGAAGTTTGCCTATTTATCACAGGCTGTCTTGGATCTTTGAAAATTCCCCTTCTCCCCGCCAGATGTCGCTTGTATTTGCTTGTATTAGACTTAAGCGTAATCCACAGATGAAAATATATAAAAATTGAATGTATATTCGAATTATATACACTCTGAGTAAAAATCGCTATGAGTTTCAGTAAATCAGCTTGAAAATTAATAGTTTTTCTAGTTTTAAATAAGAATGCATCTTCCAAAAATTACAAAGTCTTGTTACAATATTACTTATTGTTAAAAGATGCACTGCTCAAAAGTAGAAAAGCAAAACTTTGATTTATACAAAACATGTTTTCTGAAATTCAGAAAAAAGTAATAAGCTCCAGACCTATTGTCGCGGACTTAAATCGCCGCTATATCGTAAACTCAGTTTAAAAAAGTTTAAAGAATAATATATTCAAATTATAAAAGGATCACACAAACAATTAACCATTTCCAATAATTACAAATGAAAAACCTTTTTTTTAGGAAAATGTCTTTCCAATATTTAGACAGGAGTAAAACAATTTTGCTCTCTCGCCAAATGATCAGACCTGGAGTTAAAATTACCGCCGCAAATTTATAATATATCTAAAGTGTGTATATGTGAAATCCCAAAATACTAATGTTTATTAATAATAATGAAAATTAATTAAGTGACCACACCAGTACCATTTTTTTTCTTAGTGTATTTAATATACGATAATAATTTTAAATCATATAATTTAACCGGAACGCACATTCCCATTTCTGCTCAAGTTCCTTACGTTGCCGTTCCGACTGTTCCTGGTATTTCTTATATTCCGCCTGCTGTTCCTTGTGTTGGTTGTACCAGTAATCGAACCTGTACCCGAACCTGAACCGCTTCCAGTACTTGTACCGCTACCGCCATTAGGATTGACACGAATGCGACGCGTAGCAGTATACCTCAAATTACTTAGGCGTACAATGGTGCTAACTGTGGAACGTTCCGTTGTCGTTGTGGTTGTGGTTGTGGTGGCACAGTCCTCATGCTCAGCATTGGCCCCATCCGTACAGTTGGTGCAGTTGGTCAGGATGGTTGTCGAGCAGGCTACAGCATCGGTCATCCTCACATGGAGAAATGTGGCCAAGATGACGACACCAAAGCTTACAATGATTCCAGCTCTCATTATTAATATTTTATTTTTTGGTTGATTTCACAGGAAATTGCTTGCGGTTTCTGATATCGTTTGGCGAAATGACTTTGGTTTTTATAGTGAAAAATAGTGAGAACCATTTATTTGCATTTTCTTTGTACCGTAAAATATCTAATTGCCATATTTGTACAGCTGTTCTGCCATAGACAATTTGGCATTGGTTGCCCTTCAACTAGACGCGAAGTTTAAGTCGACACGGCGAAATATGAACTTTTCGAAACTTGATCTTCTTAGGTAATTTATTTATTTTAAGGTCAAGAATATTTATAATTTACGTGGCCATATTTTCTTCCTTCTGCCTTTTGCATATGAAATTATGAAGAAAGACTTAAAGTTAAAAAAAAAATACTACTTTATAGATTAGATTATTAGTTAGATCACCTTCAATGAGTTAATCACTCCAACTATTAAGAATATACAAAAATGTCCTTTCAATGTTTTAAAGCAAAGCCCAAAAACCTTGATCTTAAGTAGATAGATACAAACTATCATAAAATTATATAAAACAAGTAAGAATGCTGTAGTCGAGTGAGTTAGACTACTATATACCCTTAACCCAGTTGTTAAATATATTATAGTTTTATTGGCAAATTTCCCTTTAAGATTATTTGCAGCCAAATGTTCAGTTCAACAAGTGCACTCTTTTCTTATGGGAGGCACAGCGACTACAGAGTAAGAAATAATTAAGGCAGGGCATATTTTAACTCGCAAGCCTGAACTGACCCGAACTGGCTGGCCACAAACACGTGCATATAAATACATACATGCATACATACCTACATGCATACATACATACATACACACGTACACATATATTAGATATCGGGGCTCTGCAGAATACCCACAAATATATTACCGCTAGCGTCGAATGTCATGCCATCTCTTTCCTACACATGCGATCGCATATTTATATTCATACAGAAAATGCTTGCGACTACTGATAGAAATGAGATCAATATGAGAATATATATTCGACCATAACTTGGGTGCTTCGTTTTCGATCTTGATGAAATTTGGGCAATTAATCAATAATATACGCGTATTATGTATAAATTAGTAGCCTCTGTCTCTGAAATTGTGTAATTTATTGCTACCGGAAATCGGAATGTATCGATAATCGAGAAAGTAAGGCCGTTATCGATAAAATAAAGCAAACTTGATCTGCGCCTGGTATACGAGAACCTAGATTCCAAATTTGAAGTCCGCGTGTTCATACGGACGGACGGACAGACGGACGTGGCTATATCGAGTCGGCTGTTGATCCTGATCAAGAATATATATACTTTATGGGGTCGGAGATGTTTCCTTCTGCCTGTTACATACCTTTTCACAAAACCATTATACCCTTTTTACCAATTTTAAATGGGTTAAGGGTATACAAAATAAAATGATAAATAATAAATAAACTTTTACATTACAAAACCCTTAAACAAACACCTAGATTTATGCCATACAGATTTAAAGTATATATTAAATATTGAAATTATTCAAACTTTCCAAAGCAAAATTCTGCGATTGATCTGAAGACTGCATTAATAAATGCAAATTAATTTTTGTAGTAAATGAAATTGACATCAGCACCAGATATCTTTACAAGTAGAGATTTTAAATTTATTTTTTATTAAATAAATTGATTGATGAAAACACTTTTAAGACAAGAGAGAAAAATTATTGGGTTGAGTGTAAGAGCAAAATTGCAATAAAAAAAGTAAAAAATTAAATTTCCAGCCAATTAACTTTGAAATTTTCCGTGAGAGTTTTTAGTCAATGAGCTTTTGTATCTCCACAGTTTAAATTATGATGACGTCAACTGTTTCAAGAGCGAGTGGCAAGAAAACCGCAATGCATAAAATTCACGCGATTCAGTTGGAGTTGGAGCCGATCTCTGAGCGGTTTAACTATGGATTATACTCGAATAATTAGCTTTTACCTGATTTGCATGCTATTTGTGCCGCCATCGGTGAGAAAATCAAATAAATATGTATAATATATATATTCAGTTGTGAACAAAAATAATAGCACCACAGTGTTCGTATTTTTATATTTATATATATAATATATATTTATATATATTATAAATATGTATCTATATATATATTATAAATAAAAAATTTAATTTTTCAAAACTAATGGTTTAATTCGTAAGGAAGAATGCCGAAATGGTTATATTATTTTGTTCGCACCTGTATACTAGTACTATATATGTATATATTTAATATATGCATATAAATCGTTTTTTTATTAACATAAATCATTTAATTGTGCAGTTATCGATTTGCATACCGCCCAACCATTGCATCGAGGACGTAAGTAGGGATAGTTCAACTGTACAACGGAATTCCGTACACTCATCAAAAAATTGATTTAAATTTTTGTAATTCGCCCAAAAATATAGAAAGTTTTTCATCCTTATGTGAAATTTTAAAATACTTTTATTAAATAATAATATAATTTTATAAAATTCCGAACTGATATTAAGAAAGCCACAAACACAATTTAATTTCCAATATTATGGCGATTTACAAAAATTTAGAAAGTCTTTTGCTGAGTGTAGTCGTTGTCAAGTTTAATTTTTGTCCAGATGGAATATAGCGATGTGAAGGAACGTTACGCCTATGTACTGTCCAAATACGCTGAACTGGAAATGAAAATTACCGGTGAACCCCTTGGGTAAGTGTAAGAATGTTAGCAATACGTCCCCTAGGGGCTAGGAAATCGATAAAATTGGTAATCTCAAATCGATATAGCCACAGCAATTTGAAGTCTGCAGTCACCAAACTTAATTAGCATATTCCACGCCCATCTCCACCGCACCAGGCACCTGACAAACACCATATATCAGGAAAAATTCAGAAAAGCTTATATCTATCGTAATTTTAAAGGCAAATTTTGAGAATATACTACTAGGATTAATGCATCAAAGATTGGTATTTCTTGACTGAACCCAAACTGTGCACCTCCTATTAGCTGGCATTACTTATTGGTTTCCAGCGGATTACGCAGTCAGTTACGCTCGGCTGCAAATTTTACTCACATGTTTTTTTTTTGTTTTTCCGTTTGTTTTTTTTCTTGCTGGAGTGCAGATTGCGGGGCAAACTTGTCACGCATGGCAACACCGAGGAGCAGCACATTGTCTTCCAGCTGTTGGACAATACGCCGCACGATGTCATCCAGAGCTGCGTGTTTATTGTGACCACCGCCACAAGTGCTGCCAATGGGTGCGAGTCTATTGTGACCGTGTGCAATACTTTTTTGGGTCGAACACCGCGTCCGCTGTTGGAGCGGAAACCGTTGACTGTCTGCGAGGATGGCGTGGTGCGTGAGGCGGAAGTGGAAGAGGAAGTCGTCGCCGGACCGGATGCAAACGAGGACACTGAGCAGGTGGCCAAGGAAGAGTTGGCAACTTCTTCGCCGGAAAACGTTGCGACCAATCACAGTGAGCTTATTTAGACGGCCGATTAAAGCTTAGCAAAACTCAGTTTCTGCAAAGCTTGCAAATAAGCAAGCCCGAAATTATGCTACAGCATTGTATAAGTTGAATAATGTTTTCCATGGGCGATTACATTATTGCATTGTAGCCGATGTATCAAATAATAGTTTCTTATTATTATTATTAATTTTAAGTATTACTTATAACAATTTAAAACACATTTGCCTAAGCCGCTCTTAATTTGTCTTAAGCTGCTCTTAAATAAGAGAAATCAATTTAACGCCTTGAAGCTCAACAAATGGTGAGCCATGAAAAATATGTATGGAGACTGCGCTGCTCACACATGCGAAGAGAGAGAAAAGGATAGAGAGAAAGAGGTAGAGAGAGAGAGAGAGAGAGCAGCGCACAGTGGACTGAAATATATTGAAAAGGCAAGCTATAAATGGGAGATTGAAGTGGAAAACCAAAACCACACAAGTAAAGAATACTTATAGTGATATTTCAATAATTTATTATACATACATATAATTGCTGCTTTAATCTTACATATAAAATGAGTACGTAAGCAAGAATTCAGATGTGAAAATATTTAGAAGCGGAAAACTTAAAATTATATACATATATACAGGCATATACTATTTGAAAAGAAATAAGATGAAATACCTCAAATTAGATAATCAAACTCGTAATTTTCTTATTTGCATGTCTGCAGAAAACATTAATATATTTTAGAAAGGCTATTATATTATTATTATTATTTGTCAGCAAACATTTTATTTGTAATTTTTTAAAAAATCTTGTAAATAAAGTAAATACAAAGAGCTTAGCATATTATAATTTCCTTAATTCTATTAATGCAGAAAATATAAATATATTTTAAAAGTCTATTAATCTCGAAATTTTCTTAATTGTATATTAATTACAATAATATTAATTACATGGCAACACTGTTGCCGCATTTTGGTCACCTGGAAGAGTGAGAGCGAACGCCTGCCCTTAAGAAAGAGAGACGCAGCTGGAGCAGCAAAACTGGAGCACAGCAGCGTGTGCCAAATAACAGTAAGCAAAGCACATGTCGACGCCAGCGTCGAAGCTGCTGGTGCTGCTTCTGCTGCTAGCTTCGCAGTTGCCATATCAGTTGATGTCTGGCGCCAGAGCGAACTGGAGCAACGCAGCAGCAGCAGCAGCGATGAAGAGAGCAGCAGAGCACAAGCTGCACAGGCAGCAATGAGTGGGAGCCAGAGCGAGCTAGCGAGAGAAAGAGAGAGAACGCTTTCATGTCACACGCAACAGCAGTGTAAGGGAGTGAGAGTGATTATATTTTGGGTACGTTTTGTAATTTAGCTAAAAGTCCCGCACAGAACTTTTTTTATTTGGGCTCTCTCTGTGTTGGCAGTGCTCAGTGCTCAACTTGCCGTCGTGCTGTGCGAAACGCGTTTAACGGAAACTCGGACAGAGCTCAGTGCCCACCGCCCCCTTTGCCCTCCTCTTGGGACAGCAAAAGCTGCGAAATTTGCCGCCGCCGGTTGTAAAACCGAAGTGCAAACAATTTTTTGCATAATATGTATGGCAAATATAAATATAAAAATAAATCTAATCAACAGTTTTTAGTGTTGTCATAATATATTAAAAATAAAAATAAATGAAAACAACGAAAACTATAGACAAATGCAGTGTCGTATTTTTTATTATTATCTAATTCTAATTTCCAGTTAAACGCTATCGTTGCCAGACTGTTATCACAACAACAACGAAAACAATAACAGAAGCGCGAATAATAACAACAAAAGAGAGACACATAAATACTGCATATCTGTATGTAAGTGTGTGTGTGTGTGTGTTTTGTTATTATAGGTGAGTATCTTTTGAGTGCACACGTGTGCATGTATGTGTATGTGTTTGTTCTGCAGCTAAGCTCAGCTCAGCTGTAGCTACATCATGACAAACACAAAACAGATGTCAAAAAACAGTTATCTCAAAATTGATATACCCTTTGCAGAGAGCTCATTGGATTCTCACATCGAATTTATGCCCGTGGGAATTATTGAATTAATGTACATGCATTCATCTCTCTTAAAATTGATTGCGATATTTTATAAGCACAGTTTATCTCAACTTCCATATGCCTTCACTTTCTTCATTGTCTTTTATGTTGAGCTTATGTTAATTACAGTTGTTATCGATTATTTAGATTGCTCTTTCAGGTTAAGCTTATGTTAATTACAGCTGTCGATCTCTGTTATCGATCTCGCTGTAGCGCCAGATGCAACCGTGTATGCTAAATATAACATTGTGTTAATTCCAGTTAATAATTTTTAGAAAAAAACTACTAACTCCTTATTTGAGTTATTTTATCATATAAGAGATCCGATTCGGCTGATTCTGCCAATAAATTGACTGGAACTTGTAATAATATAATTTTACTGCACTCAGGATTATCTTAAATAATTCCTTAATAAAAAATGAGTTTGTTCGTTTGTAAAAAATTTATTCTACTCAATAAAAATTAATAAGTAAATTCATCTTATAAATTCTACTCAAAAAATTAATACTCTTTTATTTTAAGAAAAAAATTATTTGACACATTTATCAATTTCAAATCACATAATGCTTAAGTATGAATTAAATATATTAAATACTTCATACTTAATACTTAAATCAAGAAATTTGAAAAGAGAAGAATCGGAAAAGTCTATATCTGCCTCAATTAAAAGCGAAATTTAGAAAACTTTGTAAATAGGTTACTAGAAACCTGCTTCAAAGATCGGATTACAACAAATATATGTTAAACGATCATATTTAGACAATTCCGAGTTTCATCTTCAACTTCAAAACTAAGAGACTAGTTTGTATAGACACATACATATATATGTATCGATCCAAATTAGTCCAGTCGATTGACTTTTAATAAATAAATCAATAAATAATTAAATAAATAATAAAAATAAAGTAATTAATTCAAACCAATTCAAATAGATAAAAAAAATAGCATACATATGCCTTAGAGTAGTATAAAATAGCCAATATACATAATAGTAAAACAGTATACCTTAAGAGCAAATAAATAATTAAATGAGTGAATAACATATGTAGTATGCTTCAAATAAATAATATACCCACTACTTCAGGGTTAACAAATTCATACTCACAAATTAGAAGAGGAGAAGAAAAAATTAAACACCCGCACAACCAAATTGACAGTATTTTTACCCTTGAATACAAATGTTGTGTGTTAACGGATGTGTGGAGGGTCTCCAGGGAGAGCGTGGGTGATTTTGCCTAAAAGCACTTTACTTTTGAGCAGTTTGTTGTTGCCTCAAATTTCATAAAAATAAAATAAAAAGCAGACGACTTTTTCTTTGTTTCTCTTTTTTCTTTTGTTTCATCTCACGTGTAATGCAAAATACTTTAAAAATTGCTTTTCACGCAGCGTTTTCTTTTGGGGTATTTTTCTCGCTCGCGCGCGCAATTTTCTTCTTGCCCTTTTGGAGACACGCCAAACAACAGTTTTCCACTTCCACCAACCCCCCTCTACCTCTAAATTATGGCAGTCCTCGCGTTGCGTGAGTCAAATCCATTAAGTTTTTGTTGTTTTCTGTTTTTTACGCCTCCTTGTCAACTATTTGTTTGAAACTCATCTGTCTGGGTCTAATACTAAAATACTATATCTGTTGGCTTATTCTCAGTTAGTTTTGGCTTTATTTTCGCTCTTATCAATAAAGTCGATGAAATCGTTTATCCAATAATGTTTTATTTGCATTTATCTGTTATTGCGTTATTAAACTTAAAATGAAAATGAAGGCTGATTTAATGGGGTTTTATTTGCAGAAATTTGAAAGTTATTAAGAGAATGTGGTGGGAAATTTTCTTTCTTCTCTTAAAAGTCAGAAAAATATAGGTTTATAATTATTATAAATTAAGTTATTTTGTTTGTTTTTTTTTTAGAAATCGATACATTTTTTTAGTGCAAATATATTTGAAATATTCTTGATAATGGAAATAACAGGCAACTATTATTCTTCAAACATTCATACCCAATGTGATTTGATCAAATCCCTTCGATTTTTAGTGACTCAAATGCCATAATTTAGTTTTTAAAAGTCAACCAAGGCCATATGTCTATTTCGAACTATCCCTGCTTGGGTTAAGGCTTAAACACGTCGCTAAGTGAATTAGCATTTAAAAGTGATTTCAGCTATTGAGGTGTTCCCTTATTACATTGGGAAAAAGTCGGACTTGGTTTAAGTTAATCGCCTTACGCTTGATGTAGGAATAATTCACCTTATTATTAAAAAAAAATTCCAATGTGTCTTTTTAACAAGCTGGGATATTTTGTTCTTAATACCAGTATAGATTTTTATATTTTATAGATTTATTTGTATCCAACAAATAGGAAAAACACCTACCTGGTTTTCACAATATGTTTTAAGCTTAAGTAACTTTAATTTTATATTTAAAATTTTCTTAATAATACATTTTTGATTTTGTTGTGCTATTTTTTTCTAAGTGTAACTAGCTGGAGTTTTTGCCACTTTTCAATTTGTGCTCGGGTCGCGCCTTTGTGCAGGGCTTAAATAGTCCTCGTCGATTTCTTTTTTTACGCATATATGCTATTCTCTTTTGTTACTACAATTCATGGTACCTTCCCCTGCTCTCTCTCCCCCTTACAACCTTATAAATGTGGCTATCCCTATTCCATGATTGAGAGAGCAACGAATACGGGGTAAAGAATGGACGTTCATTGGCTTTCTGAGGGGTCCACAGTCGGATATTTGGTTTTTGTTATTGTTCCTTCATTCACAGCCTTGACTTGCGTCTTTGTCTCTGCTTCTGCCTCTGCCTCTGTCCTTGGCCCTGTATTTGTCCTTGCCGCAGCTTCAACCCCCCTCGTCTTGATGCTCGGCATGTGTTTCATCATCGGCCATAAAATGGTGTCTCTGCGCACATTTCGCTGGTCGCGTGCACATCTGTGACAGTCATTTGCCTAGTTATACCCTTAACTTGGACGCAGACGGAAGGAACTTAGACCCTAACAAAATAAAAAAATGTAATATAAAAAAAATATATGTATATGTAATATATATATACATATATATACTATTTAGCCGGAGTCGATGAAAATTAAATCGTTACAGTCCTTTTTACTTTTCACCATTTCAGGTCTGATTGTGTTTTTTCAATTATAGTTGTATAATTTTAAATTTTTATTTACCCATATTTATTATTATATGTTTTATTTTAATTTAAATGTAATTATTCACTTGGTATTTGTATCCTTAATTTTTATTAAAATTGCTTAATTCCACATTTTTATTCTTTAAAATTAGTTTCCAGTTTAAATTTATTTTTGAATCTTAATTAGATTTTAATTAATATTTTAATATCATTAATTGTGCAACTTTAACTTTGCAACTTAAAGTTTTAATTTTTTATTCCTTTAAAATAGAGCACTGTTTAATTTTAATAATAATAATAAATTTTGTTATACCATTGTTAACAGTTTTTAAATAAATAAATAAATTAATTAAAGAAATATTTGTAGATAATGGGTTGACTACTGGGTATCTGCTAGTCGAGTTCGCTCTATCCCCGGCAGAACCACTTTACGTTGCTTGATTTTATGACACACACACATACACACACACACACTTAAGTCCCTGTGCCGGTTTAACACATACACTTCTACACGCACACACACACACATACACACACATACGAAGCACATTTTTGTCAATTTTTTATACTGTTTCACAATTTTTTGGTCTGCGCCGTGTTTTTTTTTGTGTTACAATATTTGGCCTACTTTTTTCATTTTCTCTTTGACCAACTCCAACTTAATCAGAATTTCGTTTATTAGAACGTCTCTATATTTCTTTTGTTGCTGTGCCTATTTTGATTGACCTTGGAGTCCTTTTCTTTTTGGGGCTTTATTGATTCAATTATCGTGTTACCAAAATTATTGCCCAACATAAATCTAATGCTATTTAATTGCATTTCTCGTGCACACTGGACATTAACTGAATGAATTTATAAAACTCGTTGACTTGTGCTCAATTCTCATTATTGTGGTAATAAAAAAAAAAAAATTATAAAAGAGAAATTGTAAGACTGCCTTTCATTTGTATCCTTAAATTCTTAATGAATTAAGTAAATTGCAATAAATGCGGTGGTCGTCATCTAGTATGGCTCATAGGAAATTGCATTTGATCCTTAAGCGAAATTACTATCAATATTGAGCCAAGATTTGAGAGAAAACTTTGCCAGTTTGGAATTGTTATGAAAAACACAGGCTGTCGCCATTTCGAATGCCGTCTAAAGTTGGACTCTGCAGCAGCCGCCGTTGTCTGACTTTTAGCTGCCACATTTTTATGTTCTTTTCATTTTTTTGTCTCCTTTTTCTTGTTCGTCTAGTTTTTAGCATCGTGTTATTCCATTTGGCTGAGACGCCATTGAGAAACTTTATCCGCAGCCGTTTTTATGCGGCGATTATCCATCTTACCCTCATTTTTAGCCGTGTTTTTCTCGCCAAACTACCTTCACGATTTATTTTTGCAAAAGGAGCTGCTGCTTGTGCTTTTTAACCCTTTGTGCATTTTGTGTTCCGACTGGATTTAGTTGTTGTTGATGTTGGATAACAAAGGTAAAGCCCTTCCATATATAATATATCTACACACAACTAAAAAAGCGGACCACATAAGTCTTCACTTGATTGGTTTGATGCAGAATCTATATATTTGAGTTATATAGTGAGTCAAGTATGTGGCTTAAGAGAGATTGCAATAATATCTATAAAACGCCTGGAAAATATTAGCTTGAAGATCAAAATAAATAAATTCAGAAGCGTTGATCAAATTCGAAAATTATAAATCATTTTCAGATGAAATAAGTGTTAAATTAAAGTTATATTTATCAAATCATTTTTAAATCTTTTATATTTTAACTATAGAGAGTTAATTATATGACTTAAAGCAGTTTTTAGTAGGATTTTTTAATTAAATATCGCTAGCTAACTCCTGAAATTGAAACTGACGCAATTTCAGTTAGTAATTTGATTTACAACACTTATTCACTGCTCATCGCAAACATTTATTTGCAACAAAGTTAAATATTTTTTTAAACATGTGTTGTACGGATTAAAAAATGTGTCTTTAATCTGATTTTGGTTCTATCCTCGAGAATAATTGCATTAAAGAGCAACTTATAAAACTTCAATTTGTTTTACCCCAAAAGTGTAAAACAAACGTTGATCTTTTTGCAGCAACTTTTGTTTTCTATTTTCATCTGTCCGGTTTTTCTTTTCTGTATTTTCAGACACATCCTGCCCACTATTCATTATGCTATAGTTGTTTTGGTCGTTGGTTTCGCTGATTATATTTGGGAGCTATTTTTAGTGGCCGACATTTATTTTGGTCGCTGTTGGTTTTTTGTCTCGTTTCTGTTGTTGTTGTTATTGTTGGGTAATTTGGCACATAAAGTTGACCCCTGGTCTTGGTGAAAAACAAAATGCGAACTGTTTACATCGAATGGATTCGAATTGAAAGCATTCGCTTCGAATTGTTTTCTTTTGTTTTGCATGAGCATAGCAAAAGGACGAAGACAAGAAGACAAGTATCGTGTTTTCATATCGATTATATAATCATTGACGCTGGCACGTGGGCATGCCATATAATTATATATACATATTTTACCCCTGCACAGTAACGAGCGAATAACATCACGTATACGCTGAGTGGCCCAGAAAACTGGTCTACTTAAAGCTACCCTTTACACCATACACTCAAAAAAAAAACGGTCCTTAATTTTAATAAGTCGACCTAAGCTAAAAATCATTCTATAGAATGGAATGCTTTTCTAGTTTTAGATTTTTAAATCTACATTATTTCTGAGTTTTTTAAATTTGTGCCCTGCTTAAGTATAATTTACAATTTTTATTTTTTAAATTTAGTGACCGTTTTAAAATTATAAGTTATATAAAAATAAGAAGAAGAATTCTTATTTTTATCTGTGTTGTTAATTATATTATTATTAATACATTTCTGTATCTTAAGATTCCACTTTACACAGTTTGTGCAAATTTTTTTCTGTGATGCACCCTAGAGTTGGCCAAGTTGGCCAACATAATTAAATTATTTCGTCAGAATTGTGGCCCCCAGAACTCATTCAGTTAATTTGCGACAATTTGTGACTGCGTTGAAGCAGCGACGTCTGCGCTTTTGTGTTGACTCTGTTGCCCCCCTTTATTTAGGGAAAAGGATTGCTATTTGTGCTGCTTCTGCCCCAGTCCCCGTTGATCCACGAAAAATAAATAACACTTACCTGGGCAACACCACGCCCCCGCCCCAGCCCCTCGTGGCTTCCGCTCCGTTAGTTAAATCGTGCGGCAATAAAGAGTCAAGCCAACAAAAATTTCAACTTGGCTCAGCTCCGCTTTTTGCTGCCTTTAATTAACATAATTTGATTTGTGCACTTCCGTTTTCAGCTCGCTTTTTGCTTTTTTTATTTAAATGAATACACGTTCAAAAAATTGCTAAGAATATTTCTCGGTGGTATTTTTAATTTTTTTGTTAAGTTCAAAGTTTTGTAACTTAATTGAATCTAATTCAGGCTGACAAGTTGTTAAAAGTTTGACCCAATTTCTAATAGGTTTTCGTTGGTCTCTAATTAAATCAGTGAATATTAGACCAGTTGAGAAGTTACAGCAATTGCATTTATGCGTTTAAATTCAACTCTTATAAAGTGTTTATATTTATGCTCTAAAATTGACTTATAAATTAAGTTAATTTTCTTGCTAAATGCTCATTGAGAAAAGTCTTAAGCTTTTTAATATTTTTATTTTTATAACTAACGCAAGTTTGGGTTAGATTCACGATTAAGCTGTTCAAAATTAAAATATTTAAAGGTGTGTTTAATAAAAACACTTAGTTTATTAAAATGTATATATTCTAATATCAAATTTATTTAAGCTTTGAAATATTTCCTTAAATCATTTATTGTAGCTTAGCTTTAACAGTTGTCAAAATTTAATATTAAAGATTGTTCTTTGCTCTATATTTTTTAAGCGCAGGTTGCCACAAATATTTTCAAACTATTATGCATTTATTTAGAAATATTTTAAGTATCGCATATATTTTGAAGGCGGTTTTACAAACCGTCAAACGCTGCAAACTTTTAACCAAATACAAATAAGAAAAAAAAATATTTTGGAGTGTGGCCAACAAAATCCGGGCTTGTTGAAATTGTTTGTGAAATGTAAGCACATTTTTGTCACGCGTAGCTGCTGATGTTGAAAAGGAGCAGGAAGAAAGCTGTGCAAAACTCAGAGAATGTAAATTTCCGGACTGGATGCTTAGAAATGTATATATGTATATACATATCTGTGCTCCTCCTAAAGAAGCAACAGTGCGCGACAAAAGTACTCACTTTGGAAATAAATGCTCATGATTGTATGAATATTTTATGCAGCAAAGTAACTGTAAATACACACATACATATCCATCTTTAAAAGCCTTCCACTCTTGCAGACCCAAGCAGACAAAAGGCATGCCAGACGCATACCTTATGACACCATTACAAATATAAATGCGTATTAGAATTAGTATTAAAACATTTAGTTTATGGAAAGAATAGGAATATAATTCTTTTAATACATATTTATTTTCTGTGAAGACAACATATGATTGCTGTGATAAATCTGTGCAAAACAAAAACAATAAATAAAAAAACAGGACTATTATTTTTTTTTTGCTAGATTCAGGATACATTGCATACCATGCCTGGCATAAAATTATGCTGAAATAAAAATATGCAAAATAAGAAATCAATTAAAATAAGAATAGGAATAATATTCTTTTTGCTAGATTCCACAATGCACACAAACATATGACTGGGCCCAGTTGGGATAAATCTGTGCACACACACACACATACACATACACATACACCTACAGTTCCAAATCTGCCAAATGGACATATGTAAAGTGTCAGGGTGGATGTGTGTTTGCGGTTTTCCAATTCAAGATGTGACTTCACAGTTCCAGGGGCTCAAGAGGCTCGCACGCTTCCCCGCTCCTCTCCTCCATATTCTTCTCTCTCTGTCTCTCACGCTCACTCCGTTTATCTGCTCCTCTTTCCCCAGTTGTCCTTAGACGCGACTGTTGCTCTGTTGGGCTGCTTAAGTGCCCGCGCTCAACTGAGAATGTGCTGAATCTTTGCGTATCTTTTATCTTAATGCGTATCTATGTGTGCACGTGTGTGTGCATGTATGTGTGATTTGTGTCTGTGCAAGTCATCAACGGTTTGAGCTCCTTATGCCATATAAAAATCTACGTAACATTAGTTCGTTAGCTTTAAGCACTATAGTCGCCGGTGTTATTTTATACACTCTGGAAAAAACTCACCAATCTTTTGGCACTTTTTGTGTTATCGATTTGGGGCAAATTTTCCTCACATTTATAATTTTTGTTTTAATATTTAAAAACTAATTCTAAAATCAAGAAACATTTTATATTTTAGGATGATTTTCATTTTAGTCCGATTTGCCTAAATTTAGGAACAAAAAATATTTATATAAAATGGGAAAATTCGCTATATTTATGGTATTTCTAATTGTTAAAAATGTATGTTATTAATAGTAAGAATCTTTATATTAAGAAATGATTTCTAAGAACTGGAAATGGGATGGTTTTTTCTGAGTGTATATGCAATTCTATTTATATATACTTATATATACGTCTGTGTGAGTGAGTATTTTGTATGTTTTAAGGGTGATGCGCTTTTGTTCGCTCCGTGTTTGTTCGTTGGGCATTGTGTGCCGCCGAAGTGGCAGTGCTTGAGTTGAGGTTGCCAGGCAAGAAGCAGCAGCAGTAGATAGTCGAAGTGACTGACAGGTTGGCAGCAGCCAGTTAGACTGACTGCCAGACAAACATGATGTTGTTCATGTGCTGGTCTAACCGTGACAAGCACACAGACAACAACAGGCATCAAGAGCACAAAATGTGGGCAAAAAGAGCCATAAACATTTTGCCAGCAACAACAACTTGAACAACGTTCGTGTAGTTATGCCTGAGCTGCTGTCAACTCAGCGTTTGCCAGGACTCTTGACTCCTGGCCCCCATTGTTAAGCCACAGAATCCTTGCGGCTCAACAGGCTCAAATGCTGCTGCAGTGCCGCCTGCAGCTGCTAGGCAAAGTTTGTTGCCGGCAAATAGTTAATAGATGTGTTGCTGTGCAATAATGCCATGAAAATGAACTAACAAGCGCTTAAGCTAATTAATAACCAGCAAATGGCCATCGTCTAATCAGATTTAGTTTGTGCTGTAACAAGCCAAACTTGTCTTTTGAATATTAGTACGTGTATCTAAGCGATATAAACTTATTATTAGTCTAGAGAGCGAATCGTGTATTTTCTTTTAAAAATCGGTTCGGTTATGTTTGACAACCTAACAAAAAATTGAATACATTATAAAAAAAATGTAAAATGTATTTATAAACCTAAAACTTTAATGCAAGTTAAGAAAATATACTTAATTTTTCGAAAAATCTTCGCTTGTCTTCATAAACTCCTTGTTTTTCAGAGCAGGAGTTTTACTTGATGAATATGATGAGAAATGCTGCTCTTGAGTTTGCCACAAAATTGTCGATTGCACATGAATACATCCAGTATTTTATTTTAAATGAGTAGCGTGTTTGACAGTGCTTAAAAAGCTATGGAGGAAGGAAGACTTGAAAAATCAATGATATAAAGTGGCGGCTCAATTAAAAATGCTTCGAAAGGGTTTGCCACTCGAAAGTAGTTGTCTTTCTTTGTGAACTAATGGCATCCGCTGCGGATGAGCAATGCGAACTGACAATTAAACGGGAAAGCGGCCAACGTCACGTATGCGCCATGTGACACTAGTTTTCGTGTTTAATTACAGTTTTTCGTTATGGTCTCAGTGGACACAGAAAATGATGCGCGCCCACATTTAAATGGACCAGGGAATCGCTTAAAGAAAACATGGAGAAAAACTAGAAAAGGAGAGTGGGAGAAAGAGAAAGAGAAGAAATATGAATAAAGGGCGAAGCGTTCGTAAACGTATATTTTGCCAGAGGCGAAGGTTAGCAATATGCAATAAAAATGAAATTAATTACCTTTGCGTCACAGAGTTGGTAAACCACACCAGGCAAACCAAAAATTGTACACCTACACACGCAGAGACACACATACACACACATGAATAAAATGGCGCCCAAAGTGTGCTACAAGTTTTTTTTTTTTTAACGCAATTCGAAAAGTTCAGGAAAATAGTTAAACTGAGTAAAGAGTTTTGTGGTGGAATAAACACCAGAAGCAAATAAGAAACGAAATTTATTTATTTTTACTTTGCAGGAGTGCACGAACACACGCACACACGCAAACACACACACACACACACCCGCACACACGCTGTGTAATAAACCTGTGTATAAATTTGTTGGGCGGGCCACGAAATGTTCAAACGGCGTCAGTCCACATTTGAATAGCACGCATGTGCGTGTGGCAAGGCAAATAGTTGTATATGTGCATGTTGTATATTCCTGCTAACGTGCCACACGTTGCCCCGTTGCCATTCAATTCGTTTCAACTGTTTACTTTTCCATTTACCATTTCACTTTGTGCTTGTTATCGCCACTTCTGGATTCAATCAATCTTTCTTGCAACCCGACAACATGTTTTGCACGGCAACAGAGCCGAGTGCCATTTATTTAGCTTTGATCTTGCCCCACTTTAAACATTTAAGCTGTATATATATATATATAATTATATATATATATATATATATATATATATATATATAATTATGTCTGATTCTCTGCTTGAATGACCAAAAATAATATATGTATATTATTTATTTGCCTTGTGGTTCGCTTGGCCAAGCCAAACAAGGCATTAATCTATTAGCTGCTAATAGGTTCTTGGTATGTAAATTTGCCAATGGGCAGACGGCCACTAAGTTAGGCAACAAAATGGATAGATAACAGCAAATATTTGACCACAATGTGCGGATGCGGCAGCCACTTGGATGAGTTGTGGCAAGTTCCATCTGTTACTTGCCCTTGTATGCTATTTTACTGACTACCCGGTAAGACGGTATTGATATATAAATGTATCCAGGCAATTTGGATATTTACTCTAATTGAAATTTAAAATTCTAATGAGATTTCAGACTTTTGACAATTGTATATATATTTAATCAGACGAATGGGTTCACAATATTTCATTGATTACCTTTAATATAATGTAAAATTCCAATGATATCCAATTATTTAAATAATTATTCACAAAGAAGGGCTTTAAATGTTTGACCGAATTGTTTGCTATTAGAGGTATATGTAAAGGTGAAATTCCAATGAGGTATTTTTTTTTATTTTTTGACAATTGACAATTATAATATTCAATATTTATTTAGCCAGAACATTTTAAAATATTTGTTCGAATTGAGTGCTATTTAATTGACTGCCTAGAAAGTTGCATGTGTTTAAACGTTTCTAATGTAATTTTTTAGTTATTATTACAAAACAAATTGTTATATTTTATCATATTTAATCAGCTAAAAGGATTTCATATAAATATCTTCAGTTGAAAACTGTGATTAAATTGTAATCAATATTTGACAATTGCAAATTGTTAAAATTTTCCAAATATAATCAGATAAATGGATTACAAATATTGCATATACATAAATATCTTCATATTTGGCATACTGTAAACTGTTTACACATCAGTTATTTAATCAGACCCAAACAAGATGAACGAAGCTTTGTTTGCAGCACATGAAATTCAAATGAATAAAAAGCGAATAATATTCTGTTTCCATTTAAGCATCAAATTCAATATTCCATTCATGTCCTTTACATGCTTGGCTCTTAAGTCCATTCACTTGCCTCTCGGAGAGCAATTTCAATTGTGGCTGATAACGTCATCGATACGCATCTGTTCGTTTGACCTTAAATACATATATATATATATGTATAAATATATATATACAAATATCTCTACTGCCCATCTTTATGGGCAGATATTTTTAGTACAGCCACAAACCGGATACGCATGAAAAGTTTTCGATTCGATTCGAAAAATTATTGGTTCAATCCAAAATTGATTGGTGCCTGCAATGTTTTTACTTACAATCGCAGCCTGGTCATAAATATAAAAAAAATGAAAACAAGTAAACATAACATTGTAACGTGTTGCATACCCCAATGTAAGCATGCGTGGAAGTACATACAAAAGTGCAAACAGAAAATTATTGGTCCTGCTGATAGAAGTAAGATAAATTGGATAATAGCAATAATATACATAGCACTATAACTTGGCTGATCTCGACGAAATTCGTCCCGTTGATAAAAAAAATATATCAATGTGTATTATATGAATAAATCTGTTCTATTCCAAACTTCAAGGGTCTGAGTCTTATAGTCTTTAAGATTTTTTTTTACTTTGTCACAAAACCATTCTTCCCTACTTCAACATTTTTAATGGTAAACAGAAATTCCGACATGAACAAACTAAGCTGAGTGTAAACATTATATTAGGAAGCTTTCTAATTGTTAAATGACAGCTAATAAATTAGTTTATGGTAATTGATTTGTGTAACCCGTGAGAAGAAATAATTGATATTGACTTATTATCGGAATTTAGCTAATTGTGATTAATATAACTAGCAAGTCGCTAAAGCTTGTAATGATAGTTATATTAAAATATGTAAGAGATATAAAATATATAAATTACATAAAATTTATGTAATATACAGAATATGTAAAATACATACATAAATAAAAAGCACAGAATGCAGCATAAGCAGAAATTTATTTGTGGCTAAAATAAATCGTAACTTGTCAGATCACAGTCATATTTATTTGTAACAATCGCTAAAAGCTTTCAAATAACATTTGAAAAATGAAAATCAATGAGAGTTCGAAAACGAAGCGAAATAAAAATTTATGCCACAATCAATTCAAAAAGATAGTCAACTGATTTGCAACACGTAACGCATTTTAATTGAATTTCTGTTATCAGAGGACGCGCATAGAATTTCAATACGAATGATTGAGTGCCGGATGAGTAGGACGGTTGAGCGATGGGCGTGGCATGGGGGAAGGGGAAGTGTTTTTTTTTTTTTTTAGCGAACAAAGTCAAACTGTGACGAGCATAGAACACACAATAAATATGCAAAATACGAACATTTGATATTTTTCAAATGCATTCTATTTGTATCTATACAATGCGTTTGTATGTGTGTGTGTGTGTGTGTGTCTTTGTCCGGGCGAGCGTTGTGCCGCTCGACTTGCCACAAAATTCTCACACGCCCCGCAATGTGACATCAGACTGACAGCGTCCTGGCATGTGATTGATATGCAGAGTGCGACGCTTCGCTCTGCTTGATTCTGTGGCTTGTAACATGGCGCAAAAAACAAGTAAGCATCCTTTACTAGAGTGTGCTAGACTAAGAGATACCCTGCATCCATTCTGTTCAATGTCAGTTTTACTGCCAAGTTACTCGCACAACCAAATGTAAGCATGCAAGTGCACTCATTTCTTATGGCAGACACAGTGCCTGAAAGAAACTGAGGCAATGCATTTGTTTATTTACAAATTGCATCTTATAATAATAAAAAATATTCCTAAAAATAAAGTTATTTACTTTGAAAACAATAAAAAATTTGTAATTTGTAAGAGTAGGTTCGAAATTTCATGGCTTTTTTGTGATTGTGTGCAAATTTGCAAAAAATGCATTCTCCAACTGATGATTATGAGTTTAATATGAGAATATGCTATAACTTGGGTGTTTCGCATCTGATCTTAATGAAATAAGACCAGTTGATAAATAATAAAGTATGAGTGTAATATATATTAATTATAAACTTCTGCCAGTAAGACTGTGGCAATAATCTTTATTGGAAATTGATATCGGAACGGGGTATGCGAAAACTTACTCTCAAAATATATATAATATATTTGTTCTATAGTCTCTCTTCTACACATTTTAAATTGTTGTAGGGTATACAAATATATAAGTTACGAATTAATACTAAAATGTCAATGTGAAAGATTAAATCAGTGTTTGAAACGCTGTTAAAGTAACTACTTCAAAGAAGTACTTCCCCAGCACATCAGTTTTAGCAGCAGCTACTTCAAACCACTTTCTCTGTCTTTTGCGTGTCAAAGATGTTTTAATTTATGCAAAATTATGTAAGCCAACAACTGATCAGTGCCACGGCCTACTAACATCATCAATTAGACATACACACACACTCGCACACACACTCGTATACACACTCGCACACACACTCGCACACACACTCGTATACCCATTCGCACACACACTCACACACACACTCGTATACACATTCGCTCACAGTCGTTTGACTCCAAAGTGTTGATTCCATTGAATCAGATTTACACGAGCCACTTCAGATGTGTTTATGTGCTAATTGCCGTATTCGTAGTCGACTGCGAAGAGTAAATATGTTCTATTAAATAGTGCTCTATTGATTTCCAACACACGCAACACTCGGCTGATAACTTGTTATGGTCACATGAAAGCGTCAGCCAAAAAAACTAGCAACTGAGAGTGCTCAAATCGATAGAGAGAGAGAGACAGATATAGAGAATGACAGAGATATGTGGACAGAGATTCAGCTCGACTCTTAAATGCCTTGCGTTAAAGTCTATATTTATAATAGAACCCCAGAGAGAGCCCGACTAGGGAAGCTCAAGTATACTCAGAAAACAAAAACTATTCTGAATTTTAGAACATCGCCCAGAAAATTTAGAAGTGACTGCCCTTTTTTTATTTTTTTCAGAAACATTTAAAAATATATTTTTTTTTAGAAATGCATTTTTAAACAGTTCAAATGCAAATCCTAATTTTTCGCGAATAAAATCATTAGTTCTTTCAAATTAAACTTTTTGCATTTTTTAAAATAGATTTTTTTTATTTTAAATTAATTATATACACAATAGTGTTATTATTTATTAATTGTTCAAACTGTCAAAGGCATATGCAGCGTATGCAATTATTTAATGGCCACGTGGCGAATACGCGATGTAGCTTTTTTCAGCTTTCGGCTATTTGGTTTTTTATTATTTACCAATTTATTTTAATGTTTATTAAGGTATCCCAAATTAAAGTGAACTGAATCAGCTTTTATTACATATATATAAATGCAACGATATATTTGAAAAGTCTGATTTTAAATATTCCACCAATTGGATGAATTTGCATATGCGAAAGCTCAATTTGCCACCCTTGCCTCTTGTTATCCAGCTTTTTATCGCCAGTCTTGACGCAACATGAGCCATGCACCAAATCTGTTGAGCAGCACATATACCAGAAATAAGGGCGTACTTACTGTAAACACTCGTAAAAAAATCATTTGATATTTAAAAAAATGCACTTGTTCAAATATGTTATATATTACTAAGATATGCATTTCTAAAAGATCTACTCTGATAAAAATCTCCAAAAAATGTTCAAAATTACTGTACATTTGATTGTATTTTCTTAAAAACCAGTGTTTTTCTTTTATCAGCAATAAGAAAGATGTATAATTTTCTCGGCTTGTTTTTTATTTTAACTTTTAAATTATCATTTTTGTTATATAAAATATTTATAAACATAGGTAATTTAAGATTCCACATGTACAAATTTATTTGTGTATAGTTTGTAATTGAAAATATATATAATTTTAAAATATTCTATTTTTTATTTTATTTTATATTTTTTTTTTAAATATAATGCCCAATAATATAAATTATTTCTGAAAAATATAGCAATAGTTTTTCTAATTGATCTTTCTTTTTCCGTATACTTAGAAATTAGTTCTACAACGCTGAAGTCTTTTTGTATATTTTACGTAATTATTTATTAAAACTAGGTCAAATTTTCAGTGTATACATGTTCCAGAATTTTTTCTTTACGTTTTCATTTTAATGCAATTTTTTCTGAGTGTTTAATCAAATCGGTTGCATTTAAAATATGTATTTTATTTGTGTGACATTTTGGCAATTTATTTTATCCATTTTGGCTGACAGGCAGGCACAAATTGCTTTGATGTTTTACAATGGCTCAAACAAATTTTGTGTGTATGTGTGTGTGTGTGTGTTAATGTGTGTAAAGCTTGGTTTTCTCTTGTTTGGTTGCATTTATTTGATGGCTCCTAACTTTACGAGAGCTGGGCTCCACTCGCAGTGGGGGCTATTAACACATCAGTGTTTAAATTGACGGGCGACTTTGGCGTACAGAATGGGTCCGGAACAGATTCCCGGGGCACGGAAGTTGTAAAATAACCGACAGGTTTGGGAAGACAGCAAGGTCGATGCTGCTAATGGCCTTATAAAATTATATGCCTCACGACGTATGAGAATACATTTTTTATTTTTGCCTTGCCTTCAAATATAATGAAAGTAATGATGCACTCCGCAAGTCTCGTCGCCCTTTTGCCTCGTGTTGCCGCTGCTCCCAGTTGATTTTCAGCTTAATTTAGCCCTTAAGTGCTGCATTTTGGCGTTTTATTGCTCGCTCATGCATTACACAGATACTTAGTCGTATTTTTTATTTATTTTTGTATTTTAGTTTATTTTTATGTTTGATATATATATTTTTTTTTTAAATTACATCATCTAAGCAACTTAAGTGGCACGTTAAATTATTTTCAGCAGGAGTGCTGGATTTGCTCAATCAGACTCACATATGTACTCTTATGTGTGTGTGTGTCTTTGTATGTGTGTGTTTGTGTGAGTTTGTTTGTACACAGGACATGTGAAAGGAGACTGCACATTTTGCAATTGTGCCACATGTTGACTTTTATTGACGACCTATTGGAAAATAGCACAAACAAAACTGGTGTGTGTTGTTGACATTGCTTGCAACACGGTTGCAAATGTAACTGAAACACTCGCCACATGCCACATGCCACTTGCCACTGGCATTTAACATTGAACATTGCCTTTATGCAATTCATACATTTTCAATTTAACTGAAGTATTTACAATTGTTACTTTTATTTAAATTTCATTTTTTATATTCTTAGCTGTTCTTCAACTAGAAAAATATTAGTTAGTATTATAATTTTAGTATTGTTTGTTGACATTAATTTAATTTGTATATTGATTATTTATTCCAGTGTTCTCAAAATATGCTTTAGCAACATTTCGCACTTTAAATAAATAGTAGGAGGGAATGAAAGTCATTTGATGAGGTTTACCCACTGAAACCACACACTATTGAATGGCCTTGAAATTGTGCGCCCTCGGATACCTTGCCATGAACCCCCAGGGGAAATTCCCCATATTTCAAGCTGAAATATGTGAGGTAGTGTGGAGTGCAGAGTTTTATTGAGAACGTAACTATCGAAACGTGAATATCGTCATCTTATCCGAATAGTCAAACAGTATTAAGTGTATAAAAATAATGTCTAAAGTAGTTCAAAGCTAGATCAATAATAATATTAATTATTAACTATTATTAATAATAATAATAAAAATAATAATAATAATAATAATAATACTATTAATAAAAATAATAATATTAAAATAATAACGGAATTTGAGTTATAATCAAAAACAATTTAAGCAATTAATAGCAATGGGCAGGAATAGACTTTAAATTTCTACTGAGAGTGTGATCCCAAGAGCTATGTATATATTCATTTTGAACTATCTTGAAAATATCTACAATTATTCTAATCATACTTAGGATATTGTCTAGTTACACATTCTAGATCATTGTATATAAATAATTTTTTTTAAATTTAAGTTTCTTGAAAAAAAAAAAACTGTTCTTTATTTGTTTTTGTTAAATTTGAGCTTAAAAAATGCAATTCGTTTTGATTCACTAACTTGAGATACATATAATTGCAATAATAGATATTAATTTAAGATTTTCCACAAGTTGTTAAATGAAATGAAAAACGTCGAAGCATGTTGACTGCTTTCCCCATTTGCAAAAGACATTAATATGAAAATAAAATGAATTTTCATTTGTCCGTGCAACCTTTTATAAGATAAAATATCCAATTGCTAGTCAAATAAAAAAAAGTTGAAACTTGGCTGTGCAACTTGTTGTCCCTAACAACCGAGAAACAAAAGAAGACCTCAACCAAGGACATCCATCAACAAGGACGATGAACAAGTGAAGCAGTCGTGTGCAACTGTTCAGGTGAAATTTGCTCGCCGTTTGATTAACTTTGTGTATGCCGCTTAATGCAAAAGGAGTCGGGTGGCTCAGTTCATCCATCCACAAAAAGAACAGCCAGCGTATATATATACCCAGGACTCCCCGAACTTCCCGATTTACGTGTCCATGGTCGGTGAATTCAAGATTCCCTCAACGGCAATACTTTGTTGTGTGGCTGTGTGTGTGTGTGTGTGTAGCAAACACATACATTGGCAGCTTAATAACAGTGCACAAGAGTCACATATACATTCATAGATACAATTTATCTAGCAAGTCCCAATGCAGTAGTTTAATACAAAGTTGCACAGATCTCTAGCAATATTTTACATTTTACTTTTGTTTCAGTTTTCTTTCAACTTTAGAACTGTTATTCGAGTCAGCCACTTATAACATAAAAAGTTCCAATAATAAATTTAAATGTTAATATTATTTTTATTTATCATAGTTTAATATGGATATTAGTTGAACAATAAAGTCGCCAGACTTTGGCCTAGGATTTCACTGCTAAGTTAAAATTTAACATTTTTGGCTAGAATAACAATTTTTTTTTTAATTTTCACAATAATATTAAGTTAGCAGATTTTGGCCGGCTAAGCTTAATGACAAATTAAGTTTGCTGGCGAAAATAATAAAATAAATTCAATTTTCTCGTCGCCACATTTTGTTAAACAAATTGTACTGCTACGCTTAAGTTTAGCAATTTTGGCAAATTAAATACACAAAAATACATCAAAATATAAAAGTTAAATATTCTCAAAAATTTCACTGCTAAGCCAATTAAAATGTTTTTGCTGCATTAATGTCACATTCAGCAGATGCCATTGAGCAATATTCCAATATTCGCATATACTCATCGCTTATCAATGTGCACATTAAAATTTATTGAGCGAAAGCAGAAATAAATCCTTGTTATTTAGCTGTCAATGTCAATTCAACTTCCGCTCAAAAGGATCCGGAAACGGCATATGAATAAAAAGGAACGAAAAAGAAATTTTGCAAATTGTCGGCAATTAAGATGAGACTCTTCTGCTGTGACTCAATTAGCTCGAATCGAATGCAAAAAGACGAGTGATGGTGGCCTGTTGCCATGAACACAAAATACTTTTGCCAAAAACAAGTCAAGTAAGAATGCTGTAGTCGAGTGAGCTGGACTAGGATATACTCTTCAGTAAGCTATTAATTTTTGTAGTCTAGTTTTATTTCCAAATTGCCTTAAAATAAAATAAAAATAAAAATCAATAAATAATAATAACAAATATTGCTATCTGAAATCGATACGTATCGATATTTTGGATGCAGCTATCGATAAAATCAAATAAATTTTATCCCGGTGTTAAGAGAACTAAGCACAAAGCCATTATGCCCTTTTTAGATATCTTAATTGATTCAGGGTATAACAAAAAATTGTATTATGACCACTGCGTGCAAGAGCCATAAATTCAAATGGAATTATAATCAGTACGCCTTATATGTGTATATTTAGCCTTGAGGTCTTAAATTTGACTCTTGTTTATTTCGCAATTCAAATACATATATTTGTTTTTTGAACTTTGCCAGACCGAAACTTTACAAAGAATCCTATGCAAACGCTTTGGGCAACTTTGAACATGTATTTTAAAAAGGCTGTATTTATTTATTTATTTAACTAACATTATTTTACATTTCTTTTCAGATTAAGCTTTGAGCTAAGGTAAGTCATAATAATAATTATTTATTATTGTCATATATTCTTTATTTATAATTAATGTTATTATAATTAAGCAACTGTCACGTTTACCTTGTGGTAGTTGCCAATGTATGGTGGCAAGTTGTCTAGACTGGCCAAGATTAACTAACGTGTCCAATACCAGTAAAAAAAAATAATAATACGGCTGTCTCTGGCGGGAGTAAAGTAGCTATCAACTTTTTGGTCAAGTTGTTTTCATTGCTTTTGCCGCTGACCCACATAGATTTCGGTCCCTCGATAAGAACTTTCCCCGGATACAATAAAATCGAGGGTTGACTCTATATTTATAGGCAATAAATGAGAACATTGACACACTTGAAGACTTGATGCAAATCCACTTGACTTGATTGAAATCGTAAAAAAATCAACAAGGTTTACATTGTTGGTAGCCCCAAAAACTGGCAATATAAAAGTAAAATGTCTAAGTCAAATTTTTGGGCCGCCGCCATACATCAATCATGTGTGTCACGCACACACACACACACATGCATGTGTAAATAATTGTCCAAATACTGCTCACACGCACTGTTGTCGCACTTTGTCGAATACTGTTGCCTGCTTTTTAGGGCGTGTTGTGTGCAAATGATTTTCATAAATGAAATTTATGTACGCAAAAATTGCTTCGCTGCCTTTTGGGGCCACCAGACGAGCGCACTAAACTGCCACAGCTAATGCGCCAAGGGAGCTGTGGGCTGTGCCACGCCCACCGTTCCGTTCCATTTGGCTATCGTGCAATGATAAACGCGCTTTTGGCGCATGATAAATAGCGCCAAGGCACACACAAACACACAAACTAACAAACAAACAAATGCGAGAAAATGAGAAAAAATGCTGAAATGAAAGCATACCGAAAATTGTATACTCTTACAAACTAGTGAAAATGTGGTCTTTTATTAGGATGTGAATTTCTAAAAGGTATATTTAGCTATCAAATCGCATACATGACATAAAATGCATATCGCGTGGAAATGTTCTGGGTTTCAGAAATAGTTTCTAATTATACGAAACAACAAATTCTCAAATCTACAATTGTTTTTACTTTTATTTATAAATGTTTTCTATTATTTGATATGAATTTTTAAGATGCCCACTTTAATTGAATTTTTAATTCAGAAAATCGACATCACATTTGCCTCTTTCTAAAAAACAGAGTTTTTCTTTTCCTAATACCAGCATCGATCTTTCTATAACTGAGAATACATTTTCTTATATATTTACTAAGAAATATTATATTAGCTTTTGCATTATATATGTTATTATTATACATTAGTACTTTTTAAAATTTCATATATACAATCATGTCAGGAAGCTTATAAATTAATATAATTTTATTTGAAAAACATGAAATTTAACGGCGATTCGAACTTATAATTATTTTTTCTAGACCACAGCTAAACTCAAATATAGCAGACAAGAGAGTAAAGTATTTTTTAAACCCGGTTTTTCGTAATTTTTTTTTCTTAATAATAGGAAACATTTCTATAAAATAGAAAAAAAGCCTTTATACCTTCTTCGCAGAGAGATTTCTTACTGAAAGACATTAACAACATTTTAAAAACTAGTAAGTTGTTCTATTTCAGTTCGATATTTTTTCTAAGTGTGTTTGGACGTTACACAATTGAGAGCAAAATTAAAATACACTTTGTGAGCGCAAAACACGCGTAGCTCAATTCAATGTCGCCTTGGCTAAGTTCCACAGGGACACGGCCAAATGACGAACGGACTGCTGTGCCAGGACTATGTCTATGGCCAGGACTATGACTGTGATGTTTGTGGCCACAAGCCCATTTGGATGGCGTGTGCGCACATTTGGGAGTCAAGTTAATATACATTTCTGTGTTCTGTGTTTCTGTGTTGCTGCCCAAGACATCAATTTCAAATGTCAATTGGTCAAATATGCAATTACACAATTGTTTACGGGCACGTTAGTCAATATAGTCTCTTATATATAAATATATATATATATATATATATATGAATATATGTTGTCGGCTGATTTATGTTAATTAGACGTTGCGGCAAACGCACACACAATTAATTATATGACCAAATTTGAATGCCAGCCGAAATTGCATTGAGTGGCTCAGTAGGAGGCATTTGGCTGCTAACAAGAAATAAAATTAACGCCGAGCGAAACACGGCAGGATAATTTGCGTCAATTCAGACAAGGGAACAGGGAGATGGAGAGGTAGAGGGAGAGGAGCAGGGAATCGACAGCTAACTGCCATCATAATCTTTAGCATTTACTCAGCTATTAATCTCAATGAAAATTAATGCTTAATGTTTAATGAAACTGCCGTCGTCTCAGTTGGATTTTTCGCATGCAGTTCTTTTCCTTCTGCTTCTCCATCTCTTCTCTTTCTGCTCTCTGTTCGTTTCCTTTTGACCTTATTGGATTTTTGCTTCCGACTTGATGGAGTTGCCAACATTTTGCGGTCTTTTGGTTAATCTGTTGCGCTTTGTTTTTATTGGCTGTGCTCTAATTTAACATTGTCAACTTAGTCCACAAAAGGGAGTCGAGTTTGGCATACTGAAAGTAATGAGTGTTCAATTCTGTGACTATTTTGTGTAACTTTTCAAATAATCCCTTGCTTTTCAAATATGAACATAAACAAAAAGTTAAACAGGTTAATTGTTGATTTGTCTTCATATTTAATTAAAACTAATTTGTGTGTAAAGCACAAGGCATTTTCCAAACGAATGCAAACGTAATGAAATTTGCTCGTTAAAACAAGCATTTTTGAAATCACAATTTCACGCTTTAATGTACATTTAATTTTTTAGCCACTTGTACAAATATTTACTCACTGTGTTTCTTTTTTTTGTGAACATGCTTAAAATGCAAAATGCTAATTTTGTTGAAAAACTCGAGCGCATATTAATATTTTTTGGAATAACCAATATAACAAGCTGAAAAGGTCGAAGACGGGATTGCTCGACTGGCAGATACCACTAACCACGCTATGAAATGTATTAATTATTTAACATTAATTATTTTAGGCACATTTTCTCAAAGACAAAACTAATAGTTTGTTCAATACGAAAAACCGTTTTAGTGTCTACAACTTGAAACTGATAAATCTTATAGATATTGCTTATTTTCTAAATCAAACTTCAACATTCAATTTAATTTAATCCATTAATAATTTGTTTTTATATTTTGTGAAATTAATTCAATATAAAAATATAATTATTAGTTTCATACAGATGGAAAGACAATAAATCTTCACTGCTGCTCATTACCAATTCGTAGTCTTGCTTGTTAAATTCTTATGCTCAACTTTGTTACATCCTTTTTGCCCATTTGCTATAAATTTAGGGCATGGAATAGGGCAACATTTAATAACTACCATTTATTTAAACTCTTTCTCAAATGGTATGCAATATTAATGTATCGGTGTCATTTTTGGGGCAACTGTGATTTTTTTAATTTTTTATACTATGATACCGAAGGTAAAATAGTATATTGGCTTTGAGCAATGTATGAACGTAAGTTTCTTCGTCACCCTCAGAGATAGAGATTTAAAACCTGGAACATATACTTGAAAGTACCCTCAAAAGCTAAAGTCCTACGTCAAAAGCTAAAGGAGGTAGGTTCGACTATAATGTTGACTTATGTTCCAACCCAAAATCACGTTTTGAGCTTTAATTGTACGATTGATGTAGAAGCCAAACAATGATTAAAACGCCCTTGATTTTAAAAATGCTTTGAGTTTTGACGAAGTTATGGCATTTTGAAGGTTCGACATACGCCCATATGCCGATTTTCGGACCATCATTTTGACTTATGTTCCGACCCAAAATCACGTTTTCAACTTTTAATGTACGATTGATCTAGAGGCCAAACTATGAACAAAAAGCCCTTGCTTTTGAAAATGCGTTGAGTTTTGACGAAGTTATGAAATTTTTAAGGTTCGACCTATGCCCATATGCCGATTTTCGGACCATAATTTTGATTTATGTTCCGACCCAAAATCACGTTTTCAACTTTTAATGTACGATTGATCTAGAGGCCAAAATATGAATAAAAAGCCCTTGCTTTTGAAAATGCGTTGAGTTTTGACGAAGTTATGACATTTTGAAGGTTTGACATATGCCCATATGCCGATTTTCGGACCATAATTTTGACATATGTTCCGACCCAAAATCACGTTTTCAACTTTTAATGTACGATTGATCTAGAGGCCAAACTATGAATAAAATGCCCTTGCTTTTGAAAATGCGTTGAGTTTTCACGAAGTTATGACATTTTGAACGTTCGACCTATGCCCATATGCCGATTTTCGGACCATCATTTTGACTTATGTTCCGACCCAAAATCACGTTTTCAACTTTAAATGTACGATTGATTTAGAGGCCAAACTATGAATAAAAAGACCTTTATTTTGAAAATGCGTTGAGTTTTGACGAAGTTATGACATTTTGAAGGTTCGACATATGCCAATATGCCGATTTTCGGACTATAATTTTGACTTCAGTTCAGACCCAAAATCACGTTTTCAACTTTAAATGTACGATTGATCTAGAGGCCAAACTATGAATAAAAAGCCCTTGCTTTTGAAAATGCGTTGAGTTTTGACGAAGTTATGACATTTTGAAGGTTCGACCTATGCCCATATGCCGATTTTCGGACCATCATTTTGACTTATGTTCCGACCCAAAATCACGTTTTCAACTTTTAATGTACGATTGATCTAGAGGCCAAACTATGAATAAAATGCCCTTGCTTTTGAAAATGCGTTGAGTTTTCACGAAGCTATGACATTTTGAAGGTTCGACATATGCCAATATGCCGATTTTCGGACTATAATTTTGACTTCAGTTCAGACCCAAAATCACGTTTTCAACTTTAAATGTGCGATTGATCTAGAGGCCAAACTATGAATAAAAAGCCCTTGCTTTTGAAAATGCGTTGAGTTTTGACGAAGTTATGACATTTTGAAGGTTCGACCTATGCCGGCTTCGCAGGAATAATTTGTAAGCTTCGAAAATGGGTTGCTATGTTATATCTACCTAAATCTGAAATGCAAACTTAAACAGTGTTTCTTGGATGAACAAATTATGGTATCATAGTATTTCGCTGTCGGTTACTTCCGACTGCAACGTTGTATCTTGCTTTTTTTTCAAAACTTCTTGTCTAGACTTTGATTTCATGCACAAACGAAGCAATTATGGCACAAAATTTTGAGAGCCCTTAACATTTGGAGAAAATAAACAATATATTTTGGCATTGATGCAAATTTTGAACTTAAGCACACACAGATACTTCATACGAACACAAACATGAATATGCTTCAAGCAAATATTGACCCTTAGTTGGAGCAGGTTTATAGATATCATCTTTCTTGTCCTGTAGCAAACTAGACACCTACAAGTGAGCTACAAATAGATGACCATATAAAACATAGCAGCTAACTAAACTTCAGCATACACACACACTCAGAAAAATAGGAACACATTTTTAGAAAATTGCCAGACTTTTGGCAAAGGGTAGCTCAACTTTTTATTCTTTTTTTTTTAAATCAAAGGGTAAATTTTTCAAAAATGTTGAAATACTATGCTTAAATCACATTTTTGTAAATATGTATTTATATTATTAGGTTTATTTTAAATTAAGTTTTTTTTTTCAATTTTATTTGCTTTTACAATTCATAGAAGTTAATTTGAAAAATTTACAAGCAATCGATGGAACAAATTAATCTTTTACAAATTGCAGAAATTTTTTTTCTTTCTAAAAATTAGGGCTTGCATTTTTACTTTTTTTTTCAGTGTATACGTACACGCATAAATCACAGCTGTCAATAGAGATTTTGATTTATTTTTTGCCGACTGCTCGCTTTTAATACTATTCCCAAGACACACACTCACAAAAAGGTGGTTGCCACACTAATGAGATTTAGATGCGGCAGCTGCGACACTCGAACATGCGAATTAAGTAACATTTAATTAATTAATTTGCTTGTTATCTGTTGTACGTGAAACAACATGAAAAGGTGATTTGGCAAAAAACCCATCTGCTCCCCATTACCTGTAATTGGTGAGGTGGGGCTTTGGGCCCACTGCGCCATGTAGTTATCTAACACACACCCATATGGGTGTGTGAGAGTGTGTGTTGGGTGTGTGGGCTTTTAAGCTGTGACACATGCGTCGTTTTTTGTGTAGACCATAACTTTTACAATCACATAAATAGCAAAAGCATCAGCAACAGAAGCAGCAGGAGCAGCTTTCCTTGATAAAGTCGTAAAAAATGTTTTAAAATTGCTGTTTTTTGCGACTTGAATCCGAATACTGATTTTGTAGCGGCTGCAACTGGCAGCTGCTAGTTGTACAAATTATATTAATATATATGACATAAATATTTTTTTGAAGCGTAACTCAATTCAACTAACAATAAATTTATAGAAAACATTTAAAATCGAAACGAATTTTATTTCCGATTTTGATTATGGTACGTAAAGCAGAATTGAATAAAACAAAAATAATAATAAATAGGCAAAATAAATAATAAATAAACGGAATTGTGATTATGTTTTGGTTAATGGATTTTAAATATACACCATGTTAAAAAATTAGCAAAAACTTATGAATATTCTGACATTAGAGTAATACCAACTGATTGAGCAGAACATTATCAACATCTAACTAATTAGCAAATCACATATAATAAAATCCATTCCTATATTTGGGCCTTAAATTGTTTTAATTACATTTTGATCTCATTGAAATGTGTAAGGCTTATCTCTTAGTATATATTATATTATATATATGTATATATAATTACCTTGCTTTTATTATTACTTGGTTCACTTTAATTATTAATATAGATGGCTGCTGATACATACATACATATATTAATATATATAATAAAACAAATAAGAATGCTGTAGTCGAGTGGGTTGATCCTGATCAATAATATATATACTTTATGGGGTCGGATAATGCTTCCTCCTGCCTGTTACATACATTTGCACAAACACATTATACCGCTTTCACCCACAACTGAAATTTTAACTGTGTAAGCAATCGATTGAAAACTTGATTTTAATACATTTTTAAATAAAACTAACAATCGATTGGCAGCTTTTGTCTGCACTTAAATCAAATATATACATACAGTGGCTCACATAGGATTCTGCCCAGTGCCTAGCAAAAAATTTAAAGTGCTATAAAGTTTAAACAAGGAAACAAATTCAAAATGTTTAAATGCCAATTTTTTTAATGTTGTATCACATTTGAAAAACAAACTTTAGTTCTTATTAAAATATTAATTAATTAATTAAAATTAGTTTAATATCTGAAAACATAACCAAAATTTACGTCACAAACATTTTGCCCAGTCTTAAGAAAAGTTTAATATTTGGCGTATAAAAGTTTGAATAAGGATGTTAATACTTAGTATGATATCCTTTAGCCTTAACAACTTCCCTTAACCTATTATTCATAGAAGATACCAGCTTCCGGGTAGTTTCTGATCTTGCTCCACTCCTCCTGCAGAGCATTTTGGGGATCCTGTTTGCAGGATATGTTGTGTTCCCGGATGTTATTTTCCAGCAGAGCCCACAAATTTTCAATAACATTTAAATCTGGAGACTGGGCCGCTGGAATCATCACGTGGGGGCAGTTCAATCTAAGCCAGGACTGTACTATTCCGTCCTTATGCTTGGGGTCGTTGTCCTGGTAGATCCGGAAAGTACGAGGGATTCCAGCTTCTCGGCACTTTGGAGTAAATTTTCCTTTGGTATATCAAAGTACACATTCTTGTCCATTGTTGTTTCAAAAATCACAAAATTTCCGGCACCGGCTGCCGAGATAGATGCCCATACTAGGACACTTCCTCCGCAGTGCTTGACTGTTGCCTTTAAGTTTTTGGGACTCAGCTCAGTATTGGAGTGTCGCCACACATAATTCCGTACGTCCGAGCCAAAAATGTTTATTTTGTGCTTAAATTCAAATATGACTGTGTTCCAGAACTCCAAATCCTTGTCCAAGTGGATTTTGGCGAACGTCATCCTATACCCTGTATTTTTTGCTTATATAAATTGCTCTTTCCGTGATGCTCGGGCCTTAAAGTCATGGTTGCGCAGAACTTGGAGCACAGCTCCCATACTGAACTTTTTCCTTATTTCATCCTGCACCTATTGAGTCAGTTTTTGAGCCGATAGCTTAAGATTTCCCCTTGAAATCTTGATGATCCTTAGCTCGTCCTGCTCGGTGAAAATCGGGTTTGGTGCAATTCCGCCCTTGTCCTCTGTCCAATTTTCGTCGACGAAACTCCAAATGATGTGGAATACAGGTTGACTTGGCTAGATTGACCATTTCAGCTATTTGGCGATGTGAATATCCGATTTTTAAGTGTTCCAGGATGAGTTTCCTTTGTTCAATGGTAGTCAGTTTGCCCATGGTCCTTGTTGGTTTGTTGCACTCGAGATGCAGGATATAACTAAACTGACTATGAAGGATTGGTCTATTTATACCGAAAAAAATCAACTTTAGGTCAAAAAATCCGGGTTTTATGGCACCCAGGTGTCCATAAAGTACCTGGGCAGAAAGTTTGTGACCTATAATTTAGGTACTTTTTAACATAACCCGACCTAGTGGGTGGGGAAATCCCAATTTTTTAGGATCATATATTAATTTTTGTGGTTAATATATGTACCTGTCATGGGTCTTTGGAATTTTTGAAAAATATTACATAATTACTTTATGGCAGGCAATTAAAATTGGTGCTAGGCACTGGGCAGAATCCTATGTGAGCCACTGTATGTGTAATCAATCATTAACTTACAGCAAGCTGTAACGCATTACTATTCTATATATTTATATGCATCTGTGTAATCAGCTTTGGCTCTTTTATGATTGGCGAATGGAAAGAGCTTTAAAATATCCATTACATTTGAATGAGGGCAATTTGAAATCTCGGCTGAACATCAGGAAGTAATAAAAAAGTTCCATTAAAACGTGAGTCGACACAGTTTGTACCAAGCGGCTTATCTGACAACACACATAAGTATATAATTTCATATAAGTATCTTCCCTCATTTTTGTTTGTTTGTATAAAGTTGACAGTGTAAACAGTTTAATACTCTTTTGGTTGCCGGTCTGAGCGAGTCTAAGTCGCTGTAACCGTAATTTACATTAACTGCCAACACTTGACAAACATTTCAGCGACAATTCCCAGTCATTAGGGCCATAAGTATGTGTATATATAGACTAGAAGACTAATCGATAACGAGGCCAGCACTTTTGACAGAGGAGCAGACGAGCAGCTCAATTGAGTGTCATCAACAATTCATGGATCACTTGAAGTTCAGCCAGCACCCAAATGCACTTCAGATAGCGCCGCCAACTAATCAGCTATACACTCAGAAAATAAAATACTTTTAAATTAATAATAAAGTACTTTTAAATTTTAAATTCGTCCTTAAAGCTAGAAGGTTTCCCTTGTTTTTAGAAATATTGTGTAAATATAAGAAAACATGTTTCCTAAAATTTGAATCAACAATCAAGTCTCTTTTTAAAGTCATCATAAATTTATAAACTATGTACAATTTTTGTACATATGAAATCTTTTGATAATAATCTAAAATATATTTAATATAAAAAACACAAACACTCTTGAGAAAACAACACACTGGAAACTAGATATATTTTGTTTTGCATTTTAGCAAAATCAACTTCCAAGTTAAGAAATGCAATCGATGGTTTTTAGAAAACCACATCCTTCAAAGTTAGAAAATCTTAGAGATTCTAAGCAATAAAATGTGTTACGCTTGGCGCTGAAACTATGTCGAATTGCTAAAATGACAGGCAATTTTGTTTTTCCTACTGTATGCAGAAACCATCTTGAACATGCAACTCTTTTATTAAGGAAAATCTGCAGCAGCTTTTTAAATGGGCAGCGGAACTCTTTAGCTCAAAGGCAAAAATTGTTGTTAAAGTTATTGTTGTTATTGTGGTTATTGTGGTTGTTTATTTGGCATCAAGAGGCAGTTTTTGCGAGTGCAAAGTTCTCATAAGTAGCTCAGGTGTAAAAAGCTTTTAAAACTTTCCAATTTGACCTTTTGTCAGACAGAGCTACTTTTTGAGGGGCGTGCCACACAAAGTGGCAAACAATGTACGCAACAATGTGCCAAAACATAATGCTATTGTAAAGATATATACTTTTATTTCTGCCAAAACAATGTTGGTAAAATATTGTTTGTGTTATGTTTTTTGAGTTGCACGTAGCAATGCCCCAAAGAACTGTCCTTGATATAGTCGAAAGGTCACTTTCTGTGTCACTTCACTTATTGTAATGTTTAATTTAATGTCATATATTATAAATGGTTTACTTCAAGCTAAGCCAATTAAGGCCAGCTAGCTGGACGCAATACTAATACTACTAATGACTAATATAAAACAGCTGATCGGCTAATATTTATTTATTTCTGTGAAATTAATAATAGAACAATTAATTTAAATATAAAACACGAGAACCACAACCCAATAAATAAGAGACCTATTAAACATTAAAAACGATTTCATTTATATTTTGCTCCTAACATAAAATTATAATAAATCATAAAAGACAAATTGGATTATAATTATATTTTAAAAGGAGCGCTTTCTCATTTCTATTTTGCTTTCAATATTACATTTAATAAATTATAAAAATGAAATTTAGTTAAAAGGCATAATTTATGCAGCAACCATTTTTTCTGTGTCTAAAAACTTGCAACAAATAAAAGGGGATTGTGGCGGGGCAGCACTTTAATTAAATTTCAACACTGCGGTCAACTGCAAAAGTTTGTCTTGTTTGGCAACCACAAAGCCGGCAGGCAGGGTCCACTTACTGTGTTTTTACTGTACCTACGCATTGTGGGTTGTCATGGGTTCAGTTCTGTTGCGGTAAACCAAGCGCAGCGTGTGCTAATCCTAATGGCTTTTCAATGTCCATTCCGCGAACGAACGACCCGCACAGCACAAGGGCTGTGGTTAACTGATCTAAGTAAGAGTTGAGATAATATAGCGGAAGGTATGCTGCATGCAGCATGCCACATGCACCTGACATTTACTGTAATCTAGCCGAGGGCGCTTCTCAGTTTTGCTAATTGCTCTGCCAAAAAAGCTCAGATTTCACTGGGTAAGCACAAAGAGCTAAGATTAAACTGCAGTCAACTATGAAAATGTAATTACTCACCCATTGAGTTTAAATTTTAATTTTTTTTTTAAATAACAAATTTTAATAAATTGTATGAGCTTAGAAAATATCTAAAATATTTGTATATTGGAAATCTTAAAATACTAATGTTTAATAATAATACACGTTTGCGAACATTTTGTGTAAACATCTAAAAGACAACTTGAAATCCAGACGTATTTTTTCTAAATTTAAAAATATCTACCCCGGAATTAAAAAATAATTAACTCTGGTTATGAGAAACAAAACTTTCTGAATCTACCATTGATATGGGCAAAATGTGAAATTGGTTTATTGCAGCTGCAAGTCCTTCATTGAATAATTCAATTGTCAATAAATCTTTTATGTTTAGCTTGGATGGCTTCAACTCTCTGTCTCTGCAGTATCATCACCAATGGCTCAGTGCCTGTTTGGGGCTGAGATTGTAAACCAAAGCTGATGTCATTTGTGGTTAAAAGACATGACAGCAACATTCTGTTGTATGCTACTGAAATGGTTGTCAGTCCGTGCTTAAGTAAAAGGGCTGCTCATATTCATATTTTGCTGACTCAGCTCATACATGGCTTAAAAGACTCAAAAAATAAAAGCGCGGCCGACAGAATTCTCTGCAATTGCTGAAAAAAGAGTATTAAAAATATGTGCAAAATGATAAGAAATCTGATTTATGCACAGAAATACATATGTATATTTATATATATATATATATGTACATAAATAAGTTGTGCTTTATTTATGATGCGCTTTGAGTGCAGGGCATAAATATAAAACAAAGCTGCAAATAAAATGCGCGTATTTAAGCATAAAACTCAAGCGAAATTCGCTTTATGTGAAAAATGAGAAGCGACGCTGTGATTTGCTTTCTGACAGACATCTATATATAAAAACAAAATCATGTCTATATATGTGCAGATATGTGTGTGCACTGCATAGTAATGAGTTATAGTTAGTGCCTCAGCTGCGCGTGGCATGCCTCACATAAACTCAATCATATTCAACACGCACTGATATCAAGCTCTCTTTTTTCTTCTTTTTCCAGCAAGTCGGGCAATTAATGTCCTTTATGCTTGTCATACATGCCCCCATGTAAGCTATGGATTGAACTCTCTCCAACTCCCAGAACTGCTGACTTTCTGCGCAATCCCTTGACCTTTGCCCTTTGCAGTAACGTTGATATATCGCATCAGCTTTTATAATGCTAGCGTACGTTGACATTGCTTTCCCGAATTGATTTTCTTTTCTTTCTTTTTTAGGCAATCTATTTGCAAAAATCGTTAACTGAAAGCTTTTAGCAACTGCCAAAGAGGCACACAGCAAACTCAATTAGCCAATTTTCCGTAAAACCTTAACTCGAAATCAAAGCACGCGCCAAGGCGAAAAACTGAAAACTGTAAACTTTTAATTCAAGCGTAAAACAATTTATTATTCAATATTAGTTTAGTTGTATACTTCAAAGTTTTAATTAGAAAGTTGCCAGCGAAGTTACTCATGTTTTACGGCTTATCATCAAGTAGAAATGTTTTACAAAACATTTTTCTGCCTCAAATTGAAAATGTTCATCCTCAGACTAAAGAGAGCTAAATTTATTATATGCCACTTGCTGATGTACACCCAGAAAAGTAGTCGATGTGCCGACTTACATTAGTTGACATTAAATAAATAAATAATCTAAAAAAATCTATGATTTTACGGGGATTGAGAACACAGACCCTTCTGAAATGATTTTTTCTGAAAATTGGGGTTTGTATTTTGCCTTAGAAAAAATGTTGTTTTCTTAAGAAATAGAAAACATTTCTATTAAAAAAAAAAAAAAAATAGATAGCCAAAAATTTTAGATTCTCAATTTTAGCTTTTTAGTTGTGAGAAAAATATTTGTTATATTTAATAATTATTTCTAAAAACAAGCAAACATTTCTAATTTTTAGGATTTTAGTGCGATTTTTTTCCGAGTGTATGTATAAAATAGGGCACACACACACAAACAATAGGGCACAATGGGCGTGGCAGTGTGAACAACAAGTGCGGCTAATCAATCAATGCAATCAAGCATAAATTGTCTTAAAACAAAGACCGGGCTAAATATTGTGATGCCATTAACAACAACTGTCAATAGGGCGAGCCAGGCAACAATGGCGGGCGGAAGCGGAAACGGCATGGGGCATGTGGCATGTGGCATGTGGCATGTGGCATGCTCTATTTGCTGTAGTTGCTATGGAGCACACATACAATACACAGACAGACAGACAGACAATGCCAATGCCACTCAGGCGTGTGCAAACAGACAGGCGACAATCTCGACGCCATCAACGTGCCCCAAACGAGGCATCTTTATCGACGACACAGACTTTGACTTTGATATACACTTGCCACGCCTCCCCCTCCTCCGCCTAAGTGCTCACATTTACACTTATGAAATTATGCAGAAATACTATTATTGTGGCCACGTTTCCTCAAATATTTCATACGCCCAAATTGAATAAGAAATGTCGTTACATTTTCTCGCACACAGCGAAAATTGCTATTAAATTGCTCCTTCACGCTGTGACCACAAAAGCCGCTGCCTCCAGCAAAACACACACAACAAATACCATGTGCTGAAATCACATTTATGCATATCCCTGTGTATGCAAATGACAAATTGGCTTATGCCAAACCGAAAGTATCTGAAATGCAAAAAGCTCTGATGAAAATACCAAGGATAACTGCTGAAATAGTGCATCAGACATTTTTAACGTAAATTGCGAATTGCGAATAATAATTAAATTCTTCTCTTTGTTATTATTAATTATAAATATAAGAATTTTTTCAAACGCGTATATTTCTGTTAATATGTTGTCTTGAAGTAAATTTAGAATCATATTAAAAAACAAAAATTAAATTTAGTTTGAATCTACAGGTTAATCTATTTTATCCTGGCTTCAAATGAAGGATGTTATTCATTAATTCTCTATATATAAATATAAAAATGTTTCAAATTTGGTATTGTATTAAAAATAATTTAATTTAGTATTAATCTAGCGGTGACATAGTTTACCTTTTTTAAATTTACGAGGAATTATGAAGGCACAGTTAATAAAAAAATTACAAATTAATGAAACTTTTATATTTTACTGTACTGAGTATATTGGTTTTGTGCAATATATGTCCGTCTGCCAGTCCTTTAAAGGTCGATCAAAGTATAAAGTAACTTAAGAGATTTCAAACCTGAGACCACATCGTCACTTTCTGCTTTTCTTTATATATATAAAATTATATATATACATATATAGTATATATTGTAAACGAATACAATCCAGCTTAAGCTTAATTAAATAGTCGAGCACACAGCGCAATCACATTTGTTTGATTTACTGCTACTTTCAGCTCGTTTCATCGGTGGTCTCATAAATTTGCCGTTTCAACCTTAAATTGCATGCTAGAGGCATGCCACAGCTTACACTATCTCTCTCTCAATCTCTTTCCTACTCTCTCTCTCTCTCTCTCTCTCACGCTCTATTTGTCTTGCAGTATTTGGCTGTGCCGCATTCCGTGCGGCCTGTCGCATTCACTTGCCAAAGTGAGTGTCCCGCTGCCTCTTGCAACATTGTGATGTGGCACCGACTCAACTTTGTTGACATTTATGCGCCATCTGTCTGTTGCACGCAGCCAGGAGCAGCAGTCATCGGTCAGCAGGCTCTGCATTCTTTGGTGCTTTGGCGCTGTCATTCGGGATTAAGCCAACGCCTCCGACTTAAGCTCAAAATAACCACAAAGATGGAGTCTTGAGCACCACATTTTTGATATGCTAGAGGAGGAAGGGAGACTGAGAGTGGGAGGAGTTCAAGCCGCGCGGTGCACTGCTCCTTGGTGAATGTTAAAATTAATGCAATCAACGCCTGCAGCGTTTTCCAGTCATTTTGCCATTTTAATATTTGGTGGACCCAAAAGAAATAGTCTCTTTGAAATTTAGAAAATCCGTCTAGAAAGTTTTTAATGCTTAGTTTTATTAATTTATAAATATTATAAGAATATAAAGATTAGAAGGCGACAATCCGAAAAAATTTTGGTTATTTCTATTTCTTTATATAACACAATACCTGTCTCAAAAGTAGAAATGCTAATCATTATTTCATTTCTAATGTTCAGACTGGTCTTAGTTTTAAATTCCAATAAAGTCATATTTTGTTATACCCTTAACCCATTGAAAATGGGTAAAAAGGGTATAATGGTTTTGTGCAAATGTATGTAACAGGCAGAAGGAAGCATCTCCGACCCCATAAAGTATACATATATTCTTGAACAGCCGAGTCGATATAGCCCTGTCCGTCTGTCTGTCCGTCCGTCCGTCTGTATGAACACGCGGATCTCAGAGACTATAAGAGCTAGAGACTTCAAATTTGGAATATAAGATCTCGTGTACCAGGCGCAGATCAAGTTTGCTTTATTTTATCGATAACTGTCTCAGTTTATGAAATATCGATACATTTCGATTTCCAATAGCAAAAAATTCCACAATTTAAGAGGCAGAGGCTTCTTATTTATACATAATATGCATATACATATTATTGATCAATTATAGTCGAAAATATATTCTCATATTGATCTCATTTTTATCAGCAGCCGCAAGCATTTTCTGTATACATATTAATAGGCGAGCGCATGTGTGAGAAAGGGATGGCATGATAATCTACGTTAGCGTCAATATATTTGTGTGTATTCTGAAAGCCCCGATAACTGCCATTTCGAGTACGTGTGTATGTATTTATGTATGTATATGCACGTGTTTGTAGCCATTCAGTGCGGGCATTTGAGTGTAAATCATCTTAAAGGGAAACTAGAATATATTTAACAACTGGGTTAAGGGTTTATTGTTGTCGAGTTAACTCGACTGCAGCGAATATATAAACTACAACAAATTAAGAAACATTTACAAAATTGATATAAACATATTTTTTCTAAATTTTAGAAAAATTCTACATAGTATTAAAAATGCACTGTTTTTTAAAAGCCAAACATTTCAATTTAGAAATTTATTTTCTGAATAAGTATGGCGAAATTCTAAAATTTGATATGATTTTTTTTCCGAGTGTCCCTAGTGCGCCCAAAGTTTTTCAACTATTTTGCTTTGACAAGTTTCTGTCAAACTTTCCAAAGTAACTAGCATCTTTTTTTATTATGATACACAAAGTGCAAATTTTGAGCAAAAGACAAATGTTAATGACATTTAAATTGAGCAATTATTGAATTGACCTAATTGAGTTTTAAAGTTGAGTGGCATCAGACATTCGGATTGTTAAATTATTTGTGAATTATTTGCGAAAGCACTTTGAGCACTTTTCTCCACGCTAAATATTCGGTATTTTATTGCGTTTTCATCTCCTGATTTTAATTTAAAAAAACCTTCGATCTATTTCTGAAACTTTCATTACTCACAGAATTCAGCACTTGATTTATAATTTAAGTAGATTTTTCGATTTCTTGTAATTAAGTTCATTGCAACCTAAATATTCAATTATATTTACTCGTATTCCACTCAATTATCCTTAAATATATTCAATGCCAATCAATTTCAGCTTTCAATTTACCAAAAATAATTCCAATTGTTGCCCAAACAATAGCAAATACAAAAGCAAATATATATTTCGAATTTCAATTGTGAAATGTGCAAAAACAAAAGCAAATGGCAGCTTGAGGCATTAAAGAAACAAGTATTTAGAGGATTTTAAATTTTGATATTTTCTACAATTTAGATTTAAAACAGAAAATACCCCCAATTATTTTTAAAATTGTTGTATGCCAATCAATCAGATTTGAATTTACCAAATAACCATTCCAATTGTTGGCAAAGAGAGAATATATAATATAAAATTGGAATTTCAATGGCAAACTGGACAAAAATAAATACAAATGACAGCCGAAATTATGTTTAACAATTCTTAATATGTTTCTTTGAAAAGTATTTAAATGCATTTTTGAGTATTAGAAGCTGACAAAAGGATAACAAGGATGAATCTTATTTTCCGTCCAGTGACAATACAAAACTACTTACCTTTGTTAACTTTCTTTATTCAGGTAAAGCAACAATCTTTAAATTTTGTTCTATTGAAAGTGCTGCGCACAAAAGTATGCTAAGGTTTTTCATAATGCGAGCTGGAAGCAGATTCGACAATGGAAAGGGTTTGGTTTTGGCGGCATTTGTAATAATTTATTCTGTTGATATAAAATTTAAAATTTGTCCAGAAATTATAAAAAAATAAACAGAATAATATATATACAAAATACGATGATATGTTTTATATGCATTCTTCTCAAATTTTAAGTGGAATATTTTTTGGAATATTGGACATTATTCCTTAGAGAGAGACTTATCTCTATTTTTTTTTATTAAAAATGCTGTGCTACATTTTCATTTATTTTAATTTGGTCAGCACTAGAAATAATAAATTAATTTGCTTTTACAGAAAAAAGTCGGCAAATTTCCTAAAATGATAAATTAAATAAATAAATGATGCCACCTACACTTCGAGTGCCATATTTTGAAATTTAAAGTGAACAATTTTTTTGAACTATTTTCGCGCTAGAGAATTTGTTTGCAATTTGTATGCAACAAGTATTGTCTAGGGAAAATGCCGAGCAGCTTAAGCCGTGCATATATGCATGTGTTGTGTGGGTGGGGAAATCGCTGTGTGGCAGAATGCAAAATTAGAATTACCGCAGCAGTGGAAACCCGTAAACAAACATGCTCTTAGACAGTTAGAAGAGGAAAGTCAGGGGAAGATATGGCATTGCTGCCTGCCACGATGAGCGATGAGTGGTGCATGTCAACACCATTGTTGTACATGCCTCATACAGCGTTGACTTTCCCTACCGCTCTCTGCTGCTCTCTCTCGAGAGCGCATTTACCACATACAGTTGCGAAAAAAATAATAGCATCACTTTAACATTTTTATTAACGTATGACAAAATAAATCAATAGCTTTGCAATTTTTTTTAATTTTCACTAAATAAGTTGAGAACGTTGAATAAAACAATGTTTATTTTTTGTTATTTCTCAGTTTCTTCTAAGGGTCTTATTACACTTTTAAAAACGTATTCATAGACATTCCTTAAACTTACAAAAAAAGGACACAATTTTATCTACTATTTAATGGTTTAATTGAAATAGACTTCGACCTATTTCTGCAACTTTGTATATTCAGTTCAGTACTTTGTTTATAATTTAAGTAAGTTTTTTTTAGTTATTATCAATTGTATTTTCTCGAACTTCTTTTATTTTTTACTTTTGTTAAGCGTCTTATTCCACTTCTAAAAACGCATTTAATATTCCTTAAATTTAAAAAAGGGCACATTTGGAAACATTGTAGGAGTGCTTCTATTATTTTGGCTACAAATTTAACTTGACACTGCCAAAATAGACAAGTGCATCATTCTGTGTGTGCGCCTGTGTTGTGGTTACGTGACTGTGTTGCCAATGCGTCTGGCTTACCAAATTCAAAGCAGCAGCGGCTAAGCACCGCTGATGGCCAAGACCAAAAATGTTGCAATGTTGCAATTTGCTAAATTAAAAACACGAAAATGTTAGCGCTGCTCAAAATGTAGCCGCAAAGTTAATTTGCGTCTCACGTTGCCATGCGGCAAAGTTGCCCAGTTGCGTCGTGCCAGAGTTGCCAATGCACGCACGTCACTTACTCATAATGGGGCACTTCCTTTGGCAAAATGGCGTCCGCACTTTGCGCCCCTGATTCACTAATTCCGAGCTGCACATGCACAACAACAAAGCGCGCACTATTTATGGCTATTTATGGTTGCACACTGTTTTTGGGGCATGTTTGCATCAGCATCCCCCCCCCCCCACCCTCAGAATTTCCAATTGCAACTAATGACGTCGGCTGTTGGCTGTTAAGGCCAACGTGTTTACTGCGAATTCTCAATTAAAAATAACGCCCAACTGTGATGAAGAAGAAAGAAAACAGGTACAGCAATCTGTAGGCGCTACAGCTCGACTGGGAGATACCCTATATTTAAATATATTAAGAAAATAGGTCTGTTCAATTATTATCTATCTTGAGAGAGAGTCGGTTATTAGTGATATACTTCCCAAGTTTATTAACTACAATTCCCAGATTATCGACTTATACTATGTGGTATATCGATCTGTTTTCGATTTGTTAACACCCAGTTTTATATATTCTGTAGACTTAAAAGATATTAATTACAAAGTGATCAATCAATATAGATAGTAAAAAATCGTAATCTAAATGCTTTCTTCAATTAACCATTTCCTTATTTATTTTTTAGATAAAAAATTAGAGTAATAAAAATGTGCTGAAACATATACATATATATGTATATGTAAAGTAATATGCTCCGTTACCTTTCAATGTCAGAGTATTGAGAAAACGTTTTTTAATTAACGGAGATTCGACCACAATGAAAACAGGCATTTCGTGTTGCAATTTGCTAGTTTTAAAGAGCTTCATTTGCCTATGCGCATATTTAACAGTAAGTGTGTGTGTGTGTGTGTGTGTGTGTTCGTGTGTGTTGACCACAATTATGGGTAATACCTTGAAGGCCAATTTGTTTGGCTTTGTTTTTGTTTGCCTGCCTGGCCACATTGAAATGCATCGATGTGTGCAAATTGCGTTGTTGCCCATTTCCAGTTTTGCACGGCAAAATTTGATCAGCTTTTTGTTGCTAATTATATTGTGCAGCAGTCTTCGTATAATTTACCCATATTTGTGGCAGCCACATTGCCAGCTGTCCCAAGTTATGCAAATTTGCAGCGACGATTTGTTTACTGACAGTCAAACAAAATAGAGTAAAGGACTTCTGACTCAGGATACAGGACACAGGATATAGTTACTGCCAGTGCCAGTTTCTGTTCATTTGCGTAGTTTTAATTATTTAATTTTTTTTTATTTAATTATTTTGCTGCATAAACATGAATTTATTTAATTGTTTACCCTTATTGTTGCAGCTAAATCACATTTGCCAATATGCAATTTTAAGTTGATTCGCTGCAACCAGAAGCGTTTGACTGGAAATTAGAATAATGTATTTATTTTAATTTTTTTTTAAATTTGAGCGCTTTCAGTTAAGTTAAGTTTTAAAATGTGTATGCGAATGTTAATAAAAATGCGAGTTACTGAAAATTGTCTATGGCAGCTTCAAAGTTATAAAGAAAGCCTTAATTTGAATTCTTCATTTAATGAATCACATTTTACATGAATTTTTATGTCGTACGTATTAGAAAAGAGAACAACAATGGTTAACTTAAAAATAATTAAAATAAATTTCTAAATTTATTTTTGTATTTCTTATATATTAAACAAGTAACAATGATGAATTCGAATGTGTGTCGAGCTTGGATATATTGAAGAAACTCTGAATCGAAATGATTTGTTCAAAGAATCCTTTGCTTAGATTTATTTTCTCTTATTCTATATTATAGATAGACAGATTTTCTGACAAAGTATTTCATTACTTACAAACATAAAATCAAAGGCCATAAATTTGAAGAGCTGTGCAGTGCAATTTCGAAAGCAACCATTTGAAGTAGTTTGTGCAACAATATTATTTTTACAATTTCGTGGTCATTCAGCAATCCACGCCTCTCCGCTCAGTACAGTATGTGCTCGCTATAGAGCAAAATTTGTTAGTCAAAAAGCGCATTAAAATCTTAATCTTCAGTGTGGACATAAAATCTACAAGCACAATGGTCGACGGGCGCACAATTGCCACACCCAACTGAGTAGCCCATAAAACTTCGGCGAGAACAAAGCAATTTCACACGCTCATGAATGGTAAAGTGAAGCGCACACACACACACACACACACACACACACACACACACATAAGATGATAGAGTGGGAGAGAGAGAGAGATAGGAAACAGCCATGCAGAGTTCAAGAATTTATTACCCAATTTGAAATTGCAAACGAGTGCGTGATAAACCTGGAGGTAGGTCTTGTTGTCATACATACCCTGTACCCTGTGCCCTTAGAAATGCGATTGCATAAACACTCAGAAATTCGAACTGCAATTTAAAAAGATTTTCTTGTTATTGGAAAAAATTTTAAATGTAAGAAATTAAATTAAAAAGTCATGCCCTAAATCGACAATACCGAAAACAAGCTTTTAAAAGCTTTTCTTTTATATTTTAAAAATTCTTCTATTAATTAGAAATGCATTTCTAAAAAGTAAAAATATAACCCGATAAAAAATTAGAAATGCATTTCTAAAAAGTAAAAATATAACCCGATAAAAAACAAAATTTTATATTTTCAAAAAATGAAGAAAACTGCATGATTCAATTGATAAACGAAAAACATGTTTTAGAAAGTCACAAACTTAAATTTAAGAAAATTACTTTCTTCATAATATGGTGAAGAATTGTTTCCTACAAAAATAAGGGCAATTTTTTTTGTGAGTGCAGGGCTTAGTTTAGTAGCTCAGAGAATAACAAAATCCTGTGCAGGGTATACATTAGTCGATCAAGGAACATAACATTGCAACTCTAACTTTTTGTTTGCCCATTGTGCTTGATGCAAAACAACATTGTTTATGTCAAGCGGAAACAAAGGAGGAGGCAGGAGGTAAGTCGCATGCAAATGCAAGTCAAACACGGCCACGACACACGGAAACTGCTGAAATTGGTGAAAATAACGAAAATCAATGCGAATGACTTAAAGGCAAAGGGGAAATTGGGGCCGATAAAGCATGATGATAGACTCTCTGCGATTTTCTCTCCCGAAAGTTAGTCAAAGTTCAAGTCAAGGTGAGTGCAGCAAATGCGCCAAAACCTTTCTATGCAAATGCCACAGCCATTTTAATGCAAATGTGTATAAGTGGCAATAGTTACTCCAACATTCACCCCCCCCCCCCCCACCCTCCCTTACACACACACACACACACACACTTTACTCGTTCCTTTTCGCTGCAGCGCAAGCCATTTTCATTTGAATATTTTGTGTCTGCTTCAAGTGGTTATTCGTTTTTCCTCTGCAACTTACATTTGACGTTAATGCAGCAGCGTTCGCTCCCTCTCTCTCTCTCTCTCACTATTTTCCTCTCTATCTCTCTCTCTCACTCTCTTCCTCTCTATCTCTATCTCTCTCTCTCTCTCTCTCTATCCCCTCTATCGATTAATCTTGCATTTTCTTATATTACATATTTTGTAACTTATAATATTATTATATTTAAAACGGTCTTTACTGCTTCTCAGAAATGTATTTCTTAATAATAAAAAAAATTCTAAAAATAGAAAAAGGTGTCGATTTAGAGCAATCCTTTCTAAATGAAATCTTATGTTTATAAACCTTTTCTCAAATCAAGAAAAACTTAATAATTCTCGGTGAGATATTTTTTTCTGAGAGTAGCTTGTGTTTCTTTCGGAATTGCAATATGTGGTCATACATTTATCTTTTAGCTTAATAGAGGAATTTAAATATATTGGACAGATGCTCGAATTATGTATGCACTCTAAGCCAGTAAATTTAAGGCCAACTGCTTATTTCATTAGGAATTTTCTAAATGCGAATGAAATTCATTTGCTGAAGTATGGAGAAGCCATTCTTAGACTTGGCAATAATTTAAGAACATTTTCAGATAAGAAATAACAAAAACATTTATCTGAGGCACACTAAAACTAAACTGGATTTGCATTTCTATTAAATAAATATTTTTCTGACTTTTAACTGAAGAATTGTATCAGATACATATGTTCGCATTAAGATGGGCGCAAAAAAACAAATCAAATAAAAACAGTAATTGAATTTATCACTCCGTAGAAGCGCTGCTATTGCTACGAACTTTAACAGAGCAATAGACAGCCAATAGCAGAAAACTTAAGTAAATGATCGTACTCTCTGTTGTATAACAGTAGCAAGAGCAAAATCCATCTCCATGGTGCTCTCGTTGTAGTTGTAGCAATAGCACAAGGAACGGGATCAGAGCTAGATCATTCCGTCGCGGCTGTCACAGCCGCGACGGGATGATCTAGCTCTCTAGATCCCGTTCCTTGTGCTCCTGCTACAACTACAGCGAGAGCACCATGGAGATGGATGTTGCTCTTGCTACTGTTATACAACAGAGGGAACGATCATTTACTTAAGTTTTCTGC